>JAUMHC010000036.1:20319534-20375401 GCA_032359785.1 Heteromormyrus szaboi | reverse complement strand
AGGGAATTCGCTAACAGCGATTAGGGAGGGGCAAAGCGCACCGCTGAAAAATTAATGCGCCGATCAGGATTTATTGCGCAAGATAAAGTAGGGCATCATTTCAATATACAAAACAAATATCGTTTTTCTTGATTATCATTTTTTCATAATCGTGGGAGGCCATAATTTTAATCGTGATTCAAATTCGATTAATTGCACAGCTCTCCCTGCTACACAATGGCATTATCAGCAGCAATGATTACATTAACAGCCCAGTATGACTGTCTTACCACTGCTATTGCAAAAAATGGACTTCAAACATGATTTATTTATGAGCCACGATGCCTGTTCCAGGTCAAGAGTCTGACTAAATATATGTAAAAGGCATTCTTACACATCTGCTGTGTATTGACCACTGTGTTCATTTCCAGATCCTCCCTCGGAGATGCTGTTGGAGACCTCAGCCAAGTCCCTTGACTTCTGGAAGCTTCCGGTTCAACGTAGTTACTCTCCTCTCTTTCTTCAGGGGGTAAACGGTCTCCTGCATCTGCAAACGGACGTTCGCCGTCAACTCTTTCTACAACCAAACCGTTTCATTCCTCATAGGCCTTAGCAACAAGCGATGCGAAACCTGATATGAGAGAATGGACCACTTGTTCACCGCTGATGCCGCGTTTGCTAAGTTGCTAGTTAAAATGTGGCACATAATGGTGCAAAAATGATTGTTTGATCATTATCACGTTGGTGATTATGTGGCGCCAGGTCTCCCTGCATTATTAGCTGAATAAAGCAAAGTTTGTAAACCTGCCCACTGTTTGGCACAAGGCAGCACCCGACTCTCATTGTGAGGCTACAGCCATCGCGACGCTCTGCGGTAGCTACTGATCGCCGATGGCTGCATAGGTACCTCGGTAGCATAGGTTGTCCTGGCAGCCCCCTCCGTAGCTAGAGGGACAGGCAGAGCAGGGTCTGCCATGTTTATATGGGGGGTGACCCCACCAGTTCCCCCTGTGCACAAGGGAACAAGCATTAGTGCAGGAATTCAAGCGGCGCAAATTCATTCTGTCTTTGACCCTTGGCAGAAGTATGATCTTAGGGAAAAAAAAAAGCCTGCTAAAGGTTGATTCTCCTGTCATACAACAGGGGGCGTACTCACTTCGGCGAGTAATTGCAGACCAGGTACACGGCTTTGGCCCAGATCTGTCCCCAGACATTCATGTTGTGGCACACGTTGATCGCGCAGCCCAAACGGCTGCTGGTCGCCCACACAAGCTGATCAAATCACAGCAAGGCATCGCAGGAAAATCGCCCAATGACAAGAAGTTCAAGTGTCATGTGACTTTTCATGGTTACCCATTCCAGTCTTTTCCCCATTTGATGCCTCTCCTCTGTTCCTGTTATCTACTCTCTATTGAAATATCCATCATTCAGCAGGTGAAATAGAAGGGTTAGGCTGGGTGAGATATAACCAGGGATTTAGCATGAATATTAAAGTATCATCCATCTCTTTTTACATCTGTATTGTTGTCTAATGACTAACAAAACAAAAGTTCATAAAATATGGAAAAGTAATAAAAATAACATTAAAAACTGAATTTAATAGACAAACAATTGACATACGTGAAGCTGAGGCTTGTAACTTTAGAGAAGACTGTAAATGTGTTGTTATTTCAGGCTAATGCCACATGGTGGCGCAATGATTTTTGGGGGCTGAAAGTCCTACACGGCAGTAGCGGAAGTGATTCAAAGTGCTGTTCCTTACAGATTTCTGACTGTTTATTAGACTGACCCTGTTGATGGGAAATCCCTCGTATTTTACCTGTGTGTAGTGAGTGCAGACTGGCCCCGTGCAACGGAAGGGGCAGTAAGAGTTACACTCTTGTGGGTAGGGGTAAATGTAGTCCCTCACTTCATCATACCAAGCTTGGATGTGAAAGGTCGGGGACCGGTACCTACAGAGACACACCGTTATGGAGGTTTTTCAACGAACGAGCAACGTCACCATGACATCGTCAATATAAAATCGACACTGCAGAGTCATGAACACATGCAAATCTTGATGTGACAACTTTTGCGTTATAAATTGAGAAATTAGCAGAGGTGATGGATGGAAAGTCGCCACGACGCTGTGTTTCGAAATGCTGCTCTAGGTGGTCCTGGCTGGACACAGACCTGCCCCAGTGAACGCCAAGGTTCTGCCCAATCTGTGGTAGGAGGCTGGCAGGCCCATGTTCCCACAGACAAGTTTGGGCCCAGGCCTCTGCACTCCGCTGTAGCTCCACATCCCACACCTGTCAATCACAGAATGCAAACAAGCCTTGCTACAAAATGAATGTATTTTCCCACAAGGTTAAAGTGGAGTTCTTTACTCTGCATAGCTAAATTTCTTTTTAATGGCAGCCGCAGAGATTATGGAGAATGAGGAGTCCATTCAGACTGCTATAGAGTGGCATGGTGGAAGACAAAATGGGAGAGCATCTATCAGCATATCCTTAGTCTCTGTACATTCGATCTTCTCCGCAAGGAAACTTCTTGCAGACAAATTACATACCAAGTTATTTGAGGCACTTCTCCAGGATACATTGTTAACATCAATAAACCTGCAACAATGAAATACTTTTGTCATTAAGGTCTGACTATCTTCTGGATCAAACTCTGCACTGAGGTTTTGAGCATGGTCTACTTGGGCATTGTAAACCATCAGCACAGGATCCCAGACCACCTGTGGCCACCTTCTCTACAAAATCTGCAATTGTAATGTACTGTAGCTGTTGATTTTACAGAATGTTATCAGTGGATTTTCTTGCTTTTGGTTTGCTGTCCCAGGAGATCAAGGTTAGGTAAAAAAAAAAAATAGTACAGCTAGATACCCTATACAGTAATTTATACCATCTGGTTTATGCTGGGGAGCGTTCTGTTCCACTTGCCTTCCAAAATAAATGCCCTTTTCCAAGCCCAGAGTAGCTCGAAAACTGAGACCGATCTCCACACAGGAATCTATAGTGACTACAATTCTCAGCTGCAGAGTGACCTACTTAGTGCATCTCTAGTGGAGAAAACAGAGGAGCATTTTGGGCAGCCATGACCAGTTTGGCATATGTTTGGCGTAGTGAGTCTATAACATAAGGACTATAACGTTAGCATGCCTATATGAGGAGAGGGAGAGCAGAGATGTCACACAACCTGGGGACAGTAACCCAGGTCAGGGGGGAGATTCAGGATTTCCACTGGAAATCCCACTTGTGCTGTAAAGACAGACCTGCAGACAGCCTAAAACAGAGCCAGTGCACATACCACTGTTTAATACTCTAACCTGAGAATAATCACCTGACCAGAGGATATCAGTCAAACTAAAAAAAAAACTTCCATGCCAATTTTTTTAAACCTCCTCTTGGAACGATTTTCTATTTTATTTTCCTTTGTGGTGAAAGGGGAACGAGGCCATTGTGAATGTATCCAGGGGAGCAATGAAGACCAAAAAGCTGGGAATTATCAGCACAGTACAGCACAACTGCCGGAGCCAGGAAGTTGCTCGCTTGACATTTTGCATTTGCTGACTTCCCATTATTATGAACCCATGCTCACACTGCATGGTCTTACTGCAGATGTGCAGGACTTCATTGCAGGTATTGGCTATTTGACTGTCACATTTCACTGTTTAATGTGCATACTCCATCCAGGTGATGTCACACAAGTATCAAAGTGTGAGAGTATCAAAGTCTGATGGGCATTTATGAAACAGACTTTCTGGATATCAAAGATCCCACGAACACTCCCAAACACTTAAACCCCTGTGTGTGTGTGTGTGTGTGTGTGTGTGTGGTTACAGCTTATGTCACCTTTTTCTCTAGGATCTCAGAGTGTGGGCAGTATGAGTTTCCTTCAAAAAACCTTGCATATCATTTGGGTGCCAGTATTTATTTGGGTTAACATCTCATTTGCAGTGGTTCATGTCATCTGGCGTAATTCCAGAGACCTTCAGGAAAAAGACACATCTCTTCAAAGGGTTCAGAGTTTCCTGTCAAGAGTGAGTTCTCAGAATAAGGTTGCTGGCATAAGGAGACATTGTTGGTGTGAACTACAAATTGGCTTTCCACAGGACGCAAAGAAACCTGCTTTTTCTGTGCTGTGAAATGACAGACTTTTTAACTGTATTTGAAGGATGGGAATAAGACTGAAATTTACTAGCAGTATATTTCCAAATGAAAAGTAAAAACTCCACATTCTGGAATCAGTGAGCCAATTTCTTTTGGACTGTGTGACCCAAAACCTAAGACAAGCTGATACTCTAAAAGCAGTGTTTCCAAAACCAGTCCTCCAGGACTCCCTGACAGTGCATGTTTTTGCTCCCACTTGGTCCATACACGAACTCCCTGACAGTCCATGTTTTTGCTCCCACCTGGTCTATACACAAACTCCCTGACAGTCCATGTTTTTGCTCCCACCCGGTCTATACATGACCTGGGACTCCTCTGCTGGTAGCTCTCCACAGCTCTGTTACTGAGCAATTTCAGTTATGTAACCTCTGTAAGTAAATAACTGCAATTTATTTACATAACATTTTTTGTAGAAATTCCAAAGCACAAATTGACTGTGAACATAATACTCCGTAGCCTTTGTAGCCTAAACCAGGTCCTCCTTGCAGAAAACTCCACTGCTCTCCATCAGCTCGACTGCTGGTGTTGTGACCTGGGCTTATCGTGCGGAGCTCGTGAGGGAAGGATATATACGTGTGCTGCAGTCTCATCCGTGAACCCCAGCCTGAATAGCAAGGGTTGCACTTTACAGACAAGTGATCTCTTTCATTTTTGAGTCAACTCTGATCTTAAATGGAATTCACCTTCTGCAATGGGATCATCATTTCTGAAAGTTACAGTGTGAGCTATTTCTTTAGGGGTGCCTAGAGATGATGCACGTGGATGGAAGTCATAACTTGCACTTGTATCATTGCATATTGTCATATTTCTTACCACAATCATTATCATTGTCCTGCGGGCTTACAAATGAATGTGAACTGATGATCTGTATTGTATTGTGTGAGAGTAGTGGCATAGCATGGGACTTTTTTGTGGCTTGGGCAGTATATATTTTTTCATACCATCATATCTTCTAGACATTTCACCCCAGTATACAGTTTATGATGATATTTAAAATTATAATTTTAAAAAAATCATGTAGGCTACTGTAAACTCCAGAATCAGAGAGAACCTAAACAGGCTCACCAGTGTGGAAGCTGAGCTCTAGAGAAACAAAGATCACCCTTCATTTATTGACATCACTGTCACTGCCCGATCTCCAGCCATACGTGCACTAGATTTCATGTATGCTGCGCTGTCAGGGTCAGTACTGTCCAACTCTGCCCTTTCCAACAAACCCTAAACCTAACCCTAAACCTAAACCTAACCCTTCCTTATTTGGCCTGTAGGCATTAGTGGTCCTCCTGTTTCCTTCAGCCCTAGTGTGTTCTCTGCTTAGCTCGGAGGGTTGACTGGATAATACAGATGCTGCAGCCCTTTGGTCATGGGTTCAAGGGTGGCTAGAGACTAGGCTGACCAGATAATCCATGTCATCCTGGACACCTTGAGTTAGGACAGGATTTGTAACCTACCATTTCAATTAAAAGGACCTGGATTTCACTTAAGTTCATGTCGCGTGCTGATTGGTCAGTCTCCTATAATCATGCATGTGTCACTAATGTTAATGTGAAACAGCTGGATGAGTCTTTCAGTCAAGGAAACAAACCAGCCAAAGCACAAGAAAAACTTTACGAATAACAATTTAGCCAAGCGCTGGAGCCTTCCGGTTTTAAGGTAGTTTGTAAAACCTGAAGTAGCTCAAGGTGTCCGGGATGACATGGATTATCTGGTCACCCTACTAATGACCAGCCTCACCAGTGTGTCTGTATTTGGTTTTCTGTTTACCTGTTTGTTTCCTAGTGTTCATTACTTAGTGTGTACCCCTGTTTTCGTTTTCCCTGCATCTGCAGTGTTTTATTATTCCTGTGTATTTATATGGCCCCAGTCATTCCTAGTGTTGTTATCCTAGTGTTTTGCTGTGTTTCTTAGTTTTCAGTTTTTGCTTGTCTCCCAGTTTCTGTGTGCATTTAGTGTTATTGATTTTACCTGTTAACTGCTGTCCTGCACCTTTTGTGATTGGTTAATTGAGTTATTGGTTCCCACCTGTCCTACGTCACGTCTCATTCGTTTTGCATTTGACAGCTTGCCTTCTTTCTGCTCCTTGCTGAGTTATTGTGTGTGCATTACTGTGTGCTCGGTAGTCTGCTTTTCTAGTCCTGCAGCCTGTGTTCCCCTGTTCCCAGGTTATGGTACTTCAGGGTTCTTGCGGTTCTCGTTTTCCCCATTTCTTTTTTGACCCCTCATGGTCCTGTTACTTCTGTAATTTTTTTCCCCAGTGTGCATTTTAGTTTCCCCAATAAACCCCTGTTGTCTTGTGGCCACTGAATGGATCAGCACCTTTTTCCCTGCCTATGCCATGCCGTGCTGTGACATCACTCATGCTCCAGCAGTTAACAATGGATTCACAGTGCATTTTGTTTTTGTGGCATTGACCTAAGCATGCATGATTCTTGATTTGTTCTTTTTTTAACGCAAGTGAGGCTCCAATCATAGCGAACACTGTGTACTACATTGCCTTTATACAGCCTCTCCATATCGTTTTCTTTTTTACTGTATTAAAAATAATACCTTTGAGATTTCAGAATAACAGGGTATATCGCAATACCATCCTAACCAAGCATAGGTTTCAGCTGTCTGCTGCTCTGTGCAGATTCTAAACGGATACATATGCTGATGTTGCATTCATTCACAGTGGAATGGGGAGTGCTGGTCCTGAATTAACATCATCCACAGATTTATAATTTCTAATTAATTCTTATTCCACATAAATAATTCAAGTGATCTATTGAATTCAGCAGCAGCTAAATATGAGCTGGGTGAATCAAGAAACCCACAAATGGTTGGCAGAAATGGATCAGTTCCTGGCTCTGATTGGTCTGAGGGCCAAAGGCACGCTGACCGGATTCCTTCTATATCCTGAGGTGCACCCTCCTGGTTCTCCTACTGTCCCCTGCCCACATTCTTTTAGCCAAAGTAGTTTAAAAAGCTGGAGTGGCGTTACGGGCATCGTCTCACGGGGTGTTTGCTTCCTCAGTAGTAATTCAGTCAAACTCAAACTGCTGACAGGAAGCGAATATAAATACAAACTCAGGCAACAGCCTTGAGAATGTGCCTGAGTTTCTTTGATAGTTTTCTTTATGATGTTATTTACAGACTGTTGCTGATTGATGCACAGGATTTATGTTTAAATGAGTAAAAGCCAGAATAGGATTATCGCGCTGACTGTGAGAATGAGATCCGTGTTCGTGGTATGAGTCGGGTTTGGCTCGGTTCTTGGTGGCAGTGGAAAAGCACTATATAAGTGCATCTTGTAGCCTACAAGAGCACCCTAGTCTACAAGTGTTCCTTGTGTCTATGGGTGCATCCTGTAGCCTTTGAGTGCACCCTATAGCCTATGAATGCTCCTTGTAGTCTACAAGTGTACCTTGTAGCCTACGAGTTGACCCTGTAGCCTAGGAATGCAGCTTGTAGCCTTGTACCATATGAGTGCACCCTGTAGCCTACAAGTGTACCTTGTGTCTACGAGTGTACCATGTAGCCTACAAGTGTACCTTGTGTCTACGAGTGTACCATGTAGCCTACAAGTGCTCCCTGTAGCCTATGAATGCACCTTGTAGTCTACAAGTGAACCTTGTATCCTATGAGTGCAGTGTATAGCCTATAAGTGAACCTTGGGGTTTTGAGTGCGTTTTGCAGTCTACAAGTGCACGTTGGGGCCTATGAATGGATCTTGTAGCCTATGCCTACAACTTGTAGTCTACGAATTCATCCTGTAGCCTATGAATGCTGTTTAAATGAATTACAGACACAACTACTGGAGTCTTTTTGGGCAATGAGTTATGGGGACTAAATAAATATACTCAGCAACATTTTCCTACCATGTACTCCATGTTTGATGCCTGTGGATAGACCTGTCCACGAAGCTTATTGTGCAGATCGAGGATGACCTGGACGTCAATCTCAGAGATGGCTCTCCTGGTCCTCGGCATGGATGCCCAGACTGTTCCATCAGCCTCCATGTACTTATCAAGCATAGCCTCCAGTCGGGTAGAATTCATTATGACTATTGAGGTGACTGTTTCAGACACAAGCAGCAGAGCGAGTGCCCCCAGAATATCCTGGAATATTGTCTTCATGATGAATGACCTCTTCATTTGCTCCAAGATTTCTTATATATAAATTGCTGGGGAGAAAAGAAAGCAAAAAAAAAAAAAAAATCTCTAATAAATTTATTAAATAGCGTGTCAATATTGTCGTTGGGCAGCAAACCAAAACCACAGCTTGAGGTCAGAGTCAGAGCGGATTACTCTGACCATATAACACACAACCTAATGAATTACCGCCTTTTTAAAGCAGAGCAAGCTGAAAATAGCCGTTACTGATTTACTGTTTCGACCTGGGGTGGGCAAAGACGAATCAGACCATGATCTCATAGATAATCAACAAAGCTTAATATTGGATTTTAATTTTATTTGATATGTGCTTACTAACTGGATTTTGATGGGAAACACTGGAAATATGATTCTAATCTCTTTTCAGCCACATTGCATTTACGCTAGTAGTGGTAATATGAAAATTCCTGTACTGTTATTAAGCGACTTCCATTTTTAAAACCTATAACATGCCCCTACAGTACATCGTTTCCCTATAACGAAGTGAGTGTATTTTATGCAATAATCTAATATTATTCAGATAAATGAATGCAAGATACAGGTCTTTATTATTTTCTTTGTTTTCAAAAGAAACAACCACAAATACCTGGATAAGTACTTTCGAAAGTTAAGACATTCCACCTGCTACTGCATGCCGCCCACATTGCATTTAAATTAAAGATACAGGGATTTTTAAAGCGTTACCTTTTGCTTCAGTCGGCTGTACAAAGCAGTGGTTTTCGTTGCGGATTGTTTCCAGTATGTTTCCGATATACCTCAATGTCCCGTTCAAACAGCCGGCGTTGCTTATGAGATATTGTTTAAATGCGTTCTAAGTTAATTTTCTACATTCTCCGGTCCTTCACGCAGTGAATGCCGGACTTTCAGGTCGCTCTTCACGGTTTATTAGAAGCTCGTTCAGCGTACAGGTGGGGAGCCGTTCGCCGCGCACCGCACACGTGGATGCATCCTTCACTTATATCCATAACCAAGACCTTGAGATGGGTGACGTTTCTGGCCACTCCTCTACTCCTTCTGCGGTAAGTCTGGGTTACCGTCAGGTCAGGTTACCTCGTGGAGAACTAACTAATATACACTTTAAAACAGGTTTTTACCGTAATAAGGCAAAAATGCAACTAACTTTTTATGTATATTAGAGTTGTTAGTGTTTCTAATTGTTACTTTATTTCTTCTGGACTATGCTGATGTTCTTGTTTAAAAAGCTGTCATTAATTTAAAGGCTCCAACTGTGACCAACTGCAGAATGTGTAGTTACTGGTTATCATGGCAGACACGGACCTGGACTTTGAGAGACGCTGCTGACTGCACAGCTGTCCATGAATCCATGCAGCTGAAGAACGCTGTTTGAGCTCTTCTTTAATTAACAGTATCACATCAAGAGAGTCCAGCCTGCTTAATTTCCCTTCAAATCTTATTTTTTTAATCAATAAAAAAATAATCTAGATTAAGATTTAGACTCAATATTCAACCAGGAACATTCAGAACTTGTTCAGATTTTGGGGTGGGACCTTAAATTGGTAGTTCAAAGTCGAAATCCCACCAATGTGGCTGAACTAAAACAATTCTGTAGAGAAGACGGAGCCAGAATTTCTCCACAGCGATGCCAAAGACTGATCTCCGGTTACCGGAAACATCTGATTGCAGTTGTTGCTACTAAAGGCGCCACAAGTATTTAGTTTAGGGGGTCAGCTACTTTGTCACATGGGTGATATGGCTGTTGGTGATTTTTTTTCCTTCAATGAACCAAATGTTCATTTAAACACTGTGTGCTGTGTTGACTCAGGTTATCCTTTGTATTGTGCTTAATTTGTTATGGAGATCACAAACATATAAATGTTATAAACACTTAAATAAACAGATACTTTGTCACTGCATCTGGGAGTGGTCACAAAGTAAAGTCTTTAAAATGGAGTACTGTAGTCAGTGATATTGCTAACACTGATTTTACTGTTATAACATGGCTTTCTTACAATACATAACATTAAAAAAAATGTGGTAATTAGTCCCGCTGACCTCTGCAGAATAGGAGCAGGACCCAGAAATCAGCTGTGGCTAAAGAAACTGTGCTAATGAGTAGCTCTTTCAGCTGTGCAGCAAGATTCCCTTTGATTAATAATGATTGGTATCAGGTTAAAGGGAAGAGTGACAAGCTGAAATATGTCATTCACGTGCAGGGTGCCTTCAGGGACTTTAATAGAGTCATTCCATCCTGTGTCAGGTTATTTCTGCTCTGAGAATGTATTTTTCACTGTATAGAACATGGGGCTGATATATTCATTCATGGAGCATTTTACTTCATACAGTTGAGAACCAGGGAAACAGCAGGTATTTAGAAAATAGCTGATCTGTCTCAGAGGTGCTGAAGTGCATGTATTTGAGTCATTAAGACTCAGTTTTTCTTGTATTCAGAAGGGATCTCTCAGATGGCAACAAAAATGGTTTGGACTCCACTTGGGTTCCGTGTGTGGAGTTTGCATGTTCTCCTCATGTCGTCATGGGGTTTCCTCCAGGTACTCCAGTTTCCCCTCACAGTCCAAAGACCTGCTGAGGCTAATTGGAGTTACTAAATTGCCCGTAGGTGTGCATGTGTGAGTGAATGGTGTGTGAGTGTGCCCTGCGATGGCCAGGCCTCCCAACCTTGGGTGTTCCCTACCTCCTTGCCTGTAGCTTCCGGGATAGGCTCTGGACCCCCCGCGACCCAGAAGGATAAGCAGTTTGGAAGATGGACGAAGAGAATCAGAAAAACTGTGTCATCCTATAGACTGAGCCAGAATTCAAAGCAATTCTACATGCATGTGTGAGTGGATGTGAAAGAGGACAGTTTACAGAGCGTCTGGTCCCATAACAAATACAATACAGACGGACCTCCGGGCCCCCAAGCAAATGCGTTGAGTATTGGCCCTTCAGGGTACAGAGAACAAAAGATAGGTGTCATTTCTCTTTTAGCACTTCTTTGTGGAAGACCGTTAAATGTGACTTTGGTCTCTGCTTTATCCAAAAGCCATCCGATATGTGTTTGCATACTGTGGTTCCTTAAATGGTTAGCAATTATTTTTGAAAGTCACTCTTTTAAAAATTAAAGTAATTCAGGCTTCTATTAATGATTGTTGGTAACACCTGCGGATTGCTCACCAGTTAATAAGCTTGGATTTTAATATCCAGAATAAAAAGATGTCGACCATCTGCAGTACCTAGAAAGAGAAAACAGGGGAAATATGGAAAGTATTGACCTACATTTGGCATCTCTCAAGTCATCCTGAGAGGTGAAGGCTAGCCAGCTAGAGACTTGTTGGGTCCTGGTGATTTTCATTGCATGCTGTAGAATGACCGAAAGTTGGCCTGGCATCACCAGCAGAGAGAAACATAAAAACTGAACATTCATTTAGAGGGTTGGCTAGCTAGCTGTGCTGCTAACACAAGCGTTCTCTAGTAGTGGTGATGGACAATTGAAAATAATTTGTATATTTCCTTTCCATTCATCCATATAGCAAGATAGATCACGGTGATAAGGAGCAATGCTTAATTTTCTCTGTGTTCTTATTGAGCAGAAACATTATTGCTGTTTTCTGCAGTGAATAGTGGTGCTTTACACGCTGTTGTTGTAACACATGAATAACACGGGAATGTCAGTTTACACTGACTAAGGTTCATTACTCTTAAATTTTGATGGTATCTCATTCCTATCAAGGCAGCAACATTTCTTTAAAAGCTTTATGACACTTTTTGTGTTTCTTGGGTTACCAAGTTCACACAAGAGTGTCTCCATTGTGTTCCTCAGTATCCAAAAAGGTGAATGGTGTGTGGCTTTCAGTTAGGCCGCTGTTCCTGTCATCAGAAGGTTACTTTTTCAAGTCCCAGGGTCAGTAGAGTGATGTCACCTTTGGGCCCTTGACCTCGGCCCTTAACTCCCAGTTTCTCCCAGGATTGCCTGTACCTGCCTTCTCAGAAATGCACACTGATTTGGACAAAAGTATGAGCTAAATAATTAAACTATAAATATGAAGGCCATCCCGGTCTGGATATGGCTACAAAGCCCAGTGATCCGGAGGTCTTTGGCACTATTTTACTGTAGTTTTCGCAAAACGAGTCAACACACTATTAGGTATAGCTATATAGTAGCTATATATATATATATATATATATATAGTGTGTTGCATCACATGACCTGGCCAACTGATCTAAACCCAGTAGAAATGGTTATGGAGGAGTTTGACCAGAGAGTGAAAGAAAATTGGCCAATGAGAGCTCAGCATATATGTGGGACCTTCAGGACGGCTGGAAAAGCATCCCAGGAGGTCGCCTCATGAAATTGGCATAGAGGAGAAATTCAAGTCAGCCAGTCCCAGGAGTAATTGGCGTTAAGGGCCTTGCCCATGGGTCCAATGGTGGGATCACTCTGCCAACCACGAGATTTGAACCGGCAACCTTCTGAATCCCAACCCACAGAGCTGCTCCCAACAAATTAAAAAACTTTTTTTTTTGTTTAATAATATTTTCATCAGTGTACAATTCCATATATCTTTTATATATTTTATAGTTTTAATGTCTTTAAAATTATTGCAAAATTTAGAGAAAAGCACAAATAAACCTCTCTAGGGGTCTGTGTGTCCAAACAATTGACTGGTTCTGCATTCCAATATATTTCTATATTCCAGAAAGAAATAGTTCCTGAATTTTTTTATAGGCCACCAAATTGCAGTCCTCTGTCTGTCCACCTCAGTGCTGCTGCTGCTTTCCTGATTGGATGTTAATTATTCTGTTTCTCCAAAAGCTGCTTCTACGCTGTGGTGGGAGTTTGAGGTTCGTCCAGATTTACTGTGATTGGTGGCATATTCATAGCAAATCAGGCATGATGATCAGCTGTTAGTTGTTTATTATGTAGGATTTCGGTAGTTGCCCATACAAGTTGAGCCCATAGGAATTGGTCAGTTATCAATTGAAGGTCCCCATAACGCGCATGCATTGCCTGGTCCCTCCTTCTGGTGGTGCTACTCTGTCAGTGAAGCAGCTCCCCTTCAGTGTGTATGTTCTCATTTCATAATCCAGGCTGTTCCTGAGGATCAGCAGAGGACCCATCATCTATTGTTCTTAAGTAACTGAAAATATATTTTTATGGTTCTTGATTAGATCTTAGACGAGCAGTTGCACCTATAAGCAAAGATTTTCTTGTCAAGAAGTATAATTACCCGAAAATATAAAAGCAAATATAAAAAATGATGGTATAAGCTCTGTCACATTCTTATGTTATAATTTTTCTTCCCTTTCACTATAGTACATGCAAAACAAAATAACTTACGTAACCTGAATTCTACCAATATTTGTATTAAACTATCATGCACTGCAATTTCCTCTGCAAATTAAACTAAAAATCATATAAAACACAGTTTTATATGCACATAATACAGTATGTCATATGGAATAAATATTTTAATATGATGTGACTTGTTCTCATGCTTACCAGCAGATGGCAGTGTGGATGCATGCAGTGTTCACTGCAGAGCATGGGAACGTCACCCATTACGTCGTGGGAGTTTTGGAATGTGAGAGAAAACCCACATGACATCAGGAGAACATGCAAACACCAAACACAGAACAGGGATCCGGACCCCCAAACCCTGGAGGTCTCAGAGCAACCTACTGAATCATTGCATGTGTTCTTATGACAGTTTTGATACCAACAGACAGCCATGACAGGCATTTAAGGTAGACCGTGGTTACCTGCTCCAGGTAAGTGATGGATTTTAAAGTACGGGGCATTGATCAGGAGTCCATGAATATTCTGTTTGCTGAAATATGATTTAGGATTTGAGGGCAGAGCAGTAAACTGGTCGAACAGATGTGTTCATCAAATGTCCATAAAAGCCCTTTTCGGCTTATAGAATAGTAGTGTGATACTTTATTAATCCCCGTGGGGAAGGTTCCTTTGCTCCACCTTGCTCTCCATACAGGTGAGAACAAGCTTGGTGGTCGCAGTGAAGGGGCAGCCACTATGCAGTGCTCAGGGAGCTAAGGAGGTTAAGGGCCTTGCTCAGACATGTGATGATTTTGCCTAGGTCAGGCTTAATCCAGTGACCATCTGATACCAGGCACAGAGGATTACCCTCCTGAGCCACCCAGTGCCCACCAGTGAACGATGTGACAACGTATTGTTTTCAAAACCATATATAGCATGCACTGTTCTCATTTCAGAAAAAGGCCATCGTTACCTAGAAAAAATCGCAAGTTTATGTATTTCCTGACCTCCTGTCAGATATGATGCCAGCATCAGAGGCCCTACAACTTATGAAAATAAGAGTGATTTCGTCTTAAGCCAGGAATAACACGGCACAAAGGGCTGACATTACATCCACCACATCATTTGCCCAATCCCAGCTCAGGGCACTTTCTGAGACGGGAGATGAACACAGGTACCGGTACTTTGGGGGCCGACTTGCAGGCTGGCTCTGGATCTGGGCGTTCCTGTCCAGGGAGAGGAGCTCCAGTGAATTGTCTAACAGTCTAAAGGTTAATGATGGGGAAATAGGGAAGGACCTGCAGTCCAGTTCTGCTCAGCTTCAAGCGAAACACTCCAAGGTCAAAAGGCATCTCTACAGGTAAAAGTCAGCGAACCTTAGATAAATGATTTTAGCTGTTGCTTACCTGTGCATTTCCACAGCCAAGTTACAGTGCTTTTATTGTAGCAGCGGAAAGAAGGGTGATACGGCCCAGCTCGTCCAGGGGACGTATTGTTTGCGACTGGAGCACATATCACGGTGACAACCACATATATGAGTGCCTGTGTTTCCCAACAGAAAGGGCAGTTGTTTGCGACCCGAAATTCACAAGCGAGCCCATCTGATTGCGGGTCATTTTCTCTGTGTTGTGTTCCCAGGCGGACATTGATTTTGGCAGCTTTTGCAGGAAGCCTGTGATGTTCTCCCAACGTGAGCCTCTGCCATGAGGAACCGGCTCCAAGACAAAGAATACAGTAGGACATTTAAGGTAAACACCAGACGTGGGTCGCAGTTCTCGCTAGCTCGTGTTTTTAAGCAGCACATTCAACACATTTTGAAAACTACTTATCCCTGCCCTTCAGGATTGAAAAAAAAAAACATTTTCTCATAACCTTTGAGATTGATGAGCAATAAATGCTTTTCCATAAGCTCTGGGACTCTCAGTGAGCATTACTGGGAATCCATGTGAGACAGCCACAAAGTTAAATAATGGGTTTCAACAGCCCCCCCCCCCCCAAAATTGTTTTAATCGATCAAACAAAATTTACAAAATTTCTGAAGGGGGCCCCCACAATCAGTGAAATTTACTTGTTCATTGTGAGGTTGTTAGAAGTCGTGTGAATCAGTGGCCTGTGTGTTTCGGGACATGTCTGTGCAGTGTCTGCAGGTAAAAGTCTACATTTTTCAGGTCCCCACAATATAACCCACAATGTGAAAACAATCTGTGAATGCAGTCAAAAATCCAAAATAGCCAATAGTGTTGTATTTTGTTTGGTTACTTAGCTTTTAAGTTAGGGATGGGCAGGGGTTAAGGTTATCTAAGTTAGGGTTAGGGTTATGGCCGTAGATATGAATAAAGAATCACCACAATGATAGAAATAAATGAACTGGGCATGTGTGTTTGTGTGTGCGTGGCTGTGAACATTAAACATGGCAATTCTACTGGTAGTTCTTATTTTACATGCAGTTCTGCTTGAAAAATGACTGCAAATAACAGTAATATAGTCAGAGAAAATCGTTTTTCTTTTTTTATGCGTGACCTTTAACAGTGTAGTCTTTTAAATCAATGTTTCCCAGTCGAGACCCTGGGGACCCACAGCCAACCCCTGTTTTTGCTTCCTCTGAGCTCCCTGCCAGACAGTCCATTTTTTTGCTCCCTCTTAAATCCCTAGGAACTGGGAAGGAGCAAAAACGTGGACTGTCTATGGGTCCCTGAGGACCAGATTGGAAAACACTATTTAAAATAAATATGGCACCTGCAAAACCTGAACAAAACATACAACCAAAGTGATTTACAGCAGGAAGGCGTGTTAGTGTGACCACGCTGTGAAAGTCTGAGAACATGCTTATAATACGAAATGGCTTCTGCTGTGCAGATGTGTGTTAAAGTACCTTCCAGCACAGACTGTTATTGTATCAGCAACTTTTAAAATCATTTAATGTGATCCTATAAACTTTGTTTCTTATGAGACACCTTATGATTCCTTTTCCTGGTGAGGTACAGAAGGGTTCAGTTTGGAACCGGTGTTTTATATCAGACTCCGCATGGATGTATATCTGCTGGGTCAGGGTTACCCAATTTGGGTCCTTATACCTATTAAACTTGACAATTAGCTGGTGAGCTGAATAAGGTATGTTTGAGCAGGGAAATCTGCAAACTGTGTGGCAGACTGGCCCTCCAGGACCAGGATTTGGGAACCCTCTGCTAGGTGATCATACACTTTCACGCTTCAAGATAGTTTCACATGTTTTGACTTCAGTAGACCACAGCAAGAAGGCGCCATCCAGATGTTCATCGCATGATGTCTTGTCCATTCCGCGTCCAATCAGCGATGGACATCTCGGCATCAATAGGCTGACAATGACACCGTCTGTGAGGTAATTTATGGATCTGGGCAATTCTCTTCGCCTGCCCCTAGTGTAAAATGACACACATGTAGGTAAGAACAAGCTTTGCCGTGAAGGGCAGCCGTCTGCTGTGGTATCCATGGAGCTGCTCAAGGACCCACGGACATGAAACTACTCTGCTGATGCCCATCTTGACCTGGTGATCTCCAGGGCACTGGCACAGACGCTTAGCCCAATGAGCCACACCACCCCATCTGCACTACACCTCCTTCGTGAAGTTTCCCAGAGCAGAAATATCACTGGGATCCATGGAGACATCTTAGCTTCTCCTAGTAGAATGTTGGTATGACATAATATTCAAAGCTACATTTGCCAGATTAAAAGCAAGCTAGTGACCTGACCACTGTCGACCAGAGGGGGCGCTGTTTCCCCATAAGTTCTGTGGTTTGGTGTTGGGTATGTTGGACATGCACGACGAAGGGATTCCCTCAGCTCAGCTGTCTCACTCAAGAGCAGCTCAGGTCGAATGCATGGCATTCACATGGTGTGGCCTAATGAATTCATTACCCTAAATTTAGCGATATGCCAGACAGATGGTAAGACTAAGGGGGGACATGATCCAGGTATATAAGACTCTAACAGGTCTGGATGCTGTTCAACAAAATAGTTACTTCAATATTAGTTCAAATACAAGAACTTGTGGCCATAGGTGGAAAGTAGTGGGAGAACATTTTAAAATGTATTTGAGAAAGCAGTTCTTTACACAGCGTGTAGTTAGAGTATGGAATAGTCTTCCTGTTAGTCTAGTGCAAGCTAAAATCTGGGGTTCCTTTAAATCTGAGCTAGATAAGACTTTAACAGCTTTAAGCTATTAGTTGAATCCTCCCCAAATGAGCTTGAATGGCCCCCTGTTGTGTGTAAATTTCTTATGTTCTTATGTTTTACTCAGAAAAGCCTAACATACTACTTTATCTGCTGCTTCTGTGGGACATTTTTAAACGAAGCAATTTGGGTTAAGCAGGTTACCCATGAGTACAGCTACAGCGCTCCTGCTGGGAGCTGGACTGGAAACCCCTTAGTCCAGTTCCATGATGGCAGCACATGCCTGTCTCCTAGCTGGCCCCAGTGTGGCCTTGGCCTGACTCCAGGCCGCTATCACAGCTGGCTGTCTGCAGAAGGAGTTGCTAAGTCTGTCCAATAGATCAAAACATTTATGGCATCAGATTTCCTCTGAATTCTCACATAGTTTCCATGTTCCAAATTTTTGAAGCTGCAAAAGCTGTCAGCAGAGAGAGAGAACATCAGCTTGGTTTCAGGGGTCAGCGGTTTCACAGGAGCATGCTGGATGAAGGGTCTCCGCAATTCATCAGCTCAAGTTGTTTGTGTAGACACAGACTGGCATAGTTAAACTCTACAGGCATATACAGAAAATTAACAAAAACATATAAAATTACACATATAACGTTCAAAGTAAGGAGACATGAGTAAATGACAGATTCAAGGTTTATTACCATCAGCTGTTGCCGCAAAGATGTGGTTTCTAAGTTAAGTAAGGATCGTTCCGTCTTGCTCAAGGTCATCTATAGAAATCCTAGTCAGGCAGGATGCCCATACACAGAACCCCACAGATTGAGGAGATCTCAGAACCTTCAGGAGAGTGAGCATTTTTTGGGAATTCTTGGTAAGGTCTTCATGGATGAAGACTGATCAGCTTTCCCATATTCCATGAGGATTACTGGCTAAAGTGGTATTTGCTTGGAGGACTGACATCAACCTGAGGAAACCCTGAGTGAAAATCCTCCCCTGGGATAATCGTGCCTTAGCTGCTTTGTGAAGCAGACGACAGGTTCTGCTTAAGCTGAATTGTACCCCACGGGGCATGAGACGGCACTATGAATCGCGATCGCCGAGACTGTAGACCTTCTCGTTAGGGTGTGGTGCCACACCTTCCAGTAGAGACTGAGGTACATTTGGAATCAAGTTATGGTTCACTGTAGCTGTTCTGGCAGCTTGTGGTGATCCAACATCCTGTGCTGACACTGTGCTGATGTTCAATTCTATCTGGTAATTTCCAGTGTATTTGCAGACTAATACGAGCTTCTTATCATCAATAATTTAATATCCAGTAAGTTCCTGTGCAATAACACTAATTGAAAAGAAAAACTGTATGGAAAGTATTCCAGTATCATAAAAACATGCTCCTTGCAGTGTAGAGCAGTGTTTCCCAACCTGGTCCTCGGGGACCCCTTGACAGTCCACATTTTTGCTCCCTCCCAGCTCCCTGCCAGACAGTCCACATTTCTGCTCCCTCCCAGATCCATACCAGGAGCTGGGAAAGAGCAAAAACATTGACTGCCTGGGGGTCCCTGAGGACCGGGTTAGGAAACACTGGTATAGAGTTACCCAAGCTAGTCAAGGTGCATCTTTCTGACCAGCAGGGGGGTGGTTTTTCACTTACCAATGACAGTCAGGATCAAGGAGCTAAGAGTTTGTTTTACTTTATTTAAACAATACAAAATACCACAAAAGGCACAGGTAAAAACCATAAATACAAAAAGGCATTTAAATACCAACATTCAGTGCTAATAAAATAATATCAATGTTCATTAACTTCTGCATTTATACAAAGAATTCAGCCTTAATTTAACCGTTTCTTCAGCTACAAATAAGGAGTTTGGGATAGAAAAAGTTTCAAAGCTATTTTTTGTCACATTTCCATGGCCACCTGCTATAAATTGACTATGTTATACTTTTAAATATGCAGTTTTTTAAATCAGAAGTTGTAAATTGTGTATTCAGACAAGTAGCCTAAATTGGATTCACGTTTGTCAAAATCGATTAGCTTTAGTGTAGTAACACCATCCAAACTCCAAATTACCTAAAATTCCTTTTGTAGGTTACAGTGGTAAAATAGTTACTGCTGATGGTGTAATAGCACTTTATCACATTATCCTCTTTCAGATTTTTTTTTTTTTTGGGGGGGGGGTGGGGTGGGTTACACAGTAGTATATATTTAGGACATGTACAATAGACATAATGCAGAAACTGATGGGGGTACAAATGTAGTGTGTCTCCATAATTTAGTGAAATAACTGAATACTAATATTATAAGAACATAAATACTTTATACATTATATTTGACAGAATCATATAAGTACAGAGATTTAGAATGGGTTTGTGGTATGTGGAAGTAATCGTCCTTCATACGTCTGTCTGATTTTACACGTAACCTCTGGTAAGTAGGAAACATACCAGGTCATACTGGCTAAAAGATACCTGCTGAAAAATGTTCAGGTAAGAGTAACACTTACCACTAAGTTAAAAAAAGATTCAGGTAACTTACTGCCAAGTTACAGAGCAGTAAAACAGTACAAACTGCAAAGTCACTCATGAAACGGGACTATGTGCAGTACCAGGACAGAAGGACCTTAAGGTCTCTGTAAGTCTCTCTCTCTGACTTTCAGATCTACTCCCTGTCCGCTCCTTCTATTGCATTGAAATGAAGCACCAAAGGTGAAACAGAACCGGCATCTGTGACGCCTCCAAAGTAGCACCGTGCAGAAACGTGTTAGTGGCTATTCCAGAGGAGTTGGCCTGCTGGGCCCTGACCAGCGTCCCCCTGCAGGGGCGAGTTCAGCTCAGGACAAGGCCCAGAAGCTGAGGGGGCAGAGGCTGGCACCTCGCCTTGTCACTCCCCGTTACAATCTACTAGGGATTTAACAAGATGTAGGTTGAAGGTCCTTATTATTCATTACACAACTGAGCTTAGCAAGCGGTGGCCATTATTCTGGAGCATTTATGAAGCTCAAATTTCAGTAAAAAAAAAAAAAAGGCATTTAAACTATTAAAATGTCCAATAGCTTATAACACCATAATACTGTAAAACAAAACCAGTTTGGTAACAGCACCATGTTGAGGATGATTCAAGATAAATAACCTTTTCTAGCAGTCTGCACCCTGGGACACAAGACGATCAAAACACATTACATATGCCTAATAAAAATGATACATTTTATATACAAAAACAGAATAGTGAAATTCTATTACTGTTGTCCAAAATATAATTTCAAAATTGTAGGCATATTTTAAATAAGGCCAATATATACAAATTAGAGCGATGCAGGAATGCTGTGCAAATCCTTGGACGTATGCCTTCGAGAGAAGGTGTTCGCTGGCGCGCTGTGAGGTGTGTTTACTTGAACCAGTGCAGGTAGTTTGTGCTGACAGCAGGGAAGCACATGTTGTTGCTGCAGGAGCCCCCATAGCTGGGGGGGCAGGCCGAACACGGGACCCCTACTTTGTAAGGAGCTTCACCAATCCAGTTCCCCCTGGAACACAGACAAAGCAAATGATATGAAGTGGTATGTGCAAGTACAGGCACAGTTTACTCTACAAAGAGCAAGTTGAGGGAGGCGTAAAAATGACAATTTTGCCAAGGGAATCAATAAAAATATCAATTATTATTATTATCGGGATGCTTCTTTTCACATATCCCATCATGCTCTCCTTTGAAACACACACATACAGGTGAGAGTGAAGCTTGGAATTTGAGCACTGGGTCAGCCATCTATCCAGCACCCCTAGAGCAATAGTGCATTAAGGGCCTCACTCAAGGGCCCAATGGCGGCATCAGTCTGCTAACCCTGGGATTCAAACCTCTGACCTTCCTAACCTGCTGGGCCACACAACACCCAGACAAACACTGGGCATCATCAGTTCATGGGAGCTTCACTTACACAAAAATGTTATGAGGGTAGAAGGAAAAACGATGGTTCAGAGAGGTAATCAATCAGATTGTAGTGGAGGTGAGACCAACCAATCAGAAGTCTTAGTCTTCTCTAGTTGCTTGGACCCACCTCCTCTATAATCTGATTGGTTATCTCTTTGAACCAATCATTTTTCCTGCTGCCCTCAGAGCAGCCCTGGTTTTACAAATATAATAAGTGATAATCTGTTTGTAGGGTTAGTATGGACCCATTAGGGATCAATTTGCCGACTATGGAAGATTTGAGGAGAATTTTCAGCATACAAGCTAATTCTACTACTTATTGTCAGCATAAATCGCATTTAATAAATAAAAAATCCTATTTATAACACTTCAAATAAATAAGCACCTGATAACTGGGTAATGGTCTCGGCAGACAGGCACAGTATAAATGAGTCAGAGCCTGCTGTCCCATGTCACCCAGTGACCCCTGATCAAGGTCAGTCATGCAGCCCGTCTACTTACTTGGGTGAATAGTTGCAGACCAAGTATGTTGCCCGCTTCCACACGGATCCCCAGACGTTCATGTTGTGGCATGTATGAATCGCACAACCAACTCGGTTTGACGTGGCCCATACCATCTGCAGCGAAGGAGAGGGTGGTCATTTGCAGTCATCTAACCTCCTCATGCCTCAATACAGAGGGGCGTGGCCAGCAGCTCACCTGTGTGTAATGCGTACACATGGGCCCGTAACACTTCAGGGGACACCGGGGGTTGCAGTCCCGTGGGTACGGAAAGGCGTAGTCCTTGACCTCGTCATACCAAGGCTTGACAAGCTGAAGAATAGATCGGTAGCTGAGGATAGCAAGATCATTTAATGATGAGTGTCACTGGGCCAGTTAGAGAGAAAGGCACCAAAATTAGATGCTATCATGTTATTTAGTGCAGTGAAGAGAATTTGTTTTTTATAAAATTTGTATGTCTGTGATCCTAACAGAAATAGACCAGAGGAGTGAGAGAATGGGTGGATGAATGAATGAATGAATGAATGAATGAATGAATTGAAATCCCAATGTGGGGATATAGCCAGTATTTATCAGAATCAAGCCATTCCCAGTGAGCTTTTACCCATTGTCTATAGGGTGAGACATTTCTGACATGAGAGGGGGAAATACTTTAGAAACCAAGATGCAGATTGTTTATTCCTGCCATGTAATATCACTCAATATATCAATATCAATATTGTTGGGGTTAAGGTAGCATTTGAAGTGAGAAAAGGTTCACGCACCGGCCAGTTCTGACAGAAAGGTTTTGCCCCAGGAATCGCAGCAGATACTGTGGGCCATGTTCCCAGAGGCAGGCCGATGCCCACGCCTCCGCTGACTTGGCCAAACTTTCGTCCCACACCTGAAAGTGTTACAGTCGGCAAACGTTAAACGCGACACTCTTCAAGTGACTGTTTATTTGTATGTAGTCACTCTCCTGCTTCAGCATGTCAGGAAAGCACGAGTGTGACATAATACATAATAACAAACTTAATGTTCTATAAAGCAGCGTGCTTCAGTAAATTAACTTTTTATACATTTTGACAGATCTGCCCCCTCCCTCAAGAAGCATGTGAGCAAGGAATCAGGCACAAAGCCCCAGGTTAACTCCTCGGAACACAAGAAAAGGGTCTATTGTGTGCTGTGCAATTGGGTACATCTGTTGTGAATTTGAGAAAAATCACATAATCTCTAACAAACCTGCCCTCATTCTGCCAAGAACCAAACAAACACTGAAGAAATTAGGTTATCCGTGCTCATCCATCCATCCATCCAGACCCAGGTTTACAAGTGCGCCTATGGATACAGACTCAAATCAATAATGTGCAACCTCAAGTGGTAGTTAATCAATCCACCACTGTTGGGCTGGGGAGGGGGATGTTTAATAATTTCAGATGAACAAACCCGGCAGTGCATCCATCCATCCATCCCTCCAGCATGCATGAGTACATCCACCCATCCATCCATCCATCCATTTTCCAACCCACTGTTCAACATCAGGGTCACGGTTGTTTCTAGTTGTTGAGCATAAAATACGGAGCTGACAACATTCAGTAAAGCTTTTGTATAAACCAGTATTGAGTCATCTGTTAGGCTACACCTTATTTGTTATCTTTTAATTAGCTTGGAAAACAAAGTACCGAAAAAAAAAATCTGGATAACAGGAGATATTGTGGTTAGTAATTATGAGTATGTCCAAAAACTCACTGTTTTCACAAATTGAACAGAAACTAAAAGTAAAATACCACAACCCATTGGCCAATCTTCAGCTTCCTAGCCGCCCTCTCTGGGCGCTACGTCCATCGGCTGCTTGCATGATAAACTCAGATGCGGCATGCAGGAGAACTGCCCGTGCCTCGGTCATTATTAAGTAATTTATAAGAGGCGGCGAAGACCGTCAATTGCCGTCATGATTGTGGGACTATCACTGTAGACGGTGGGTCGCAGGAACTTTTTCTAATTTGGACGCAGAACATCATCAAACGCTACCGCCAAGCCCGACTTCTTACACATGCGGCTCCCCCGAGTACAACAGAATAAAGTAACTGAGACAGATTACATAATTCAATATTTTTAATCCCCGTGTATAACGATGAGCGTAAAGTTTTGTCCATGAAACAATGTCCTAATTGTATCTGCCGAATATGCGTGGCCTGCTATTCATCATCTGATTCATGCGAAGGCACCAGACAAACCCTTCAGGAGTTAATAATGGGGGGTTGGCCGCAGCCTTGCGTCCCCGATGACCCCCGAAGAAGCGCCACCTCCGCATTTGCTCATCTATCCTGGTGGTCTGCACCAATTGAAGCCGCTTCACAGCTGGCAGTTCCGGTGGTTTCCAGGAGTTTGGTGGTCAATACTGACTGCGTTGCACATCATGCACCCTGCCGCCCGTGCAGCAATAAGAAAAACTCCGCGTTCCTATTACTTTGCATTGCTCTCCTATATCGACACTGTCGATTTTCCATTTTAACTAATATTTGCACACGTCCCATAGGGTTCTGTTTTCAGGATCAGTAGTTAAATATAAATGCAGAAGCCTTACCATGTATTCCATGTTTGAAGCCGGCGGGAAGACGTTTCCTCGCACTTTATTGTGGTAATCTAAGATAGCGATCATGTCGTTTTGTGAGATGTAGCGTCTCCGCCTCGTCCTGCGAGTCCCTGGCGGCTCGGTGCCGGTGCTCAGCGCGGACCCGGCGCCGGTCCCGTTGACGGTCAGCGATAAGGAGACGCCGGCGGGACTGTCTCCCAGCAGCGCACCGGCTCCACAGGCGCCGGAGAGAAAGAGAAAAACCGCGCACAAGTCGCATCCCTTCATCCTGGTTTATACTGACGCTCCGGGGTGCCCCAGCTGAACAGTTAACTGGGAAGAAGGGGGAGAAAAGGGAGAAAATCATGAAGTTGTTCATCCGTCTCCCTATTTGATTACAGTGGCGTCAGTCAAGGGAGCCTATTGGTTTATCTGCGGTGCACTTTTTTAATTAGCATGAGAATAAAATGCCGTTTTTTTACGCCACAAAATTTAAATTCGTGTTTCCTCTTTTGAGACCCAATTAAAATACACAAATTTGTATTTATACAAATGAATAATAATAATAATAATTACCTTCTGCTCTGACTCTAAATTACTTCGCCCAGTTTGCGTGTGTTTTCTCAGATGCGGCTGTTCAGTAACCCCGCAGCAGATGCAGGGCTGCCGCTGCACTTGTCCCGTTTATATACGGCTGGCCCCCCGGCTCAGGAAGGTGCGCACAATCCCTCCCTGTCACCTGAAACAAAACATCGTTTGGAAACGATTGCTGACACACAACATTTTTAATCAAAACATCTGCTATTGGTTTGCACAGCTGGAAAAAATAAAATGATAAAAAAAGTTTATAATGTGAGTAGTCTGCTTTCCTTACTGGTCACTGTCAACCGCAGCTTTGGATACATTTAACATTCATTATATAGTCTACTTTTTTAAATTTACAAATAAACTAAACTTTGGTCTAAAAAATCGGCCAGTGCATGTTTACCACGACATTTTTCTCTTATTCTGATATATAATCATACTACCTCGCAAATAACTTTCTTTAATTATTAGTTAATAAATTTGATTGTTTTTGCACTTTTTGAGCCTTTGAACAGTGCCCTTATATAGCGCGAGGGCTCTGTCGTACGTAAAGCGCATTAAAACGACACGAAAACTTTAATGACGCTGATATCGTGAGATCCTTGACGTCATAGCTATCCAGTATTGCGGTATTATTTACGAAGCTTCACGCTTGTGAAACGCACCACTGCATGATCCAGACAGTAAATTCGTCAGAACGCGGATAAATACCCCGTTGAAATCCCGCAGTTTAGCCGGGTTATGCTGGGGTTCCCTTTCCTATTTGTTTTCAATGTCATATTCATTATACTGTAAAGATTACACTTGTTCGGTGTCTCGATCCAGCACCATTATCTGCCAAGAGCGTCCTTTGCCAAGTGAAAAAAAGAAATCTACTTTAGCAGGTCATAATTTTCTTTGGCAGCTGCAGAGCAGCTTCAAGCAACCTGACGCAGGGATGACTTTTCTGCGTCTTTGTGCAGAAACATTCTTAATAACTCTTTTCTTGGAAATGATCAGTTCAGTTCAGAGGAGGTCGAGTTGTAAATGATTACGGTTTTCTACCACTGCGGTTTAAGGTATCGCTTCGTTTATACGAAGAAATGAGAATTTATTTTTACGCTTGACATTTTATCCCCATAAATTGCGTACGTGTTGTCGAGGAAAAGGAACGATCCGCGTATAGAATATATAAATGATTATATCAATGATTTATACTGAAAGGTATCTGCTTAGGAATATAAAGGTAAGATGAAATAGGTAAAGATTAAAACAAGAGATAACTGTTCATTATTCTAACGTTACTAATATGGAAGCTTAACCCCACTTTGAAACGTTACCGTTATCCATGACAGGAAGCTTAATCGCTGTTTGGTTTTTGCTGTAGATTAGATGTTATTTGAGATGGTACCCCCTCCATCGTAAATGAATGAACTGAGGCTCTCCTCCATGTATCAGGCTTAGAGGTGAATCATCGCACCATCGCGATCTGCCGCCTCGCCATCCAAACCGCCTCTAGTTTTACGCAATCCCGCCCTCCCCCCGTCCACTGACAGATACATAGAATTATTTCGCTATTTTTAAACTAAACGTGCCAGATTTGTGTTCGTCATCAGCCTCTGTTTGATTTTTTGGGGTGGATTCAGGAGTCATGCGCTGCATTAATGTGACAGTCACTTCCCTACAATGAATTAATGTGAGAGTCACGTCCCCACGATGACAGATTAGAGTATGTGCTTAATATCTCTCTGGGTCAGGGTCTACTCTTTGGAAACCCATTATACTCACTGCTGAGAGAGTTCCCATCTTGGGTCATCTAAATCCCACTCCAACATTTTCTGAGGCTACTCTCTCTCGCTCTCGCGCGCTCTCTCTCTCTGTAACACACACACACACCTCCCCAGAGCTGTTCTAGGAACTGATCATTTCCTTCTAGAGAGAGCACATGTACACAGACACACGTGTCAGTGCTGATTCAATTAGGGCATAAAGAAAAGACATCCACGAAGATCGTACCCAGTATGCGGTTTAGTAACTCGATAAAGGATTTAGTAAGTTCCCTGGTTACTGCATGCCTTAGATTATGCGACAGGCATTTATGATTATGATACAGTACAGATGTCGTTTCTGGGAGAACCGTAACTGGCAGGTTTTTTTTCTTTGTGGCGAAAAAAGGCAAGGGGGTTGATTTTATGAGCTTAAACCATCATCAGCAGCAAGGCTGTCGTATTATCAGATGAGTAATTAGCGCTGCGACTTGAGAAAGCAGGCATGAGGAGCTGTGTGCTTTGGAACGCCGTCCCCTTTCAAACAGAACATTTATTTACGTGTGGATCGTTGCTCCAAGTTTCCCTTGCACGGCCCCTCGGAAGCGGGGCCCCTCGCTTAGACACAGCAGAGATTCGGTGGCGTCCCGGGTGGAGGCCAGACTCGCAGCTGTGAGCCCCACCTCGAGCTGCTCCTCCGGACCCGCTGGCCCCGACAGCTGGAGGAGAACCACTTATACAGTCACCACTTCCAGAACCGGGGGGTGAAAACATCCCTGTGCAGCTGGTGGGCGTTCAGAGAACCTTAAAATGCTGAGATTGTCACAGCAGTTATTCAGATGGAGGCAAATGCTTCTGTGGTTCCTGTTATGCAACTTGAGTGCCATGGGTCTGTCCTGTGGTCAAATATTAGAAATGAAAATGTGCAATTTCAAATGCGATGTCTCCCGACTGCAGATGGAAGTCTGCTGGTTTTATTGGGGTATAATGTTTAACTTTAGGAATAATCTTTTTTAAATTTTGATTTTGGCTTTCGTAATGCTATGGGGGGAAAATCCCCAAGCAAAATAGACCTGATATATATCAGTTCTCTTTTATTTGGAAAGAATGAATCTTAAACGCTATAACCTACATTAGTCAAGCAAACCAAATATCAGTAAATTCATGAACATAAAAAATAAATTGATGTCTTTTGTATATGCTTAAAAAGTCATTTTGAATTCTTTTCTCATTAAAAAACAAGGGAAATGATGGTTGTGATGTCATAAGTTTGTTTTTGTTGGCCAGACATTTTGATGGTGTAAATGTGCGTATCTTGGTTCGAAAATCAATCTGAAGAATCGTCTTCAGCTACAAGTAACAATACTTTTACATATTACAAAATTATAATCGTTGTTTTTACTATATTGCTAGGTAAATATTGTGCACTGGGCAGTGGAAAATCAAAACATGAATAGAGGAATGGACTCAAATGTCTTTTCTACGAAGAATGTCGAGTCAACATTCATCTTCTTCAGAGCCCGCGTGGTAAAACAGTGGAATAAATAATCGAATGTGTTGTTGTCATGTTGTTTCCATTTGCACAGTGGTGCAGGAGTACTGTACATCCACGATACATCCTAAACCCTGCCCAGAAACACAGAGGTCTGGTTCTGATGTTTCTCCTTAAGAAATATTAACTAAATAGAAAGAACAGGTAACTTGGTAATGCACAACATAATTTAAATTGATGAAGAGGGACATTAATAGTGTACTAATATAAATGGTGCCTAAAACAAGCCGTAAAGCCACATCTGTTTCCCCAAACTCTGCTGTAAACATGCTGCTTGACAGATGTGAGTTTCCAGATGCGAGTGCTGCTTTAACATCTTCTGCTCTCCAATGCGGTGTGCTGGGCTTTCAGATTCCACACCATCTCCGCACCTTCATCTCTACCAGGCTGAGGGAATGTATTCAGGCTTCAGTCTTCAAGAGAAGGTCAGGGGCAGAGAACACAAGGCAGACGACTGTGGAAACAGAGAGGAGCCACATGGGACCCGGTCCCCACAAAACAAGCTGTCATCCAACTGACAAGGATAATGTAATTAATGTCAGGGCAGGCAAGCTACACAGTTTTTATATTGCTATACCTGCATGTAGCAAACTTTAGGCTAAATGATGATTCCTGTATAAGAACAATTCAACCAGGAAGAGGCTGGACAAACTGGAACAACAGTTAAACGGTTTAAAACAACTTATTTTTAAGGAACTGGAGATTGGAATTGTTAAATATTTGAAAACAAACCTCAAAAAAGGTACTACAAAAGCAGTAAACACAAGCCATATAAGATGCACCATATGTTATGAAATGTGTGTGATGCAGCTAATTAAGGGAGCCTTCAGCCAACGCGAACGGTCACGCCTCCCAGCTGACCCGTGAAATGGTCGCTCTGCCTTTGAAGTTGCCTGTCCAGGAAACCCTTGATTTGACCCATTTGACATCATGAACCTTCAGATCTGTTTGACCTCCATTAGCCGTTAATTATGGTGTAGTAGATTTGATTCCCCGCAGACAGCTAGGAAATGTGTGAAGGAACATGCTTTGGTTACCAGTTTAGGACAAAATTAATTAAATTCCTCAGCTTTCAGGGCATCTAAATGACAGTACACTACTTGTGCAAGCATGTAGCATATACCAGGACAAAATGACAACATAATCAGTTTGCTCCTTATGTGACTAAAATTAATATCTGCTTTCTTATTTGTCAGCAGAAACTATTTCAGAAGCGGAAAAGCAAAGTCTTTCATTTCGGCATCTTGAAATTCACAATTCCGATTTCCTAATAACCTTCCTCCACATGAATTATAAGACTGAGCATTAACTAAAAGGTGGAGGGACTGAACATTATGGGGTTTAGGGAGACTTTGTGCTTGGACCCTTAGTTCAGCGTTTTCATCATGAAAGAGTTTTGTTTGCAACCCTGCTGTCACAAAAATCACAAGTATCAAACACTGCTGTATGTGATGCATTGTGATGTGAAACATACAGCAGTGTTTGATACTTGTAATTTTTGGTAGGTTATTAACTTATATTTAATGTATATTTGTTTGGTTACTTATGGTTAAGGTTAGGGCTGGGTAGGGGTTAAGGTCGTCATGTTGGGATTAGGGTGTTCCCCATAGAAATGAATGGAGAGTCCCCACAAAGATATAATTACAAACCTGTGTGTGTGTGTGTGTGTGTGTGTGTGAGCCAGAATCCAAAGAAGAGCATAATCGACATCAGCTAATTATTCTGCTTAGTTGAAAGCTTGGAATGGCTTTTGCACACATCCGAACAGATCAGGTACATACAGATACACGACAGCCGACTGCAGGGAAAATTAATTCACCCACGAATCCATTTATCCATCTCGTATACCATGAAGGAGACATTACGGGAGACTCTGGGGGCAACCTGATCACACCCTTTGCCCTGAGCTCCAATGTGTGCCCAAAGGAGCGGGGGGAGCATCCATGCAGGGGGAACGCCTCAAAAATAAAGCACGGTGCTATTTTTTGAGGTGCGACATTCCTTTGCAGTCAGATTTTCTCACACGCTCGTAAGACATCTACAGACATCTTTGATGCTCAGATCTCATAAGACAGGATACAGACAGGACTGTGGTTTGCAAAAGACATTTCACAAGAAGTTCTGATGTGAACTGTAGAAGCTCAGGCAAACACGAAATACTGACTCCGGCTAAACTTAGCTTGGAAAACATTTTGTCCGGGCAGTTCTGTTATGATAGAGTTGGTGTTAAGCGACAGGCACCCAGCATAATGAAAGCGTACTGCAGATTTTAAATGAGGTGTGACTACGTTTTTTTTCCCTTGCCATCGAATAAGGGTTTATTTTGAACATACGTCAAAGCTAATTTTTACTTTGCGTACAGTATTAATTTTACATGATTTTTTGACGTTCAAGTGACTGTTTTATTGAATAAATGTATAACGTGGTGTGAAGTAATTGTGACATTTCAAAGCCACTTCAAACTGCAAATTTTGGCACGGGTCAGGACTCTCCAGTCACTTGGGGGGGGGGGGGGTTCTCTTCTGCTGGCACAGAAGCTGTGCCCATTGGCAGTCTCATGGGCATCTTACTGGCTCCCCAGGGCTGGTCATGCAAAATAGGTCTACCTAAAGTCAGACTTACACTGAGTGTCTTTTCTAACGGCTCTTGATCCAAGCAGTGGTCTCTCCTGACTGACGGATCACTGGAGACACTAAACACCAACCACACCCCTTTCCCTCACAGAAAAATATTTACATGTTGGGTACCTTCATGCTTGTTTCCTTAAATGATGAAACCAAACCTGCCATTAATGTTTCAGTAAAGCTTGAATTGCATGAGTGCTAATCCAGCAACGCTATTGGCATACGGCACAGAAATGTACATCCTGAATGTAGATGGAAAGTCAATTAGATGGTATTAAAAGCAGAAGTTAATTGCTATTGTCTTTTTCCCCACTAAATTTATATTAAATTGCTGACATGAGTTTTGGGCCAAAATCTTATTAACCAATGAGATACACACTAAATTATTTAGCGGTCATGGCTGAAAAATACAAGCTGCACTTTTGAGGTTGCATGGAACTCGCTTTTTGGTGTTACAATGGAATTCACTGCACAGCCGCCTAAAACAGCGTCATCCCATCCCTGTGAGCTAAACCGTGGCTTCTTCTAAGGTCGAAAGGTTCTAAGGTCTAAAGGTTCACGAAGAAACCTCACAATAGGGATGCCCTCAAAAATGTTTCAAAGCTTCAAAGTCCCCGCTGGGATTAAAACAAAAATGTAGTGTGTCTGTATGAGGCTTGTGATGAAGCCATAGAGAGGTTGCAGAAGTAGCAGAATTGAACTGGGCCTCATGCTTCTGTGAGGAGTGCTGAGGTCCTTCATACCATCCGCTAAAACATTCTGGAGAAGCATCCAGGTAACTTAAGATGCAATGAAAAGCTCTTCCAGATGGTTTGTCGCTTTCAGCGCAGTACAATGGTAGCATTAGGAGGAAAGATCATGTAATAGTGTTTTTTAAAGCAGAAGAAATTAAAGAGCTGCTGAAATGCAGGTTCTGGGCTGGTTGTGTTTGTTTAACTTATCCATGTCGTTCGTCCTGAAGATCCTGGTGATTCTGTTATCAGCGATTCACCAGCTGCTTCTGAGTCTGAGTGTTTATTTGGCTCCAAAATATTTCTTTATATATTGTTCAGCCAAGAAAACAAATTTGGGTCGATGGTAAATGGATTTATTACTCAGCTTAATGGGTTTATGAGATGGCCAGTGTATTCTGCTGGATTTCTCTATCAGAAAATGATAAATCACAGTTGATTTTCTCTCAGCTCCTGATAGTGCAGTGACAGTTGACAGCTGCTAACCACAAGCCAGCCTGTTCAATCTGTTCCAAACAAACAAGCCACTCGGTTGAGTTTCAAGAACGAATCCTCCAGCAGACAGCATGAAGGACCTGAACGTGCTGCGGGATTTGGGAGATGGAGAACACGAGAGTGCATTTTGCAGAAATGTGTGTGGAATGAAAATAGCACTGGGCTTCCAAGCTAAATATTTCGTTTTCTTAACACATTGCACTTAGTGGAAACACATTCCGTCCATTCTGATCCGACACATCACCATATAGAGGGCAGCGAGCGAGCCGGTTGCTTTACATTCGCTTCAGGGAGGACAGACACAGATTTACCTCTGTATGATTAGTCATTTTTCATCCCACATACCTCGAAAGTTTTCGCATTTATTTTCTTCGCTGCAGCAGCTCTGTAGAAGTAGAGCACTAAGGAACTGTGTCACCACACCGATTAAAATATACAGCAGATAAAAGTAAAAGCACTGCCCTAGGCCTATCTGATGAAGAGTGTGCCGGCCATGTTTCAGCTTGCTGTTTATTCTGAAAAGGGATGTCCAAGGTTTTTATGTACAAAATGTAACAACATTTCCACCTAAAACATGTGGATGGGGAGGGGGGACTACTTACCTGTAAGGTCAGTCTTCAGTTTATATGAGAAAGACACCAATAAAAGTGGCCTGACTCTCAGCACTCTTCTGCTTTGTTTGTTTCTAATTTGCATTCGTATGCTTTCCTGGCTCGCCTGCTCGTCTGCATCCCGATAGTGCCAATAAAATCCCCTGTTCCATCCTCGAATCGCAGCGTTTGATGCATCTGCTTGACATCTAGAAAAATGAATTTTTCACGGTACCATTTTATGGATGAAATTCCTGAAAAGGTCAGTTAGTTTGAGACCCTCAGATATTGACAGCACACATCTTCAGTATATTCAACAATAAAAGTCCCTGTACTGCATAAGTGTTGGATGGATGGATGGATAGATAGATGGATGGATGGAATAAAAGTGTGGGGGGGGGGTTCTTGAAAACTCAGTTAGAGTCTGGAAGTATGTTTTTAAACCACATATTTGATATAAACTTAGTCATATTTGATATTTAATTTTGTACATGTGAGCAGGACTATGATGGCACAGAATTATGGGACTGATGTTTAGTAGTAGATACTGGAACATTTCTGTTTTTACATTTTTATCTTATGATAAGAGTTGTAATCTTATGTGGACAGTGGTGGCTTGATTGTTAGGGAAGTGTGTTTGTAATTGAAAGATTGCTGGTTTGAATCCCCAACCAGCAAGGCACCGCTGAGGTACCCTGAGCAAGGTACTGCCACCAAGCACTGCTGCCCTCTGCTATGTCACGAAAGTCACATATAGGTTAAATGCAGAGGACACATTTTGTTGTTGCGCGCTGTGGTCGCGTTAACAATGGACCACTGATTACCTAATTCTTATCTGATATTTAGCTAACTTGTCTCCTGATGTCAAGTTATATACTAAGAATCATTTTCTGGGTCAAGAATGGCGTCATTGAAACTTTATTCGATGTAATGTGACTCCTATCCTGTTTCAGTGGAGCCATTTCAGCTGGCCAGCAACTGACGTAATTGCCTGTTATTACCGTGGCACTCGACACACAGCATGTCCATTAGTGGATTACCCAGAAAAGTAAGAAGGGTTTGCCTTTATCTGATTGGCTGTAAACTGGGTTAATCAATGCTGTCATAACGGGAATGCCAAGATATGGTAATTAAAGAAGTGAACCTAATTCAAATTAATCTAGAGCTTTGCATTTGGCATCTTTGAACAAGCATAGTAATTAGACTGAAGAAGAGACAGACTTTAGTCTGTCCAGAACTCAAGACTAAGATGACTCTAGGTATTTTTAAAGTAGCATCTGTATTGTTAGTTTGTTATATATGCAGATGTGGCCATTTTTCATGTCATTTGTAGTTTTATGTTATTGAACAGTGGTGCATTGCTTAGCACTGTCACCTCACACCTCGGGTATTTGGCTTCAAGTCCCCACCAGGGTTCCATGTGTGTGGAGTTTGCATGCTCTCCCTGTGTCACTGTAGGATTTCTTCTGGGTTCTCTGGGTTCCATTGTGTAGAGTTTGCATGCTCTCCCTGTGTCACTGTAGGGCTTCCTCTGGGTTCTTGGGTTCCCCCTCCCCCCACAGCCCAAAATCATAGTGAGGTTAATTAGAGTTACCATATTGCCCATAGATGTGTGAGTGAATGAGGTGTGAGTGAATGAGGTGTGAGTGAATGAGGTGTGAGTGTGCCCTGTGATGGGTTGGTGCCCTGTGATGGGTTGTTCAATGCCCTGTTCCTGTCACTTCTGGGATAGGCTCTGGACCCCCCATGACCCTGAAAGATTTCTGTACTTCTGCAAAGAGCAAAGGTTGTTATTATTATTCTGATTTTGTCTTATCACTGAGTTTTAGTTGTTAGTTAAATATGTACTTTCCATGGTCTGCAGTAACGACACTGTGGCCCTGTAGTAACTAACTGACCACTCATGCAGGTTACGGAGGACGTTTTCTTGCAAAGCTGGTCCGGATGGGCAGACAAGGACATCTGAGAGCTGGACAGCCGGCAGATGAGAATGAGGACATGCTTTTGGCTCTGGAGCGCTGGTGCCTTGGCTGATTCGGCTCGGACTGTGTGGGCGTTTCGAGGGTAACCACGCTAATTCGGAGCACAGTGCTGCTGCACATGATCAACCCGACAGCTCCAGCCAGGAAAACAGTCCCAAGGCACTAAGGTTTTTTAAGTACAGGAGGCAAAAAAAATGTCCTGTCATGCAGTGGGTGGGGCTACGTTGAGTTGATGTTGAGTTGATTCAGCATTTGACTAATTTAAAATAGTACAAATAAAACCCCCAACAGTCCTATAGAAAGACAACTCAAGGTAAAGACCAGAAGTAAGAAGCTGGTTGCAGTGGTCTATAAGACCAAAACCATCCTCAGCAAGGTCCGATGGTTTGGCTCTGATCAAAAGGCCGTCGATCCAAATCCTAGAGTCAAAGTCATCTGTCGTTTTGGAAAAATGTGTCTATTAAGTCAATGTAAAAAAAAGAAATCTCTAAAAATAAAATAATGAACAGTCACAAATTACCTACAACACCAAAATGAAAATTAAAATGAACATGAAAGTCATCTGGAAGACAGGTTGGTCAGCACAAACGGACACGTATTGTGTAACTGTGTTGCCCCTGCCTGCTTGCCTGTTAGTTTACAGTCCCAAAGCTGAGGAAATCAAACAGGCAGCCAAACAAATGTGGCTTTTTCTGCAGAGATGAGTCTCCCTTGGGCCGTGTTTTCTCTCAAACCACAGGCAGGTTCAGGATGTTTCTGGGAAAGCTCAGCTGTGGGTGAGAAGCATCATCTCCAACATGCAGCAAGCAGCATCGCCATTGCAGTGAGAATCGTCTGCCAACACACAGTGGGCTACCATCTGAGGAGGTACTGCAAACCGCTGCTCTGTGCGGTTTCATGCTACAAAGGCAAGGTAGTGACACCCTAGGACAGTTTCACTCCCGCTACAGTGTTGTGAAACCCAGTGAGAGGAAAAACTTTCTCAAAGTTCAAAGCTTTGTCTTGTGGTTAAAACCTGCAAAAGTCCCACTAGACCACAATGAGTCCATTTAGAGTGTCATCCAGGGTCCAGCAATCCCACTAAAGACACTCAGGGCCAGAGTGTTAAACTATGAAGAAGTACCACCAAAGAGACTGAAGGTTGTTGATCCTCAGCAGCTTCCTTAGAATTATAGTTACAGTGTAACTCTTCCCCCTGTCAAGCTGCACGTGGCTGTGCCCACTGGCTTGGCGCTGCACTGCGGCTAGCTGGCTCTCCATCAATCAGGCCCATGGGAACAATCCTTCTGGCCCTTTCCACGCCTCACTCAAGTACCGGCCCAGCATTATGGGAGATGCAGAACTGAGCGGGGGCTCTCGCACCCACTTAACACAGTGAAACCAGTACTGACAATCCATCCTGTCATTCTAAGTTGCTGGATAGCAACCTGAGAGGTTTGCCAGCACCCATAATCCTTTTCAGCAGCCATTCCACCTGCAGTTCATCTGAAGCTAAGAAAGTTTGGGCCTGGCCAGTACTTGGGTGGGAAACCAACTAGGAAATCTGGGCTGCTGCTGGAAGAGGTGTTGGTGTGGCCAACAGGTTAGGTAATCCCGAGGTCTATGTGAATCTCAATGCCCCAGTGCAGTGACAGGGACACTGTACTGTAAAAATGCTGCCATTCTTCAGATGGGACAAAAAACCGAGGTCCTGACTCTCAGAAGTTGCTGCCCATTAGTTCTGTAATACGCTTTGGGTGTCTTGAAAAGTGTTATGTAACATTCAATCATAAGCCAGTGACTCCAAATTATAGAGTCGCAGTGGATCCTCAATGGTCCCTTTACTGCTGGCTGTTGTTTTGAGGAGAGGTTTCCAGCTCAGCTCTGTCTCACCTAAGATATTTTCTGAGACAGACCGATGCTTCAGGTGAGGTCAAGATGGAAAAAAAATAAAAAATAAATAAATAACCAAACACATCACTTAATAAATGCCATAACATGAATTTAAACTCAGTCCACTGACAACTACCCTGTCAGATTCTACTTATCAAATGAATTTGAATCCCAAGATAGAGTACAATTTTTATAAAGTACTTGTTGGATATTGTAGTTTCTCTTTTGTAATAACTGAGTAATAATTAATCAAAATAAATCAATAAATGTTTCCTGAAGTATATACTGCAATCGTCTGGTGCCATTCTTTTGATAATCAACATTAATTTCACGAAAGTTCAGTGGGTTCTAAGTTGATTATTGAAAAAATATTTAAATCTTTGAAATATTTAGGCACATGATTCAAAACAGCAAAAGCCTGTTTTTCTTCTAGTGAAGACTGCAAATTTCAGGTTTATATGACTAAGAATAAACTTGTTTCTTCCACTTACTTTCATCCTTCAGCCCCTAAACACCAACTGGGTTTGGCAGGATGTGTTCCAGTCGATAATGTACCAGTGTTACTCAGAGTTACTCTCAGATTTACAGAATGAGTACTCGGTTCCCCTCTTTTTCCTAATGTACCAGAGTTACTCTCAGATTCACAAAGTATTCCCTTCTCCCCATTTTCCCTAATGTACCAGAGTTACTCTCAGAGTATCAGAGTATAAGTACTCGGTTCTCCCCATTTTCCATAATGTACCACAGTTACTCCCAGATTCATAGAATAAAGTACTCACTTCTCCCCTTTTTCCTAATGTACCAGATTTACTCTCAGATTCACATTATAAGTACTCAGTTCTCCCCATTTTCCCTATTGTACCAGAGTTACTCTGAGTATCACAGTATAAGTACTCACTTCTCCCCTTTTTTCTAATGTACCAGAGTTACTCTCAGATTCACAAAGTACTCTTTTCTCCCCATTTTCCATAATGTACCAAAGTTACTCTGAGAGTACCACACTATAAGTACTCGCTTCTCTCATTTTCCCCACAACTGGCCTCATTCCCGCTGTTTCTTTCTCTTGGCCTCACTCCTCACTGTGAAGCTTTGCGCCAAATACTTTCACATGACAACACACTGCTTATTTTTCTGCCATGAAGAGGCACCGTGCAGCAAACAAGGGGCAGCAAGTAGGCGTTTGATGAGCTGCTGTTACCCATAGACGTCCATCTAAAGCTTTATTTCTGCCAAGGTTTCTGCAAAGATCTCACCGTGTCACGTGTCGGCATACATAATGCTTTCGTTTACTTTTTAGGCCAGCTGCTTTCAGCTTTCGATCCGTTTCATAGTGCATCTGTTTTGGGGTCTCTACTCTCACAATGTGATCATACTGTCACTACTGCACCTGTAGCAGTTATGCTTCGTGCCGATTTCTAATCTTTTTTAGAGACACATCTGGTTAGGTAGGAAATGCTAAGTCATCTCATGCTAAATTGGGCCCTGTGCTATTATCACACATATGTGAGGCCTCTGCTGATCTCAGATTAGTAGATTTACCAGACTCCAGTGTCGTGCTGCTGAATATCAGAGCTGTCCACGACTTCATAAAGACCAGCAGGACATAATGCTCTTCACATATCCTATCTTGCTCTCCTTTCACACACACACACACACACACACACACACACAACAAGGTGAGTGCAGGCTTGTGGTCAGCTGTCCATCCAGAGCCCCTGGAGCATTATCGGGGGGGTTAAGGGCCTTGCTTAAGGGTCCAGTGGAGACAGTCAGACAGCACAAGGTGGCAGTCTGTGGGGGGGCTCACTCATGTCTGTCCTCACTTGATTCATGCTCACAGGCAGCATCTCCGAACATCAGCAGGAAGGTGACACCTCAGCAAGCTGTGGATCTCCAAGGTGGAAACTGTGAATGCCATTCCTGCAAAGCATCTTCTCCCTCTGGCCCAGAGAGGTGAATACACACAGAAAAACCTTAGAAGAGAAGCCATTAAGAAAATTAATTAGTATTTAAATTATTTTTACTGAAACAACTTGTCCTCGATCTGTTTTTTTCTTCAGGAAATCACATTTAACATTTATTTCTGCTGTACAAAAAGTTCACACTTGGAGAGGAGAGCCACTGTGGGCCACTGTAATGATAAAGGTGACCTTTGACCCCATAACATCAGTTTCCTGACACACAGTAGCTGAGTGATACCAGATGGGCTCCAAGCCGAAGATGATAAAGGACTTTCAGAGCGTCACACCCTAGATATTATATGTGTTCATACATCACCTCCGAAAGTGATTAATAGACTGACTTTCTGACTCATTTCTGTCATATGGTAGCGTGTATATTTTATTAAGTATCTGTGTTTATCTCCAGGGCACTTTTTTTTTTCTTTGTCACGTTAAGGCGTTTGAAAGTATTGCCTCATTATAATTTGTGGCACAGAGTGAAAAGGCCCTGCTATTTGCCTGAGCTTTTCTGTGTATCCTAGATACTGGGCAAAAGGAGACTCTGGAGAATCAATCCACAGGAATTACATTAGCAGAAGGAATGTGGAGAGCAAAGCTACCTCAGAACTTCTCAGGTCACCTGTTTCTACTGCTGGTCCTGGTCAAAAATGGCTGAAAGAAGCAGATCTGACTCAAGGGTGCAACTGTCCTGCAAAGTCCTCAAGATCCTGCATCATTCCTCTAATTCTATAGGCTAATTCATTACTCAGGAAAATAAGCTCGTAGCAAAACGACTCAGGGATCTCATGATTGAAGACGGTCCCGCCCACTCCCTCCCCCAACACTCACACAATTTACACATCCACTGCAGACATCTGAAGATGACCTCTGTGACCTTGATCACGCAGAGAGCCATTTCCAAAAAGCGTTAGTCATTGAATAAACAGCCTCCTTAGTGACCATGCAAAATCAAACTTGGAACAGCAATCTCTCTAAGCAGTTCAGTCACCCTGAAAACCAAGTGAAGCTTTTCCTCTACAGATTTTTTATCCCAGACGGTGCCTCTGTATTGATTAAAACCGCATGTCTCACTTTTGATTGAAACCCCTTGAATCAAATACATCACCTATAAAATCTATGGATAATGTAACTGCAATATGTTTAAAAAAAACACCAAAATCATTAATTTTTGGAACGAGTTGATCAGGAATGAACAGCTCATTGTAGCCGTTACGTAAAAACAGTCACTTGTCAAGAAGGAGAGGGATTTATCTGATCACGTTCCTCTGGTGCTGAGGACTATCCCAGAGAAACATCTGTGATGTGATGATTTATTTGCCATGTGACTCATCTGTACCATTATAGGTCCTGGAGTTCCCAGTAGCCTGCTTTTCAGTGAACTGGTCCGTTGATGGACAATCTCCGACTTACCCATGTGACAAGATGCCTTTGGACCATCGGACCGAGACAAGGAGATTCGCAATGTCCAATGTCCCCACACGCCACAGCAGAATCAGGTCCAGACATTTTCTGAAGTTACAGGGTTGCCAACTCTCACGCATCTGGCATGTCACTCACGCTTTCAGACTCTCACGCTCATGCAAGAAATCTTACAGCAAATCTATATCATTCCATTATAAACCTAAAATTAGCTACATCAAAAGCATAGGGGTAGTTTGCAAACCCTACAAACTGTTTATAGGGCAATAAAACCGTTACATACATGTAAATGCATGTGCACGTGTGTGTAGACTTGTTTCCAACTGAAAATCTCACACCAGCCAGCTGACTAAAGTTAGAAACTCTGATATGGCACACAACTGGAGATTGCCTGTGTCAGATGCGTTCACAGCAAAAAAAAAAAAAGTATATTGAATAGTAATTTGATTCAGGAGCATCAATCAATGTTTCAAACATTACAGCAACTCAAAAAAGCATTTTAAAATGAAAGTGCAGTGTGAGCTCTTTCATAAGTAGATCAGGGTAGGAGCAGAATTAAGAGCTGAACCGGATCGCAGAGCAGCCGGCTCCAGGCGCTGCCAGAACCAGGATTCAGCACCACTTAACACATGGCCTGGAAGTTAAATAAAAGCAAAAGGTGCCTGTCTCGGAGAACGCCATTTTCCAAACCCAGTTTTACCACCTCTGACGTCTTTAAATAGAAGAGGAGCAACTGCATGAGCAATTCATCATAACAACAACAAAAAAATCTTATATCTGGGGGATATGAGAAGCCAAAAGAGATACAGCATCTGTTTAAGCTGATGTCAGCAAGTTCAAAGCAACATAAAGGGAAGAGTACCACTCTCTCATACCCTCTGTCCGACTGGCATTAAGTAAAAATACTCTCAGAATACTTTTACTGGGCACGTCCTTTATTTATTTATTTATTTATTTATTTATTTATTTATTTATTTTTTTACGTCCTTTATTTTAAGTGGCACCAAAAGGAGGTAAAAGCCGCACCTGGGCGATGTCTGCCCCAGCTGTACATCACCCTGACAGTTCACGCCTAATTGAGAATTCCGCCACGCATAAAATTAATCATTTCACAAAGATGAACTTGGAAGATGTTCCTTCTGAGGTTCTGTTTTTCTTGTTTTGATTGTAACATCTTCAGCCAGCTGATAGTGTGGCGATGCCGTTCTCTGTTCACTGCCGCCCCTCTTAGCCTGCTGGATTTTTCAAGAACCTCATTCTAGAACCACATTCCAGAACCACATTCTAGTGTGAGATACATCCAGGGAAAAACTGGATGTATCTCACACTGCAAACTACCTGGACATACCTAAACCCACTTTATAGATTATAGCAGCCTGACAAAGTTTCTATTTCAGAAATGTTTAAACATTTAGTTTCCATGTCGCAATTTTATTCAACTGAAATGCTGCAGTGTTAAAAAAAATCTCTGAATCTCCGTATGTGTAAACAATTAACCTGCAACACTCTGTGTCCATTTGTGGTTGTCCAGCAGCATGATGTAATAATAGTAATGTGCGTGTTCTTCTCTCTCCTTTCTCAGGGCATGGTGGTGGTCAGCCGCCCGGGAAAGTGAACCTCCTCAGTATAAAGTGTCCCCGTGCAGTGACCCATGTCTTCTGGAAGTAAGCTGCTACACACATTGCCAGTAGCAGCACATGTGGGGCTGAAGCTGTGGGTGGTAATGACGTAAAACAAGGTGAAAGAGCTCACTGTCAAGCCTAGAAACAACATTCCTGTCATTCCCAGTCGGTACGTTTCCCTCACAGGTTAAACTGTTGTTTTCGCTAAAATGAAGGTCAGAAGAACCAAAACCAGTTCCATTTACTCACCTTTTTATATTAACAAATTAACTGTCAATTTGTATCTGGATTTCATTTATTATATTAGAATATTAATGATGTAATATGAGATTTTACTCAACATCAATAATTTTCTCACAAACCATAAAGCAAGTGAATTGTAGTCTTCCACTAACATCAGTGGAATGCAATGGAAGCTGATCCTTCACCCATTGTTAATACCCACTTACCCAGTTTGGGTGAATGTTCACATGCCTGGGCATCTTAGGATTGCAGGAGATTATGAGAGGTGGAAAGTCACAGGAAGATCAGGGGACCAAGGCGTCACCACACTGATCTGCGGTCAAATTTGAATGATTCTAGTCTCTCAGGAACTTGCCATTGTAATCTAAAAAGCAGAAATTTATTTGGTTTGTTTCATGTCACACATGCATATTAATCTCAAAACAAAAAGGATAACATTAAAGATTGTTATATATAACAGCGACACACAATGTTCCTGTACCTGCATAGGTGTGATGTCGCATACGGATGGGGGGGTGGGGGGTAGTGATTGGTGACAGGTGTGACCCTTCAGTTACTGTTGTTGATATTCATCTACACTGATACCAGATATATAAAAAAATGAAAGGCAAAACAAAACTACATATATTTTGTGAAGTGAAGCATTAGGCATGTGGTTAATACTCATACTCAAGCCATATTCAAAGGGTGATTGTAATCTATAGACACTACAGCGCAGACAGAATGGGAAAAACTGAGTGTTCTTTTCATTATGACTTTAGTTGGATCTAACTTCATTTTGCACATAGCCATTTTGTCATCATATCAGCTGCAATGTCAATTTAGTTTCACTGGGCAAACATGGGATTTGATCTGTACAGTTTGCAGTTTTCCACATATTTTGCAGTAATGACGAATGTGTAATATGAACTGTCACATCTGGGAACTTTTCGGTCTTGACTCCCCCCACCATCCAACTCCCACTGTAACCAACCAAAACAACAAAAAAAGGCCAGGAGAGCATAGATCAAATTGGATTTTAATTCAGTCAGTGACGGTGACCCTGGGGACAAGTGACCTGATCGCACGAGAATCGCATCTCCTCGGAGCCCCAGCGTACATGCATCGCATTTCAGCGCTCTGACCAGTTTTCATTTTACAAAACTGCTTTTGGAGCAGGAGAACTGGGAGTCAAAAAAAAATCACATTTTACTTTTTACCTGTAAGATGATATGTTTCTATTACACCTCCCAATTACGGGATGATCGATTTTCCTTAACAGAAATTCCAGACAATAACAGTTTGCGAAAACGTCATATCCAGCTTCTGATAAATACATCCATTCATCCAAAGCACTTCCTGGGGGCTTCATCAAAGGACACCTGTCAATAAAGCCCCTCCTAAATCACTAATCTCCCTAATGTGCTTTTTCTGTCGAGATGGAATGTAAATGTGCAGATATTTTATTCTCAGTCAGGCAAGATCAGTAATAAAGCTTTATGACTTTTCCTGCGAATATAAAACCAGCTTGAGATGACAGTACATCTCATACCATAGATGGCATTTACTGCAGGCACAGTGAGATATTGTCTGTGAGTTGATGTTGACGTGATATGAAACAGACTGTTTACACTACGGATATATCTATGCAGACTTTAGTCCAATGTTCCGGGACTTTTGGTGGTTCCAGCACCTGGTCGAGGTAGTAGGTTTTTTCACATACATTTTTCGTCATTAAAACTGTATCCTGTAGTTATAAATTTTGCAAGCAGACAAAAAATGTTTGCATAGAATCTAGTCATTTTCCTCAAAGTTTTGAAAGGATGTGGATTAAATCTTGGGTTCATTCTGAAATAAGAGCCTGTTCTCACAGTCACAAAAACCTTTCAGTGTCTTTGAGCTTTCTGTGTGCGTCACTATTCACCCCCCCGGTGCCAAGTGATAATTTTCGCAACAAATCCTGGCTGGGAGGGTCTCCAGATAGAGGAGAGTCGCACTGCGGGGATTTACTCTTCCGTTTTTAATGTTTAATTTCGGACATGTTCATTCACAATAACAAAACATAAAATGCAGCACTTAGCACAAACCCAAGGGAGCCTCTACTGAAACCGTTCGGGGGCTCTAGCATGCCAGCTGCAGCACTGCAGTAATGCACCTGAAAATGCGATTGGCACTGTCCTTACAATTTGCAGGGATTGGCGCCCCCTACCAACTACCGCTGCTGTAGGATACCGAAAAAAAGAAATTTCCCTCTTACAGGTTGGGGCGTAGGAACTGGGTGAGGTGGGATGTACCCCCTACTGTTTAATTCATTCCCCCAATAAATAGACCACTTATTTATTAAGCTGCATCCCCCCCCAATAAAAAAATTCTCTCCTACGTAATTGCCAACAGGCCTCGATAAAGTCATATCTTATCTCACCTTATGTTGGGTGTCGTCCCATAGAATCTCCTGCTAAGGGTCAGTGTATGTGTCTGCGTGTAATGCCATCGGGGTGACAGTAGAGGGAGCCACTCAAGGGGCCGCTTCAGTTATCCATGATGAAGATCATGTCTATGCATCATCCTTGATCACACAGACCATGCTTGATATTCCCTAAGTCAGCAACCAGGCAGCAGTGTTAATCTTCGTAGTGGAATTTCTACAAAAAATACAAAGGAGTTTTATATTGGGTCTTTATTTGGCAGTATGATTGTGAGGCCTCAGCTCCTATACTTTTCCTTAAGAGCATCAATCATTAGATGAACACACAGAGTCACAGGGCTTGGGCATTGGCAAGGAGTGGACAGTTATGGATGGAGACTGATTCAAACAACCTGGCAAAGGAAGATGGCAATTTCGTAGCGAATGCAGAAAGCACTGGCAGATGACCAGAAACCAAGCACAGGGCCGAAGGGGCAGGGAGCAGGAATCAGCGAATTACTGCTCCTGCTTTTTTATGCACCCCGGTTTGTTCATTTTTACACCCTCGATTGCCATTATGCAATTTGAAAATATGTTTGACATTTACAAGAACGAGTGGTAGATGCTGTCACAGGGAGAACAGGGTGACTCCTCCTGTAGTCTGTCTTCTTCCTGGCATCTTCCTGTCATCAGAGTCCTGCTGCACGTTCCTCCTCGATGTAAAACAAGATGCGTCGTACTGCTTTTGCTCCTGGGCCCTCTGTAGCAAAGGTCACCATGTTAGCAGTTGATTTATCTTAAGAGGTTTTATGCACTTTTGAGGTTTTCATGTGCACAACAGCAAAACCAAAAAATTATAAATAATATATGCAGCATTATCATTTTTATGGCATTGCAAGTTAATTTGTTTATTTTTGGTTCTCCATACAGATGCTTCTGCCGGGCCGTAGTCCAGGACACATCCCCTGGCAGGGGGGCACAAAGGGGTCCCAGCCGCAGTTATGCGGCACCCCCACATCTGTGGTGAAAGGGGGGATGATGGATGGAGAAGACGACCGACTGTTTGTCTGTCATGCTGCTTCTGTGTGCCGCTGTCATTGCAGGAAGGTGGAGGACAGCCAGACTCAGGCACCGAAGAACAATGGCCTGTTTGAAATGGGCATCTGGAGAGGACAGAGAGCCACTGGGAATCTGAGACCTGTGCACTTTCCACACGTCTAAGAAGTGCACTTTCCACACGTTTAACCCTTTCCATTTCCCCATGGAAGACCAAAGACTGCATACTGCATCTCCAACAAGTGATGAAGTACACATGGTCATATTAAAAAAGGTAAACCCCTGAAAGCATGACAGTGTGGAAATGCAAGGGTGTGAGTTTGTAAGAGTGTGAGTGTGTGAGCGTTTGAGAACGTGAAAGTATGAAAGAGTATGTGCATGAGAATTTGTAAGAATGTGAGCATGTGAGTATGCAAATGGGGGTTCGAGCATGTGAGAGTGTGAAAAAGGGTGAGCGTGTGAGAGTTTGAGCGCGTGAAAGAGCATGAGAGTGTGTGTGTGAGACTGTGAATGCAAAAGTGTGACCATGTGAGAGTTTGAGCCAGAGAAAGAGTGAGAGTTTGAGCAGGTGAGAGTGTGATAATGTGAGGTGTGAGAGTGTAAGAATGTGAGGGTATGAGAGTGAGTATGTGAGAGTGAGTGTGAATGTGTGAAAAACTGTGAGCAGGTGAGAGTGTGAAAATGTGAGGTATGAGAGAGTGAGATTGTGAAAGTGTCAACGTGTGAGCGTGTCGATGTGTTAGAGTTTGAGAGTGTCAGTGTGTGAAAGCATGAGTGTGAGGGTATGAGTGTTTGTGAATTTGAGAGTGCAAGTGTGCACTCACACATCCAAACTCCTGATTGCATTCCTCTGCATATTCATGTTTTTTCCTTCGCATCAGGGTTGTTGATGTTCTTTACCAGAGCCATATTTGAAAACCTTTTTCCCCCTGTCCTGGCATAACCCTGCCATTGTTTGCTGAAAATGGGTCTGGCAGCGACGCTCACAAAACACTCAGTGTTATCATTATAAGGCACAAGTTTTGCAGCCTCCTCTCATGCCGTTTCATCCTGTGTTGATAACCACAACACCATTTTAATGTAGTCCTATGTAACAATAAATACATGTTTGACTCCTTTCACACAAAAAACACTGAACTTCCAAGGATTTCTGGGGTCATTCAGCTGGGGGTCCTCTCTGGGGCCTCGCTCAAAAAGTCGCTTCAGGGTATAAACGTTTCACGGTTGCATATATCGTTAACCTTAGCCAACAAACAGAGTCAGAAGATCGTAGTTAGCTGGCAGGAACAACACGCTGCTTCAGCAGCTCCTAAATAAGGAATGCATTTGCTTATTATTTAGTGCAGTGATTGTTTGTAGCCAACAGCAGGCCCCCAAACCTCAGGGGTCCGATGCAATTGTATGGTTTGACTGATGGTAAACTCCACTGAGGGTATTGATCTGGATGCCGTCATTAAGCAGGCAGTAAGGAGAGCAGAATCTCCCAGAATCCTCTATGTTCGAAGGAACCACAGGCTGTTGTTGTCATTCCCCCTGCGGTTACTTTAAACAGCTGATATGCGTCCGCAGCCTGAAACAGCAGAATGTCACTTAGCGGGGTGAGAGTGAGCCTTCCAAGCCGGGGTAGCTGGGGACAGCCGATGGGGCCGTCGGGTTCATGTTGGTGTGACGGAGCGCTGGGGCATGGGCTTATTTTTCACTTTTGTAATGTATGAATTACTGCCAGCTGAGGTTCAGCTTTTTTTCAGTAAAGCTGGGCTTGTTTAGCACAGAGATCAGGGAGATTTAACCACATCTCCACAGATACCTCTGGGTCGGCGTGGCTCAGCTTGGCGGTCTGTACCCCACCGGCTGGCCCATGTTTTCCTACGGTCTCATGGGGGTATCGTTAAAATTCCTCCACTGGATATTGCGAAGGTCTATGGCAACGGCCTGCAGGAACAGCTGGACAGTCCGAATCATGTTACGACCCAAGGCTGACAAAGAAATGGTCCAGGTTGGATTTTTGGAGGCGTTGCAAAGCACGCGTTTCACTGGTTTCACTGGTCGGGAGGTCAGGGTACACATGAACTTCTCTGCTACCATTCTGCTAATATTTCACATGCATTTGGTAATAATTTCATTCCTGCATTAATTAGGCACAACCACTCCTTCCAGACTGCACGCAAGAGCATGTAAATAAATTCTCTGGCTTCTAAACCACTAAATATATTTGAACATATGGCATGGCGTCTTCTGAAGAGTATGCAAGACCAAAGGTAGCCTGCAGATACTATACTGCACTGCATAGATAAAACACTGCACTACACAGATACCATACTGCACTGCGCAGTTTGGGAGAAAAGGATGGAATCAGTAGATTCATTTTTATACACTTTTAGGCAAAGATTATCCATCACCTTCCCAGGTTCTCATATTAAATCCTCCCTCTGGAAGGCAGTGGTTACTGGGCTCGTAAACTTTCCGGTCCATGAAAACTGAAACCTTACACCAAGACACTGTAGCACATGAGAAAAAGGCATCGTCAGATCAAGTGGGTGAACCAATACAGTCACATTGTCCCCGTAGCACCTGCGGGTGACATCCGCTTTGCAGCACACACATTAGCTAAGAACTGAACCCGAGCTTGGAAATGTGAAGCAGCTTCAGTGATGTTTACTGAAACCTTAAAAGTGCTCTGGTGATGTTTGGAAGCCTTCTCACAGCTATGGGAAGTTTCCTATTCGACTGGACCCCTTTGAACTTCCTTTACCCAGGTATAGCTCCTGAAAACTCATGCAGAAAAGGTCAGAAAGGATTGTGCCAAGCCACACAAGGCAGAGAAAAAGAGCCCTTTGTGTTCAGAGTCAGTTCAGTTCACTTCCAGGTATAACCAGGAAACAGAGGAAGAGAAATAAAACCTTAATCTTTTACTTAAAATGAAGAATCATATTATTAGATGTACCAAATGACATTTTTGTAGAGAAAATACCGAATATTACCTTACACTAATTTCTTACAGTTTACATGTTTGCCAGCTGGGTTCTGTTGACATACTGCCATTAGCTTGCTGTTAAAAAAAAGTTTGGCATGAACTGATTTAGTCCTTTGGGTGACATTTTACTTAAGGCCATGTTTTTAGTATTTAATAAACACCAATCTGTATTCCATCTGTAGTGCATAAGGTAGCCATAATGCATAATACACATGACTATAATGTAATTTTTATAAATATTTATAGCCATGTTCATAATGCTTTATGAACACATTATAATGCATTATGAATATGCTCATAACTTACTCAAAACATGCCCTTAAGGAAAGGGTTATGGTTATTTTTTTCACACTGTATTCATTAAACTATTATCACTCCTACCTTCAAATCTTTTCATGTTTATTACAATGGTATTAAAATTTTAACCAGTCACTATTTATGTTTTAACCTATAAGTGTTTGTTTTATTAAATCACACATCGAATTCATGCTCTGCACCATAATCAGGGAGTGGAGCGTTGTTAGGTGTAGAGTTAGGTAAGGTTAGGAGTAAGTAGGGTTATGGTTAGCTACAAGGTCATGATTAGCTACAGTACAACACACAGATTGAGATGTTAAATTTATCACTATCATTTCTTTGAGTTAATTACTTGCATGACTTTAATACATGATTATTTGAATTCCTGGGTGACACTGCTACCTATTTATTTTATAGTTTTTAGTAGTCAGTATTTTACTTGACTGGTTTTAGAGTACAATAGTACAGTTCATTCTTGTCAAGTGAACTTTTCAGCATATCTGTCCCTGGTGCTGGATCCTGAGTAACAGCCAATCAGCATCAGGAGACCCTCCTCGTGACATGGGTGGAGCCAGGTCCATTTTTCAGTGAAACACCCGTTCACATTTTACAGTGACTTTTACAGTTGCTTTTATTGTGTTATGATGCATGAAGGTTTTTGGGCTGGTTTCTGGGATATTCTCTGACCTTCAAACCACTGGTGCCTTGTGAACGAGTCAGTTTATGCTGTCCATCATCATTCTTGTGCTGGGCTACACTGCGAGGCTCGGACATCGCTCAGTTATCACCCCTGAATCTCTTCAGGTTTCCCTTGGGTTGATGCATTTGGGGTAAAGGAAGATGGCGTGTGATACAATACCATAATCCTTCTGGGTATTCACAGGAAGGAATGTCTACTGAGGCAAACTTACTACCTACAGCTTGGATTTCGTTGAAGCTATACAGGATTTTTAAGTTATTTCAAGCAGTGGTTAATACAGAAAAAGTGCACCTGAATGAATCTCATTACCGCACGTTTTCTTAAACAACCTTAGATATTTACAATATGGTGACTGCAACAATAATGCAACCACTACTGCAGTGTCCTACCTACAGGGAATCTACCTCCAGATGTGGATTTAAAAAAATGGGTCAATGATAGCGCAAAATGCAATTAATAATAATAATAATAATAATAATAATAATTCCCAAGATAAAACAATTCACATTCAGCTGTAATTAGATAAAATTACATTTTTAAAAGTATTATAAACAATATTTATTTTCATTAATCTGAATCGATAGATCCACCCTTGATTTTAATGTGAATATAAACAGTACCTGCACCTTATCTGCTGTTATTGATAGGTCAGTAACCCCTCACACACAGTCAGTAACTCAGCATTTTTTAACAAAAGAGTGTAACTTCCGTCTCATGCTCTGCTAAAACTGGTAATATTAGTTAGCTATCAGTACCACCCTACCAGACATGGACAATTTGACATCTGGATCAGCACATAGGATGGTTATCAGGTCTGCATTTAGTGCCATTCGGCGAAAATCTCTTGGAGGTAGCACCTCAAATCATCCAGCTTTTAAAAAAATGCTTAACTTAATTAGTTGCTTAGCAGCAGACATACTACAAATACTGACTAACTCATTCTATCAGGAGATTTTCCTCCTGAAACAGAAAAGCACCGATCCTTCCATACAAAACAATTACAGACCCACTTCAAATCTGCCCTTCGTACGTAGGGTAACTGGGAAAGTTGTTTTTGATTAATCAAACAACTTTTTAAACATGAACGGGTCTCTTGACGACTGTCAGTCTGCCTTCTGACCAAATCGCTGCAGCACTGACTGATTTCATAATAGTATTTGTCTAATACTCACATGAGCCCTGATGCTGTCTGCTTCATTTTATTCCTCATATTTATCCAGTAGACACTGTTATCTGAAGTGCCGCATCATTTTCAGAAGCAGGGTCCCACAGACCTGGGAGACTCGCTCAGGGAGGTGACATCACACTGCAGTCCATGGGATTTACTCAAACAACCTTCCAATGACAGACACAGCATGTAACCTGCTGAGTCATGCACCACCGCTACTTAAAAGGCAGTGGTTCTTTTATCACTTTTAGCATTATGATTTTGAATGCACTGTTCAGGGATCAGTTGTTGGTCTTTTATTCAACCTCTATATACTTCCACTTGGTCTAATTCTGCAAGACAGTGAGGTTGCCTATCAGTGCTATGCAGATGGCACCCAGATCTATGTAGCTCTTCCACCAAATGCCTAAGGTCTTACTAACTGGCTGTGGAGAACATAAACGACTGGAAGCAGCTAAACTTCCTTCATTTAAACAAAGATGTGAAAGCAAGAGGAAAAGATTGGCTGCTAGGCATACATACAAATTTGGTAGATATCTTAGATCCTTGGCCAGCTATTGGTGCCTGAAGTTCAAACTAAAAACTGCAAAATAACTTATAACTCACAGTTTGAATCAGCTCCTTGAGTAACTTCTTTCTACCCCAAACTTAACCATAATTTTTTTTTTTTTAAGTTAGGAAGTCTTCTTTTCTTTTATGTTATTCCATCCAGCCATTGTCAGTACCTGCTTGTCCAATTCAGGGTCGCAGGGGTCCAGAGTCTATCCTAGAAGCTACAGGCACAAGGCAGGGAATAACTCAGGACGGGGCACCAACCTATTGCAAGTCACACTCACACACCATTCACATACACAGACAATTTGGTAACCCCAATTCACCACAGCAGGTTGCTAACCAGTGCTAACCACAGTGCCACTGTGCAACCTGTTCTATGTTATTCTATTCTTAATATTTTCTTTTGCCGTTGCTTTGTTTTATGTGATGCTCCATCTTTATCTTTAGGTTCTTGAATGTTTTTGTGTTCGTGCTCTGTATTTCCAGGTGCGCCCCCTACTGTCCGCTTTGAGAATATAACCAAGTGACACAATAGAGTGTTTCAGTTTAAGACTCAAAGCCAAGCAGCAGCTGAAATGAAGGCAGTCTATTGAAACAAGCAACTTCCAAAGACCTCTAAGCGGCCTATTGAGATATTCCCACAGGAAAACCACTCTGCACTTAGCAGTTAGTCTCCTGATGAAAGGGATAGGGCTGGAATGGCATTGAGAATGTTACTCAGAAGCAGAGCATTGAATCGTCACAGGATGGTCAGTGCGATCACAGATCACAGGGCCTGCCTACTGCACACAAACAGAGGCTGAATGAAAACCAGGTGACAAGAGTCGACAGCTCAGACCACCAGATCTACAAGGACGCCAGCCCCTGCTCAGAAAACTAAACCCACATCTGACCGAAGACATAAGGGCGACTTGATCCAGCCTGCAGTGACCACAGGTCATGTGATCAGAGAGATATGTAGAGCATGTTGTCGAGCATAAGATGACATCAGGAGGGTGACGCTGTTCCTCTGTTAAGAAAAGCATTAAATATCCTGTTTTTAAAAGGATTTAATCAGCAAAAACAAATGAACAAAAGAATATAGCCTGCATTCAGAGATCTGTCTTGTTCTGTACCTTCACTGGCAACTCCGCCTACAGCACAACCCGATTAAATAAATGAAAAGTGCCTCTTGTGATTTGCTAAGGACGCAACTCCTTGTCGCTCCATCCAGTACGACTTCACTCACTCCTCCAAATCCTCAAATTGCCTGTTGCTGCTCATTAGACTTTAGTCTATGTGGCAATTTGACTCCTAATGACAGATATGTAATGAGAAAGGTCTGTCTTCTGTAGACCTTCTCAAATCTATAAGACCGTGAAACACCTGAGGAGGCACTCTGAGCAGATGGCCGGGAACAAGCGAGATTCCGGATCATAACTAAAATACATAATACAAAATGCTAAATGCTATACGTGTGTCAGCGTTCCACCCGTATAACCGGCATCTCATTTTCTGAAGACAATAAGGAGGAATGGAGGAAACGCTGAAAAAATGGCGGCCACCCAAGGGTCAAAATTGGACTTGTCTCTTTCCAGGCTGCTTAGCACGTGTGTTCAGCTTGTGAAGCATTTTTAAATGCAGACAGAACTGTGGCCCTTTTTTGGCCTTTCTACAATAAGGATAAAATGAACATTACGGCTTCGCTAATCGAAAAACTCCCCCACAAGGCACAGAGGCTCTCTATAAAAGCTACACTGAAAAATCACTGCAGATCAAGCTATGAAGACTTCCTCCTGCTCAGATGAGCCTCTCGATAACCTAGACAAGGCACTTGTTAATAATTAATCAGCTTACCCGTAGGCCCAGACTGCTAATCACTCATCATTGAAAAAGAAGACCATAGCCAGACCGCTCCCCTCTGCCATTAATCTGCCTCCTACTGGCTTACTATTGTTATTCAATGCTATATTATATAATACAGTTTTTTAGGATTGTATTCACAAATAATATATTAATGGCTTTGAATATATACTGTGTCTTGATTTCCATTTTTATTGGTTTCATACAAAATTTCTTAAATAATTTCTTGGAATGGAAAAACTGGAAAAACTTTGTATCCACCTGCCCTGAGTTTATGGATCTAGTCTATTTTGACCAAAGAGTATTCTATTCCACAGCAAAAATGTCAATAAAAAACACTTCTCACGTCATTTAATACTTCAAAGTTATAGTGAATATGTGTGGGATCACAAGAATAGTTCCAGAGGAACATTATGACTATATTTCATTGTTGTTCCATAACAAAGCTATCTTTGCAGTTTTGTCTGTCTTTCCCTTGGTTCATTTGAACTTTATTTTAAAAACATTATAATGGGCAAAAATAAATGTATGTCTTGGCTGGTAAAGCCTTTCTTTATCCTATTTCATGGTCTTCACCACACCGTATGAAATCTCTCCGGAAGTCAGTACCTTCTGTGGTGCCAACGAAACAAAGAATAGAGAGACTTTAAAAACCAGATGGAAGAACCTTGCCACCCAGTTCTGATGCTGGGACATGGCTACTCGTATTCAGGGGTGGACATTCCATAAGGCAAGGGTAGGTGGTCACATGGGCCCCCGAAAACTAGGGAGGAATTTATGAAGACATGAATTAACAGTTACATTTATGAATATAAGATAAATGATCATTTAAGTTATAGAAGAAATGTCTGTTATTTGCATTTTGGTGACAGCCGGATTATTCCTACTCTGAGACAGATTTCTTTTCACGCTGGATTCTACCGGTTGTTTCACTGTCAACCGAAGTGGCAAATGCAGCCTGACAGAAAAACAAAACAGCGCAAAGATACAAGGCTGACTCTCCCGCTAGTGTGGTAGACAAATTGTGAACAGATGTGAAGAGAATACAACTACATGAAAATATGCAAAAATTCAAGAATAGCCTTAGCCTCAGGAGCAGAGTAAGGTATAGGCTAACCTAGGCTACAGCCTAGGGACACAGCGAAAGAAGGAACAGTTAAACTTCTTAAATTTCGATCTGTTAGTGTTATAACTTCTTGCCCCGATCAGCAGACTGAAAGCATTCCCGCCCGCCCCCCTGCCCTGATTGGTAATTACCACTGACACCCTGCTATTTAATTAACATATTATTGATTTGCATTGTTTTTAAATCCATTGTTTTTAAGGCCAGCTGAATGGGGTGTGTGGGGATTAAACATAAACAGAGAAATGCACGTCAGAAAACATACAAGAATTGTAGAGATGGGGTATTCTTATTTCTGTATAAAAACAATGTGTTATATATTTTAAGACATGTAATACAACTATCACTTACTTATAGATGGTACTTCGTATTTCAAAACTGGTCATACAGTCACAGGAAAGAACCAATAAAGAATAATGTAAATAATCCATCTATCTTCGATTTACCTTAGTCGGGGTGGCAGGGGTAGTGAGTGGTGTAACTGGATAGATGGAATGTGCTATTTGGCGGGTGAAACTGGAGAAACATCATTAAACACACACACGCACAGACACACACAGAAGCCACAGTGCCGTTTCTCTAAGGTCAGGTTACATTTGCTCTATGACTGTTTAAGCTGCTTGATTTGAATGGTGTGTTTGCGGTTTCGCTCTGTTTTATCTGGCCTGTCATATAGTGCCTCTGACTGCACCATACAGACCTTCCACCTGCTATCCCATTATTTGCTGTCATCTGCAGTGAGGCAGCACTGCAAGGGTCAGTCTGCCGATGCACTGTTGGTTTCGTTTCACAGCAAACACAGAGTTTGGACGTAATACTCTACTTGATTTAATCCCTTTGACGTCATCACAATTTTGTTTTTCAGATAAAAAGCATTGTGTCCCCCACAATGTAATATAAACCTAATACACACACACATGCACACACACACACATATACACACACACACAATTATGCACTATAGCTATGCATATCTCCAATTGACTTTAGCATGTTTTTGGACTTTGGGGGGAAACTGGAGTACCCAATGAAGGGAGAATATACACCACAGAATAGGACCCTGTTTCCGGGGGCACAAGGCAACCTCTTTTATATAAATCCCTCCTCTTCTTCTTCATTATCTCCCTTCAATGGACCCTCAGCTGCAGTCAGGGATCTGCATACAAGGTTTTCCTCATGTGCAGAGTCTCATAGAGACTCACCCTACTCTATACAGATTCGTTCTCATTATCCAGAACATCATTCACACATAGACAGGAGAATAAGAAGGTCTCCAGGCAAATCGTGATGAAAGCAATCAATAATTGAACTAAAATGCCAGACCTACAAATGCACATCACTGCTCCAAAAGAGTAATTTGAGTGCATTGTTGACATGCAAGTTATTTTTAAAAATGGCAAACAATCAATATTTCACTTGCAGGAGAGTGAGTTCAGGTCTGGGATTCCTTCATGACTTTGCTGTGCTTTTCCTTTTTTGGGAATCAAGATCACAAAACACATTCTGTTTAACCATCCATTCAACATAATGGATAACATAGTATGTTAAAATCTGGATTAAGTTAAATCTGGATTAAAATGGAGGATTGCATAAGGATTTAAAAATAAAATCCCAGGAGATGCATAACATCCCTGTAACACAGTGTTACTCAAAGTGTGGTCCGCGGACCACTAGTGGTCCGTGAGCGACCTCAAGTGGTCCGTGAAGTGATATCAT
>JAUMHC010000036.1:20252449-20274847 GCA_032359785.1 Heteromormyrus szaboi | reverse complement strand
CGGGGGGGGGGGGGGGGGGGGGGGGCACAATCGAAACAACGAGGAAGCCAACCCAGGGCAGTGCTACATGCTGAAAATGCGCTTTCGCATTAAACACAGCCTGCGGTGTAATCACGGCCATGTAAATCTTCACAGAGTCTATCTGTCCTGTTGCAGTATCTCCTGAATATATCCAGAATAATCCCCAGCCTGCTCGCGTATTCATTTATTTATCCACTTATGAATTTTCTTTTCCTCTTTGCATAACACATCCTGGCTAAATGCACTCTTTAGGAGGAAATCCTGCCAGCCGCTTTGGACGTACTCTGTGCTTCCAGTCGATACGGTAGTGGTGGTTTGGAAAGTCCCCCCCCCCAGCCTGCGGAGCTTTCAGGGGATTTATGACCCGGGTCGCTCCTCGGGGCTTGTCCTAAATGCCTAAGCTTCGCCCGCAGTGCCTGTCTGTACCGTGGTCCTCTTTGTGAGGCTGAGTTTAACTTTATATTGCTGTGTCCTTCAGGTTGGGGTGGGGGGCACTTTTATTTGGCAGCTGTGTCCCTAATCCAGATCAGAACGGTCCTGGCTCATAATGCCAAAGGGTCCGCCCACCGCCGGGCCAGACACACCCTGTGTTACGCCCTCTTCATGTAACACGTTCCTAAACTGAGATAGGTTGCTGTATCAGCCAACTGGGAAGCACAGTCCCAACAACTGTATGGTATCTGTTTTATTTAGTGTTACTGAATTACAGTATAACTTTAGAACCCAGTGCATAAAGACTCCATTGCTGCCCTCTCAGCAAGCATGATCACTATGGTCATGGACGAACCTTTGTGTTTGTTTGGGATGGTGTTCTGGTCCAGCCGCTGGCCTTGAACCGCGTCCATCCTCCCGGCCTTGTAAGGTTCAGTGCCCCGCCGGTCCGGTGTCGTCCGTGCCCTTTTGGTGACATCTTTCTCCTTTTTCCCGCTGAGCGAAGGGGGACTTGCTGCAACCTGAAACCCCCCCCCCCCCCCCCCCCGTTGGGGCTCTGGCCACTCAAATCGTTGTTCAAGCGTTTGAACTTCTCAAGTTCACCTACATAAACGAGCCTTGGATTCATCCGGGGGTGGGGAGTTCATGGCACCCATAGCCACTTATCACATCATCTACACCAAGTTTTAAGTTGTTCTTCGTTTTCTTTTTATATGGTGGAACCATAGAAACTGGGTTCCAGATGGTATCGGGTGTTCTGGGTCATCACGGAAGTACAGCTTTCTTGGTGTATGACATCAGCCACCAAGGCATGCCGATCTGTCCAATGTGGCACTTCGGTGCATCAATCCGTCTCATTGAATTGCAGAATAAAATGCCATCAGTTTTCAGCTGCACAGATTGTTTTTGTCTATAGAAGAAAAATAAACTATTTGTCACTAGCCTGGCTTCCCAAGAACCATATTGTAGTCTATTTGTGACAAAGGGATACATTTGTCTGGATGTGTTTATCCCACCCCCACCCCACTACAACATCTGTGCTTCGGTAGGGATGGTGCCCCAAAGTGTCAGCCGGTCTGACAGCCTGTTATCTCCTCTGTGCAGGACCTCCCATGCCAGAGCTAAAGCGGAAGCTGCCGATCAGGCTGCCCTGTCTGCCCGCCAGGACTCTGACATCGCCAGGGCCATGGCCAGGGAGCTGTCGCCAAGCTTCCGCCAACCAGGTAACCCAAACTGACAGCCACACTGACCAGTAACTCCCAACAACAAGGGGACCCACAATCACACCAAACTCCATACCATAACATTATCTGGACTGTGGTATTGGAGCTCATGGAAGAGATTGATCTAGATGAGTTTCATCTAGATGGGTGGGATTCTGGAATGTCCGTGAGGCCTGTTGTAAATGTCTGTAAATTCATTCAATGTGAAAAATGAACTAACCCTCATGGAAACTCCCAATTACAGTGTACTTCCTTTGAGAATTCCAATGCAATAAAAGTACACCCAATGCATCCACCCATTCAGTCATGTTGAAATAAGGTCTTTTCCATTTAGGGTTTAGGTGACTGAAGTCAGTTATGTTAAGCGCACGGCACTTGTCCACTCAAGGTGTACAGAACCTGCCATGATAAACAGTCTTCTGGACTCCTAAGCTTCAACAGCTGGTGATTATCTCTGCAAGGCATTCTGCTATTCGCTGTGCTTGTCATGAAGAACAGAGTTCTGCAGGGCTGTGATACTCAGCACCAGTGCCGCGAGCTGGTATCTCAGATGGGAGATAAGGAGAGCTTATTGATATTGACCAGTAAGCTGCCCTGAATTAGTCACTGACAGGCAACACAGCCAAGCCAGAGGCCGTCAGTAAGGGGAAATGAAAGCTTACTTGTCCTTTGTCTCCGTACAAATGCGACTGTGTGCTTTTTGTACTGAAGGTGGGGCTCCCTTGTCCCAAATGGACGGCCGTCGCTCGTGGGTACCGGGTTTGTGTGCCGCCTCTGTTCTCTCATTTTGGTGCCGTCCCGCGTAAACATTCGCACAGCGTCAGATGGCCACAGACATCACAGGAGCCCCCGACTCTATCGCCCGGCCTGTGCTGGAAAGCTCCAGAAGAAAAGAGGGCTGTCTAGCTGAGCCCAGGGGGGTGAGGAAAGCCGAAGCAGGTTAGGGGCAGACGAAAGCATTTCCCCTGCCAAAGAAGTTGGAAACCAGGCTACAGGATAATGACTAAAGAATCTTATAGCCATTCCATGCAGAAGCTCCCTGTAGAGGGTAATATTTTATTAATTAAGAAGATTCATAATTTATGATGTTAAACCTCAAACAGCATGTCATGCTAGCAAAGTATTTCAGTTCCTAAAAATCCTGGAAGCCAGTATAACATAATTTGCTCAGTCTTTTGCATTTACTGCTGGAATAAAATTTCGTTTCTATTGTTGCAGCAGTGACTGACACGCAAGAAGCTTTAAGAAATGTGCTGTAGGGGTGACGTTCTTTAACGCAGTTAAACCCTCGGGTTTCCAGCGGGCTGTTGCGCGTGGCGGTATTTTTAGCGCTGTGTGCTGGCCGCGCATGGAGCCCCGCCAGACGGCGGTAAAATAGCATGTGATTAATACAATGTCAATGAGAGCCATTCGCTGGCGCTCGTTTTATGCAGGTACCCGAGGACGGACCATGCTGCTTGATTGTGTTATGGAAAAACGAGGTAATGCTCTCCACCTATTACAGCCCACATGTCACTTTCCAAAAGCCCCCAGTGTTGGGGGGTCACTTCCTCTGGCGATCTTCCTCGTCTAGGTTAGAATTTCTAGGCAAAATCTGAATGGTATATCATGCTGACTGGCATTAGGCTAAGCATGATGATAATTATTTTTAAACAGAGCAGGTGTTACTGTTACATTTACATTTATTTATTTAAGACGCTTTTCTCCGAAGTGTCACGCAAACTGTCTGGGAGCCATTTCGGCAAAAGTGGGACTCAGCTGAGCTTCCAGTATAAGTTAGTATTGGAGCAGGAGCTACACAATATGCTACAAACATCAAGAACCTTAGGTAACGCTTAATGACAAATATACTTAAAGCAGTCATGTATAATACACTATAGATACCTTCATAATGCATTATGAATGCATTGGGGAAAAAAGGAGCCATAATTCATAAAGTATTATAAATATAGCTATAACTATTTATGAAAAGGCATAACACATTTTAGATATATTATGTATTACGACTGCCTTATGATGTTCTCATCTATAATAGATGACTATAGATACCTTTGTAATGCAGTACTAAGCATCCTTAATTCTTATATTGCATTATAAAGCTATCTATAGTGCATTGTAGATCAGCTCTTCATAAAGCATTCATAATGCATAATTTACATGGCTATAATGTATTATGCCTTTTTATAAATATTTATAGCCATGTTTATAACACTTTATGAATGCATCAAAATGCATTATGAAGGCATCTATAATGCATTATGATGACAGCTTTAAGTAAAATATTACCAAACCTTATAAGACAGCTATTGTGATCAAAGGCAACTGCAAAACTAAAAGCATCCTAGATACACAAGGAACCAGCTAAGGGAACAGAGTTGAAGACAGAGCAGGTCAGTGGTCAAAGGGCTAGATGAGGGGTTCCCTGGAGAGATGGGGCTTGAGGTTTTTATTGAAGGTTGAGAGGGATTCTGTTGACTGGATGTGGATGGGTAACTTGTAGCAACAATCAATGGACTTTGCATAAGAAACATCTAGAGTGAGACTTCTCACTTGATGGATATAGATGCAGTTTCGTTAACAGCTTCGAAAGCCAGAAACAAGGAACTGAACTAGATGCGAGTGCCAATAGAGAGCCAGTGTGAGTTATTGGTAACGCTTTACATTAACTGCAGCTTCATATTGCATTCATTATGCATTTATTGAGCATTCACTGCAGCTTCATAATGCATTTACGATGCATTCATAGACGGAATGCACTCATATTTGGCCCCGGTCCAAATATCAAGGATCCTTTGGTTGCATCCTCGTTAACGAGATCAATCCCATGATTCATTGCGTCCCAAGCTTGTTCTTGGGAGGCAAGTTAGCAAGTACGCTCTTGCCAAGAACACAACTACGATCTTTGCGTTCTTGGAATTGAGAAACGCCCCATGTCTTTAGATTCTGGAAGGAAACCGGAATACTTGGAGGAGACACTTAGCAACACAGGGAGAGCATGCAAACTCCACACACACATAGAGCAGTCGTGGAATTTGAACCTGTGACCCTGGAGATGTAGGACACCGTGTCACCCAATGATTAACAGCAGTAGTTGCATGTCATGTAGTGTTTATCTGAGTGTGCTGTACCAGAAAACTTAGCATCTTGAAAAATTTTAATAAAGAGACAACTGGCATAATGATCTGTAGACAGTGGAAATTAGTCTTCGGATCTGAATTCGTATATTATTCAGCGCAGGCTTTATAAATGTATATAAATATGTGAACATTTATAAGAACTTTGCAAATTGTAAACATTGTCTACTGTGATTGCCATTAGCTCCAGAACTTTCTTCAGGCAGTATTACAGAGGCTTATTCTTAATTTATACGTGCAGATCATGAAAAAATGAGAGGTTCTGTGAGAGATTATGCAGTGAAATGAGGATGGATGGCAGGCTGAGTCAGAGCAGCTCGCCGTCCAGGACACGCCTTTCGGAGCGCCTGCGTCTGCAGTGCGCCTGCGTCTGCAGTGCGTCGTCTCTCGCGGCGTGTTCTGTTCCATTCTGTTCTCTCCTCTGCTGTTCCGGCGCGTTCCACTGTCCTCAGTGGATACGCTGTCCCCCGTCGAGGTGCCTTTCATGGCTCTATCACCACATCAGCCTCTCTGCAGCATCACAGCCCTTAGATGTATCATTCCTGGGCTTATGCAGCTAAATATAGATTTAGACGTGGATAACTAACAAAATCGCAGGAATTTTAAAAAGATGTGTGAAGTCGGCCTTTTTGATGCCGGCTGCCTCTGTAGTCATTTATAAAATACAAGCCTGCAGCGGTGAGTAAACAGAGAAGCAGGGTCTGTCTCAGCTCTGATGGGGTATGAGCTGTAAGCTGGAATGGCGTCACCTTGTGTTTGTGCCGCCCGTCCATTTAAGGCGATGTTCTGTGTAAATTCGAGGGGAGGGAGTGTGCATGGTTCAGCTAAATAGCATCCATAACGCCACTGCGTCTATGCAGCATTACGGCCAGCCTGTCCCGCACTGTTTGGACTGACTGTCAGAGCTAATGCAGGCCCAGAGGCACCGCGCCTTATAGGAGAGTGTGTACCCCCCACCTGACTCGTGTCTGTCGCTTCCAGTTCCCCCAGTTTGGCCTCCTCCTTCCAGAAAGGACCAGACATTATTCTTCACCCGGTGTGTGTCCATCTTCCAGTCTCTTTGCCAGCAAAGATGTTTTCTTTTATTCAGATGCTCTGTGCATGAATGTTATTGCACCATCGATCATAAACTTTATTTGTTACATAGGATTTGAACTGTGTGTTGGTGCAGTGCTTGGCACGGTTGCCTCACACCTCTGCGACCTGGGTTAAAGTCTCTCTCAGGGTTCTCTGCGTGTGGAGTTTGCATGTTCTCCTTGTGTAATTGTGGGGTTTTCTCTGGCTACTCCAGTTTTCCCCACACAAAAACATAATGAGGCTATTTGGAGTTCCTGAGGTATGCTTGTGTGATTGTGCCTTGTGATGAGTTGGTGCCCCATCCTGGATTTTTCCCTGCTTTGTGCCTGGTGTCTCCAGGATAGGCTCCAGACCCCCCATGACCCTGAATAGGACAAGTGATTTCAGAAAATAGATGGATGAATTAAAGAGGACCGTGACCCCACCCAGACCTTATGTGGTATGAGACTTTATCAAGGTATTGTTGTATTTGAACTGAAGACAGTGGTACACAGGCAGAGTGTCCTTTGTCTGGTACTGAAGTTCTGTCCACACTGTGAAATGGCTGGTCCAGTTGCAGTGGCCAGGACATGGTGCCTCAGCAGTGGGTTTAATGTCCCCTTATCATGAAGGTGCTGGTTAGTGTTTTGATCATAGTTGACCATCTGTTGACCTGGTTCCGTACCCGGGTGTGTTTGCGTTGTGGTTCTGGAGGGAAACATCGTATATGTCGCTGTTTTTTGTTTATGTAGCCCAGGGTTGCCCATGTTATGGAGGGTCAGTTTGCAGCACAGTTTGCAGATTTTTCGGTACAAACACACGTACTAGACTGGGTAATTGGCTGAAATATGTGTGTTTGAGCAGGGAAATCAGTAACTGTGTTGGATTCCGGCCCTCCAGGACTGGCATTGGGTAACCCTGGTGTAGATACACCTCTCCTTTGCACTCAATAAGCACTGCAATGTGGTGTCCAGTAAGTTGACTCTGTTAGAATATTATTTGCTGAACATCCCTGGATATCCCAACACACAGCACTGAAAGACGTTTATGCTTCCCTCTGCATAGTATCTAAATATGTGGGACAGACTGAGCCAGTGTTTTAACCTAATCTGTGAGATGCATAGATGTGTCCGGCCCCCCACCCACCTTGCACCCACCTGCCTCGGAGATGCTGTGTCCTCGTTACGTAAGATGTCCCTCATGCTCCGGATCGGGCCACATGTCGGTGGCAACGGCACAGTTTGACCTCTTCAGGGGGAAAAAAAACGTACAAAGAGAGACGGATATTTATTTGGACGACAGACCCCAGATAGGCAGGAACACGAGCCACCCCATTTGTAACAAAAGACAAGATGAATGATGATGATTACAGCGAGATATAAATACACTGCACTTGGATCTGAATTCAGTTCGAGATGGATGAAGAACCTCATAATGTAGATGATTTGCAAAGTGTATAATGGGGTAGTTTGTCTCCAGTGGCTGATTTGTGACGTTAATGAATTAAAAGTCATATTCTACATTTCGAAAAATGGCTTCTAACCAAAAAAGGTATAACGAAAAAATTTAAACAAAAATAAGAGTTTCTTTAATTACCATAGGTACAGATTAGGGTTTTTTTCTGTCTGCAGCTCTTTGTGTCATTAGGGAAGTGTAGCATGAGGAAGTAATACTGATCCATCCATCCATCCAACCTCCATTCTTCCATAACCATCCATCCATAAAAGGGTCACACTGAGCCTGGAGCCTTTTAGAGGAAGGACAGGGCACCAGGCAGGGGATTCCTTGGTCAATTTGCCAGCCTATCACAGGGCACAAGGCTGGGAACACCCTGACAGGTCCATCACCAGGCACGAGGTGTGGGACATGTTGGACAGGATGCCAGTGTGTCACAGGGCACTGGAGACTGTGTTCTGACATCTTCTCCGGAGTGTACCCCTGCTTTGTACTCTATTCTGCCTGGGATAGCCTCATTTATAGACCTCTTTATGGTAATAGACCACTTTGTGATTAAGCTTTAAGTGGTTAAACAAACTGGTCATGTTGCCTTGTGGTGCAGACACAGCTTTGAAACATATTCTGCTAATTATTTGCTGTTGTTCTTGGTCTGATTTGTAGAAACCAAAATGATTCCAAATAACTGATGTGCGTTTACCTCTTGCCGACCAAAGGAACCCATCCTGACTATTCGACTGTGAACGCGTTTTGACTGCTGTGCTGTAGGGAATTCGCTAACAGCGATTAGGGAGGGGCAAAGCGCACCGCTGAAAAATTAATGCGCCGATCAGGATTTATTGCTCAAGATAAAGTAGGGCATCATTTCAATATAAGATACAAACAAATATTGTTTTTTCTCGATTATCATTTTTTCATAATCGTGGGAGGCCATAATTGTAATCGAGATTCAAATTCGATTAATTGCACAGCTCTCCCTGCATCCTAGGATGCAAGCTGAAAGTATATGACCTGCTAATCCTTCAGATACATAAATGCAATAAGGAAGAGGAAAAAACACGAGAAGCTCCCTAAGTGTGTAAACATGTTGTTTTTAATGTGACATAATCACATTTATCTTTAATATTTTTAAAATTAATAGTAAAATATGAATGTGGGCAGGCACATGAACTAGTGTACTGTTCATATGTAAAAACTGAGATGTGTTTCACAGGTGATAAGTGACAAGTTTCTCTGACTTAAGGCACAAATTCACACGCGGCTTTAAAAAAAAAAAAACACGTGCTTTACCATGCGGAAGCGGAATTCACCTCCTCTCCTCAGAGAAGAATCTGGATAATGTTTGGAAGCATCCCCAGGAGTCATCACATAAACACATCAAACTTCCCATGATGCACAAGCACTTATTGAGTTATAGCATGCAGTTATACTCAGCAGACGCTGTAAGCTTTTCGGATATTAAAATCCTGCTGTCCCCCCTTTGAAGTGGCCTCCATTTGTTGCTCTCCTTCCCCAGGGAATTTTTCATTCCCAGCAGCAGTTGCATTGCAAGGGATTAGGCATGTGGTGTGGACAGGACATGGAGTCAGAGGCATCATGCGAAAGCTGCACTCTGTGTACTGAATGCTTTGTGGCTTTTTGACCTGGGCATGTAAAGCTCAGCATTAATTACCCAAGGCTGGAGAATGCCATGTTCTATCCACACTTTAAGCGAAGGTCAAGGGTGGTTCCGGAACTTTCGGAATTGAAAATCTGTATCGCTGCCTTAATCTCTCACGTCAGCACCGATGGTAGTAAGAGGAAGTCTGCTGCTTAACAGTGATGACTGTTGGCCTGGTTACACTGAGGCTGAGATTTCAGACAGAAGTCAGATCTTGCATTGCATTGCATTCTGTTTATTTTAAGGGTGAAAAAGGAGCTATATTTAGAGAGTGGCAATAGGCAACGTTCAGAGAGGTACAGGCCCGATAAGACTGCGAGGTAAGCAAGCAAAAAGCCGCCTCTGAGTCTCTAATCCGCAACTCCGCAACTCCGCACTCCAATAAGATGTCCCTTTGTCCCCCGTCATCTCCAGCTCTGCATAAGCTGTCTACTGACAGCTTTTCAGTCCAAATTCATAGATTTTTGTGTTATTTGAACGTTTTTAGTGTGGAAAGATAAAAATAGAGGGTGTCATATTACTACATAAAAGACAAAAAAATGAGACAGATTACGTAACTGCCGTGGATTACTGTGGGTTAGAGTGTGAGAAGGGTGACTGCAATGAGGTTCTTGTTGACTTTTAAGGGGCATATTTGTCAGCTATCATGCCAGGTGTCTGAAAAGTAAATCACAACTCATTTATATTCTTTCCATATTTAATATATTGTATGGAAATACAAATACAACATGCAATAAGAAATTTAAAAGTTATTTTACGAAAAATGTCACATTCTAATTTGAAGGCATTTTTCTTTACATTTGTTGTGTTTGGTCCATCAGCAGTTCAGTCACTGCAAATTCATTTGTTAAACTGGATCAAAAATAAAAATACATAGAACATAAAAATACTTGAAAAGCACTGTCTACAATGAGTCCCTTCATTCACTGTGTCTCTCCAGGCCCTGATTACATCAAACAGCGGTTTAACGACCCCATGGAGATCAAGGAGGTCACTGAGGAGAAGAAGGAGAAGTGTTCCTCAGGGAGCCCCCATTTCTACCGGAAGGGCACGACCCCGACTCACTCCCCTGTCCACAGCCCTGAGGCCTCCCCAGCCCCCTCGCCTCACACCACCAAGAAGAAGCCGCCCCAAGTCAACAGCAGCTTGGCCAGAACACCGAGCAGAGACGAGGTGTACTCCTTCAGCCCAAATCCACCTGCCAGCGTCCCCAGGGCCGCCTCCCGGACGTCGTTCAAGCAGGAGGCCGTTCCCCAGAAACCCCCCAAGAAGGAGGAGTCAACAGCCAACTCAGTGAGTCCTGGCAACGGGCAGGTGCACTCACAGTACCACAGCTACCACGTGATGGCTGAGGTGACGCTTCCCCCAGAAGAGCCACAGGATCATCTGCGGGTGCCTCAGGGCCCCAAGCAGTTCGGGCTGCCGGCCTCTAAACCCATCCTGGCGTTGCCGGCTTCCAAAGAAAGCATGCCTGAGGCGAAACTCAGGAAACAGGAATCTCTCAAGCCAAAGAGTCTTGTCGAAATGAAGAAAGGCAGTATGGAGATCAGCAGCAACGTCGAGGAGGAGGAGACGGTGAGTGCTGTGTTGGGGCTTTATCAGTGCTCATCTACGCGGGTTCCTCCAGGGTTCCTTAACCTCTTTTATGATGCCAGCTTGATATGTGCCCTTTCCCTCATTATTGAGGCAATGACCTTACCTGTCACATGCATTACCATGTGACCCTGAGTAAGGAAACGGCCAATACGAGTCAAGGTTGCAAATCCAGAATCGGGGCTCAGCGCATTCATTATTCATTCCTAACTAAGGGTAGGTGCCCTTATGCAGGCGATTTGACATGTAGACGTAGTTCCCAGCTAGAACGCTTCCTTTTTCTGTCACCTGATGTCAACACAACCTGTGAACCAAACAGCTGAGTCCTGACCTGCAGAGCAGGGCTGCTGATTCACCACTGAGTGTCTGAAAGAGGTCCTAAACTTTCCAGGTGCTTCAGGGAATTGCTGAGTCTGCATTCTCAAAATGTACGTCACTTTGGGTAGGAGTGTCTGCTAGACGAATGTAAATTTTCCGGTGAAACTTCATCAGGTCAAAAAACATTAAGATGACAGGAACTGTTTCCCAAATCAATTAGTTCCCCAAATTAACAGTGCAATTAGACAGGACATTTGAAACAGATGGTTTGTGTGGGGGGATAAGGTAAGGTAGATAAGGGATTAGATATAGAGCTAGAAGTCCAATAGCTGTTATCAGATTTACAGAATAAAGTGTAGTCCAGTAGGCGGAGATATGGGACTTAGACTAGAAAAAGGTTGGCAAAGTGATGTCATGACTGGGCCCCTGAGCAAGGCCCCTAACCCCAATTACTCCAGGGATAGACACGATTGTTTCAATTGTACATCACTTTGGGAAAAGGTATCTGGTAAATTAATAATACTAGAGGCCATGTTGTTTGTTGTCTTAATTGTCATGAAGAACCATTATTAATTTTAGTAATAAGTGTATCTGAAGCCATTTGTTATAGGGTGCTGGTACCTATTTATGTGATTAGATAGACAGACAGACAGACAGACAGACAGAACAAATACTTTGTTAAATTTCCCTGCCTAGTTTTTGAAATAGAACGTTATGCTGAACTGTTTGTATCTTGTTTTGTTTTTTTTGTTTTTTTTTATCTGCAGGGACCGAACTCAATTTTGGTTGCCCTTGTAATGCTGTTGAATATTGGTCTAGCAATTATTTTTGTCCACTTCCTGACATGACAAAGTTGCGTCCTGGGTAAGTATTATCTGTGTGGCTGGTCAGAATGGCACGTATCGACAGTTTAAATGTTCATATGAAACCTTAAGCAGTTTTACACGTAAAAAAAGCCTCCATCTGTCGTAATATATTGTGCTGCGCCTGAATGTGACTCTACATAATTATTTAACCTTTGAACTTTTTTGGCCCTTCAGTGAAGTCATGACAGCTAGCAGCAAGTGGCCTGAAGCTCTGCAACTGTAGAAACAAAATGGCGGCAGTCAGCCTCAGACATGGTCGAAGAAGGACTGGAATTGGCGAGGAACACAGGAGTAAGACGAGACGCGGAGCATGCAGGCGGCGGCTGGCCAGCTCCTTGCCCATGATCTGTGGCTCGTTTGGGTCCTGTGAAAAGTGAAGCTGAGTGGTCGTGTTGAGAAAAAAGATTAACTGATTTAAAATCAACAACAACAAAAATAAAACACAGAAATCTGCTGATTGAACAGCGTGAAGGGCACAGGGCCCGTTCCAGCAACAGAGAGAGAGAGCGAGAGAGAGAGACCTACCTGGAAATATCCAGCGATGCACTTTTAGCTGACGGAGGCTGACAGCTGCCTTACTATTTTGCCATGTGACATTCTAGCGGGGAGACGTGGGGCTACACCTGCCAGAGGAATTTGTTGAGAGGACCGTGCATTGGGCAGGTGGGGGAGGTGGGGGGGAGCTCCCGCATCTCCCGCTGAGGGAAATGACATCACCCCCCCATACCCCTCGGTTCCGCCTTATTCCATCTCCAGCTCACCCTAACACACCCCCATCCCGTGCCCCTGATTGGCCACACCCTTTGCATGGTACACTACATTACTATTTTTATTCTTCGTTTGCTGTTTTTTTTTCTCCCCATGTTTGGATTATCAACTGTACACACGTCTAAACCTTTTCTTGGAGCATTACAAATTCACATTGAAGTTTTGAATTCTCAGCCTTTTTGGTATCATAACACCATAACAATCAATCATATTCTGATTTTAATAAAAGTGCAATATGTTTTATTTTTTTAAAAAAAGAGGGATATATTTTGACACTAAAGGGTTTCTAGTTGTTATTATAACTGTCATAGGAATTACATTTAATTTCCTTTATTTAGAATTATCATAGTACAGAGTGTGTGGAGCCTCGCTTAACGAGACTACAGGGAGCTTCACCAGACGCATAAGAAGCAGCCAGCACACGACGAGACTGAATGCTGACAAAGTCTTATCCTATTTATTGATTTTAAGAATGCTAATGCTAATAAACTATGCTGTGATGTTGTAACATAAGCATCGCATATCGTGCATGAGAATTCTTATGTTTTTGTTTTTTTTGGAGATAGTTGTTTGCCCCTTTTGACGAGGCGGGGGGCGGGGCCAGGTAGCTTGCTGGCTCTGCAGCAGCGCTTACGTGCATGTTCACAAGGCGGGAAACGCAACCCGCTCTGCTGCATGCCTCTGCCCAAGACATTCAGGTAGCGGCACTGGGGGTGAACAACTGATGCCTTTAGAGTCCTTAACAGTCCTGCTGTTTACCTCAAAAGAACAAAAAAAAATGGAGAAGGATGCCTAAAATGAAGGGATTTGTCTTAAGGTTTAAAGTTTGTAAACAGACTGGCTGCTCATAATCATTAGTAATGTCCCTCTTCACTGTAAGCGCCGTGGCAGTGTGTGTCTCTGTGTTACCGAAGCATTTCGTGTCGTAATCATTTCACGAGGAGGATGCACGTCCGCATGCATGTCCGGTGACATGATGAGGGTTCGGCAGGGTAAAAGCAAGCAGCTTCGATGTGGTTTAATTTAACTGGTAATGTGCATGCTTGAATGGCGTGAGGTTGTTGTAAAGTGCAGTGTGACGTGCTGGGGAACGTGTGCGGGTGCCTGTGGTCAGGGTGCACTGCATGTATGTTTTAAGCGCTAACTGGTGACAGACCCTGTGACTGCACAGACAATGCAGAGTCTGATGGACTGACCCCATATTTCACTTCATGACATACACATCACCTCCCCCCAGTCTGAACACAAAAATTCATAGTAAAAGGAGTAGGGTTAGAGGGTTTTAACACAGCATCGGGATGTTTTTGGAAAAAGCAACAAGCAAAGCATGCTGGGATTGTTTATATATAGATTATATACAATTTGTAAGCATTTTTACAGAACACAATCGAGAATATGGTACTAGCTGGTCTTTTTTAAGATGTGCACAGCTGCATTTGACTATAATTCTAACTTGTTCTTAATGGATAAATGTGACACTCATACCACGTGGTTTTGATGTGTCCGGTTTCTAATGCCATGAATGGAACATCGCCACCTTCTGGACACCAGAGGCGGCCCGCGGCCTCGCCTGAGGGGTTCACCGCTGAGCCCTACGCATCGACGGCGCCTCAGAGACACTGACGAGCCAAGCTACGAACTGCAAGCCTCAAACCCCGCAACGCCCGGAGAACTTCTGCCGTGTTCTCGGAGACGGACCTTCCGCGCATAATAAAAACTTGCCGCAACTTGAGCTCTGTGGTTTTTCTCCTCCGCACCCGCAGCGGGACACCCTGTATCGGAGCACGGCGATACATTTGCAGTGCCAGTGTTGAGCAGATCGATGACATCACCAACAGGCAGCAGGCAGGCCGCCTCACACCGCTGCGGTCTCGCCCAGAGTGGACCGCAACCAAAACGCAATTCAGTGTCGCGCTATGTGAGCTCACCTTACTGGAAAATCAGATGTCATTAAGGTCAGCGATTAAAAGGAAACCATTAATATACACCAAGTCCAGAGCAGAGTCCTCAGTACCCTTCACATGGAAAGTTCCTGTTTAATCACAGGCACTATTTAACCTTGATGGGGGTCTAAGTGTGCTTTAAAATGTACCTCTCTCTCCTTAAATCCCAGCTAGAGAAGAAGTCCCGTCACCCACAAGCTTTAAGAAACTTTATCAGGTCATGACCCTGCTATGCAGGTGAGGAGAAATATGTCAAACGTCCGACGTGAGTGTCCTGTGTCCTGTGACCCTTTGCAAGGCGGCCTGCTTATGAATGCAGCACAGGGGACTCTCAGGCCTGTTACCAGGGGAACCAATCCTGGTGCAATTAGAGTATAATAACACTGCTTGACATTTACTGAGCAGAGACCACTGCTCTCCAGCTGCTCGGTGGCCAACAAACAGAATTTGTTTATGAAGGTTTGTACCTCATGTTATTTGTACATGTAAATGATTTAGATATATTTGTAAATGAAATCCAGATACTTCGTGCCCGTGCCCTGTGGGACAGGCTCCAGCACACTGTGACCCTGAACTCAATAAGCAACTAGTGAAGGCGGATCCTGCAACATCTAACCCTGAAACAATACTCCAAAATATATGAAGATATCTCAAACTGACATAAACGTATTTTGAAGAAATTTAATTTTGTCCATAAGCAAAGTTTTGAACTGCAATGTGTGTGAATGACAGCTATAAATCAGCTGGAATAAGTGTTACAGAAGGGGCAGCCTTGACTCTGAGAATCGTACCCACTGTCGAGCGTCACAGAAGACTAATAATTCGGGTCCCTTTAACGCTTCAGCAACAACAGCAGGTGTGCGAGCAGGCCGATCGTGCACGGTCATCGGTCACCATAACGCTGCTTTCGATTTGTTGCTAGTGTGCGAGGTGACGTTTGTGTCAGGCAGGGACTGGAGAATAGAAAATATTAAAGATACAGAATAAAAAAGCCTGTATTTCACACTTAAGAATGCTTCTATGAGTCTGAATCCTTTCGTTTGAGGTTATAGCTAGTTTAATTATTAATCAACTATTAGTATTATTTATTATTATTAAAAGAACCACATATTGTGGGCTGGAATTCTAGTTAAACTGTTGCTTTTGATGTGGAAAAATATGTCACCTGAAGTCTCCTTTTAAGCTGTCATTTTGTTTTAGGTACATAAGTTCTGTGCCAGTAGAACATGCACAGCAGGTTCAGCAAACACCTCTCCAGTGAAATGCTAAACCGTCACAGCCACTTAAAGAGACACACTTCTGGGTGTTTCCAAAACTGGACCAGTGCTGATAAGCAGTGACAGGGTATCACCGGCGATGATTTTTAAAGCAGTTGCTCAGGCATCATTAACAAGCAGATCCCATTTCCATACTGAGCATGATTCACCGACTGAAATTTGCACCCATTCATTTCCATATGAGCCTCTCCCATATGATTTCAACCTTTTAAGCTAAAGTTGAGCTTTACTGACTGAAAATCTTGTACATACAGCAGCAAGTATGTCAAGTTAGTAGTCTCCTAATTTTTTACATTTTGCTTTGTCCGGTTAAAATGGTTGGTGGTAATTAAGAGTTTATTTACTATAAGATGCGGGTGGGGATCTAATCTCATTGGCTGATCTCCTTCTAAAACCCAGGCTCTGGTTGGCACATCATGATTTGGGCCATACAGTGAATGATTTCAAATAGACACTCCTTATATTAGGTTACATTAATCATACTTACATATATATTCAAGTGTATTTGAGGGCACCTTTTGAATTTATTATATTTCATACCAGTAAAAAATATATTGCAATTTAATGATTATCTTAAGTTATCTTTATTTATTGAGATATAGGATGCAAACCATTTTCACAGACCAAGCAAAACAGAGTATTTGTAGGTATAAAACGGATGGACAGTAAATTGAATATTAAAATTATAGTAACTGCAATATTCAGCAAGTATATAAACACTTTGTTGTAAATTGTCAAGTGAATGTCACGTCTGTCACATCTGTCAGTTTGCAATGCTAACACAGAATAAGACTGCACAGCTTATGTAAAATGCTCTTGCACCAGGTGAAGTAACGATTAATAATACTCCAGCAGGAGATGTAGTGTGGATATAGTTTAGAGTGACTATTAATACTCCAGCAGGACATGTAGTGTTCTCTTACATTGTGTGGAGTAACAATTAATACTTGAGAAGGAGGTGTAAGGATCTCTTACACCATATGGAGTAACAGTTAATACTGCAGCAGGGGATGTAGTGTTCCCTTGCACCATTCGGAGTAATAATTAATATTCCAGCAGGGGGTGTTGTGTTCCAAGCTAATCAAAAGCCAAGGTATCTTTTATTGTTACACTAAGCTGAAATGTTGTTCTTGTTGGTCGTAGTGCAAATGAAAGCAATAAATACTAAGACATACTAACATAACACAGACATGACATTTTAAGACATGACATTAAGATGCAAAGATACATGTAATGGGTGGGGAAAGTGTGAATAGGTAGAGAAGTTTGGCAGAGAATCAGAATCAGAATCTACTCACTTTAGCGGACAGCCAGAGTATGGAAAAGTTTGTGTCTAAGACAATGAGACTAGCTGACTAAAATACTCAACATTTCAATTAGAAAGAGACGTTGGAATCCTTCCTTCATGCATTAATGTGTTCAGTGCACATGTTGAAACCCTGAATCCTCCTGTTTATTTCGGCCCACTTGTCCAAAGCATGGGGGGGGGGGTTTCAGGATGGGAAAGCATGGAACACCTGTGGCACTGCTCTCAGATCATGGTGATGAGTTCATGGTGAGGTGCTGCCCTTTGAGGGCTCCACAAACAGCCAGAGCATGCCCCAAGTATGCTCAGCAATACTGCCGCTCTCCTAGCTGATGTCAGGGCAGTGCCTTGTCATCACAGGAACATTTTGAGAGGAACATTATTTTACTCAAAATATGATTGCGACTTTCCTTTTTGCCAGTTTGTCAAATTCAGTGATATTATAGACCAGCTGTCCCCCCCACCCCAGCCTGGTTTATTGTATCGTCAGGGCCACTCACCACTTAGTAAAATTTGCCGTCATGGGACAGTGGACCTTGACTTTGTGTTGCTGTTGTTGATGAAATCTGGGGACTCCTGTTATAGACAGGAGGGTTTTTTCATTATTGGGTTTTTTCTTTATCAAAGCGACGGGCAAGATTACAGCATTTTAGACCCTGGAAATAACTCAGCACTTACTCAGTAAATCCTGCATAAGTTACTCTTGTCATAAACAACAACTTCTCTGCATGTATCACAATTATTCATTAGGATCTATTTTGGTGGGTTAGTAAGCTGGTTATACAGCCTTACCCACCCCGGAGGAGTCAGTTTGCCATGACTGGGGAGATCGCCTTGATTTACAGCTACTTAAGCCCCCCCGTTGCAGAAAAGGAGCCAGCTCAGAAAGATTGCTGTGGCTCCACTTGGTGAGCCTCGGACAGCGGTGGTCTCTCTGCATCATTTTCACACGCAGGAAGAAGAATCTGGAAGGTCAGGGGACAAGGGGCTGAATGAACATGCTACATTTAAATTTTCCCGTTTTTTAAAAGATTACAAAACAACAGGACTCCTTCTGCATGGGTATCAGCTCAACTCAAGCTCCTCAGTGAGTGAAGCACTCACAGAGTTTCAATTCTAGATGAAGACGATGTTCTTTCAAATGTGTTTCTACATTAAGAGGAGATACTGTGTGATCAGTCTGGTCGACTCATTGATTGCACACACCTATCTGCATTGAAAATAAATTATATCATGATATGGCTAATAGCCTCTAAAGTGGATCTTCATAGTGCTTCAGGTGTTCTAGAAGTTTTGGAAACTTCTAGATGTAATTCCAGACCATACTCCTAGGTCACTTCACTGCCACTCCTGAGGCTGGACAAGAACGAGAGTTGGGGTTTCCAGTGAAATTCTACTGTTTTGCATTTTGGTTGCATATAAGCAAATAGAAAAAAGAAAAAAATCTCACAGTGGATTTTGAGTCTGCAGATCTTTGCCCTAGTGATATGAGATCTGTGCTGATTTATTTCTGTGTGGTGCATGAGCCACAGCGGGAGATGGGACCTATCAGGACAACGGTGACCCTGACTGTCCTCTCAGCCAGTCACAGAAGGGCAGTAGCGCATATCCCTGAACCCCAAACAAAGTGCCTTTGCGATCACATGCGGGGATGCACGCCGAACACGCCGCTGCCTGCTTTATGGTTTTATCTGATGACGCAGCTTTATTTTTGGGTTCGGTGTCACTAACAGAAAAGCTGGGGCCAGCAGATTGATGCTCCTTTGATGAAAAAGGAATAGAGGAGCAGCCTTTGTTTCCCCAGACCTTTGATCAGTGCAGTATTTATGTAAATGCTTATGCTCATAAATATTGCATTTCAAGCTGGCTGACTCAGTGGGAGGTGCTGGCAACGAACACCTCCAGGCCTGCCAGTTTGAATCCCACTGCCGTTCCCCATGTGTGGTCTGTACACACACCCATGTGTGGTCTGTATGTGGTCTCCCTGTGTTACCCAGCTTTCCTCCAGCAGTCTGCAAACATGCTGTTGGGCTAACTGGGGACTCCAAGCTGACCGTTTATGTGTGCCCTGTGACAGACTGGCCCCCCATCCACGGTCTACTCTCCCTTGTGCCCTGTGCTACAGGCAACTCTGACCAGGAGAAGTGGATAGAAGATGGATTTAAGAAATAAACCAAAATTAATTTAATGTTTTAGAAGAATTAATCCCCCAGATTATACGGTGATAGTACACCCCCTAGATCTGGGACTCTGACATGTTTAAGAGGGAAATATTAACACCTTATTTTAAAAACATTTTTGTCTAAATGTTACTTTTTATTAAAATATCCAAGAAAGATTACATAATTCTACTTCAGGACTCCTAAATTCACTCCTTAAGGAGCATTGTCTAATTAATAATTAACTGAACATAGCAAAACGTAATCTGCATCTTCCAGAACTATTTGTTCAATGTTTTCCAGTATATAATAATTCATCTTAATTGATCTCCTTGATTAGCTCAATGGGAAAAGCGACCGTATCAGGCTCTGTGATGGAGTGTGCACTGGGAGAACTGGAAGTCGTAGTGAGAGAGGAGCGCTGCTGGTCTTTGATATACTGCGAAATAGCCGAACGAAAGGTAAACTGAGGCCAGCCAGAAATGAGAGTGCTAACTCCCCCCCCCCCTCCCCCCTCCCCGATCTGGTCACATAAGTGGTTTCCCAGGATGAGATGGCAGTCCTCTGTGTGTATATCCGAGACACTGTCATGACAGACGTCATGAATCACGCAGGCGAGTCACTGTTTGGCGTGATATATCAGCTACATGTTTATGTTCACGCTTTACATCCCCAGCGCAGTGCAAACCCAGGGAGAGGGGTCAACCCGTGCTCTGAATAAACCTGGCAGGTGATTCAAAATTCCCGTATGTTAGGCCACATGTGACAGTGACACCGTGCCTAGGCAGAGGCCAGGAGGGCATCCAGACTGCGCACTTCGTAGGGAAGGCCAGCTCATACCTCCTACAGCCCCCCTTTGTCAGCATAGGACCATTTCACATTGGAGAAAAAGCCCCCCCCCCCATCCAGAGAGAGAGTGCCATGATTTTGGCTTTACTGAGAGGCCATGGGATTAATGTTTATATCCAAAGGATAAAGCTGACAGATGAAAAGATGAAGATTAATTTCCTGTGGCCGGCTGTGGAATGATAGGTGTTAGTGGACAGGAGTCAGACTAACGGCATACTTACACAAAGTACATAAATGAACCAATAAATATTAACAGCGCACAGTGGCAATGAAACAGTCATACTGATACTTAATATACAGTATAGTACAGCTGTAACCAAATGAGATCTGAGATTATTAACATTAATATTAAACTATTAATATTAAACTACTACCTATTAATATTAAAATTAAAAATAGATTATTTTTAATATCTGAAAATAAACCAGCAGTTTATAGGTAGTTTAATGGTAGAACTTCTCTGCTGTCATCATTATGCGCTTTGTATTGGAAGGCAAACTGAAGATGTCTTTTCTGCCAAATTAACATTAGATGTCTATTTTTTTATCCGTCTGCTGGATGATTGTCCTGCTACCTGTTTATAAATAAAAAGTAAAAAATAAACCGAACAATGGGTACAGTGTAAAGAGTTATATGACCGTCACAGTCCCTGGCTGAAAGGTCACGCCTGAGAGTGTCACGGTACGAGGGCAGTAATGTCACTCTACACCAGCCATTCGTTTAAGAGGCCCCTTTTCACAGTTTCATTTTTATTTCCAGCCTTTTCTGAGGATCGTGTGCTTGGAACAGATGAGACACAGATCCCTTGGGTCGCTATAAGAGTCTGTGAAGTCGACTCCAGCCCCCTCCGACTGTGTTTCCGTCCCACAGGTCTGGCGAGAAACTGCCGCCAGGATAATATTCCGGCTAAAAACGGATTTGGAAAAGGAGTCATGAGAAAAAAGGCAGATTTTCCTACGCAGCTACATTGCACCAACCAGAGCGAGAGAGACAGAGAGAGAGAGAGAGAGAGAGAGAGAGAGACTGACAGAAAAACAGGCCATAGACGTGTCAGGCTACACGTGTGGGTCATGTTTCACCAGTCATCAATTCTGTCATAAAATGCCTGCTTCTGAGTCTGTACGTCTGTGAGACTGTGTGCTTGTGAGCCTGAGTCGGGGAACATGCAAGCCTGTGAGTTTATGTGTCTTGAGCATGTGAGTCCGGAAGACTGTGAATCTATAATTCCATGTGTTTTTCAGCCTGTGAGTCTGGGAGCATGCAAGCCTATGAGCCTGTGTGTCTGTGAGACTCCGAGTTGATATGTCTGTGAGCATGTGATCCTGTGAGTTTATGAGTATGTGAACATGTGAGTCTGCGATTCCATGTGTCTCTGAGCCTGAGATTCCATGTGTCTGTGAGTTTGTGAGACTGTGAGTTAATGTGTCTGAAAGCATGTGAGTCTGTGATTCCATGTGTCTGTGAGCCAGTGCATCTGTGAGTACACGCGTGTGTATAAGCCTGTGACATAGACTTGTAAACATATAATAACAATAATATTAGACATTTATGGAGGAGTGATGTAATGGCCAAACTGAAAACGTGGTCACACAGCAAATAGGATGCACACTCAGTCACATTCTACCCCATGTCACAGCGTGTTACCTGTATAACATCAGCACAGTGCTTCGGCAGAATATCTTTTCTTCTGCAGCTTTACTGCTCAGAACAGAAAATCTTTGCAGATCAAACCTAATCATGACATTTAATCATGACCTACAGGGGACGCTGATATGAAAATGATAATTGAAATCACTATGAATTAAAATAAATGTAGCCATTAAAAAGCAAATAATAGAAGTCCCATAAAACTTTATTTTTGCACTAAGGTTATTTTATGAGCCAAATGACAAGTTATATCCAGGGTGATATTAATTAAAAAGAAAATGCTTATTTCACATTTATATTATTGGTATTTTCTTGTGCAGCATTGCCGTCAGTGCATAGCATTGCTGTCTAACACCTGCAGTGTTGAGGGTTTGAGTCCCGCTTCTAGTCTATGTGATAGTACCTCACCCAACACCCCACCCAACACTGTATGATGCCACCCTACCCAATAGGGAGAGGCCCATGTCATGCCCCCCCCCCCCCCTCGCGAGCCAATGCAACACAGACAGAGCTGGCTGTCATGCCAGGCTGCCAGGCCCCTGTTTAACATGCCACAGCAGCTGCTGGCTGCCTCATGAGCTCAGCAGGTTTGCTTCCCTCACCTTTCACCTGTGGGGGGGGGGGAGACTTCCTTAATTAACCCAACTCCCAGCCCCCCCCCCCCCCCCCCCCCCCCCCCCCCCCCCCCCCC
>JAUMHC010000036.1:20218439-20238075 GCA_032359785.1 Heteromormyrus szaboi | reverse complement strand
TGTGGCAACCGTAGTATAAGCGGAATAATTGACTCCGGACCGTTGAATTATTAGAAAATAATGCACACCCGAGGTGTGCATTATTTTCTAATAATTCAACGGCCCGTCGTCAATTATTCCTTACTCATACTTCAGTGGAGATTAAGCTTTAATTTGTTCATCTGAATAAGTAGTGAGGTATTTAGGCCGTACACTGTGTTATAAGTTATGAGGCACATCTTTGAATCACTTCTTTATGCTCTGCACTTGGAGACCATGGGCGATTCTCTGGTATAGGGTCTGTATGTTTTTTTTTGTTTTGTGTATTTTTCCAGGCCTTTACAGTTCTGGGTAAACCTGACTTCCATCGTGCAGAGCTGTCCTCCTTACGCCTCTGCGGTAGCAGCAGTGTTTACGTTCTCCCTGCCTTTTTTGCATGCTGCTATCCAGGGTTCTTCGTTTGAAGTGTCCTTAGATTTGTCCTTAGCATTTCCTGTGAGAGTGAGATTGGGTCTCCTCAGTGTGACATCCTCAGTTTTCCCCGCTTCGACTCGAGGTCGCTGCAGACCACTTTGAATGACGATTTTCTTTCCGTCTGTAAATAAATGTCTGAATGAACACGCTAGTAAAATTTTAACTGGTGCTTAATGACTTCCGGTTGCTACTCCATCTTGTCCCTTCCCCCACCCAACCAACATCATACCAGTTGAAGGTTATACTGCACCTTCATCTGCGTGGTCTTTCACAACTGATGTCATTTTAAACCATTTTAAATGTGGGGGTGCCAAACTGAAGAGGCAGACTCATAATCTGTCTGCCATAAGGGGTGGTTTGGCTGTGCCCCACAAACTCCAAGTTCCTCTGGTTTTTAGTGGGCTAGCTTAAAAAAAACTCAAATTTACTGTAATATTAGCGGCTTACAAAACAGCAGAAACATAAGTAAGGAAGGTGGTGATTGATTAGTACTGCCTGGAGACAGAGCAAATCATAATTGCAGCTGTATGTAAATATGAATTATGTGTGGTTGTGGGTGAGTGTATTCATTTAACATGTCTATGCAGTACATTTGTGTGTGTGTATAATATATATTTGTGTGTGGGTGTGTAATTTTGCAGTGCTTAGCAAAACCATTAATTATAACAAATTGAGAAATCTTATATTAATTTAGTTCCCTGTAATATTTATTTTTAATTATAATCTTTAAAAATTGTTCGTTTCTGAGTTGCTATATTTGCAAAACAAAATTAATTTAAGACGCACTGCAGACCTGTCCCGTACTGAGGTATGCAGGGGTTTATAAAACAAAAACTCAAAATTCTGACATGCATATGTCACGACATACTCAAACAATACATATCCTATGATGTTGCACATTTAAGCTCTGAGTCTGCCTGACATTAATCATTCATCTTTAATTGTTTTACCTTCTTTATACAAGTCATTCACCCAGTGTCCCAGCTGCATGTGTTTGTAAACTGAGTTTGGGTTATAAAATGTGCTCTTGAAGTTTGGTGTCATCTACACCTGTTACTTTTTACTGACTGGGTGGTGTGAGTAAGATTTTCATCAAAAGCAATAAAAAATCTTGAATCTTGAAAAACTTGTTATTCTGGACTTGTTGTAAATCTGTAGTTCTAAACTAGGAGGAAAGATCTGGTTTGAGCAGAATTTGAGAATATAATATTAGTTTCGGGTATATTCTGATTTTGTTTTTTCCCAAACCAAGAATGTGTTGTATACAGCATTTCTCTTTTTTGGTGTAGGAGTTTTTAGGCTAAATTTTCTGTAACCATTGCTACTTTTGTCACCAGATTTAAAGCTTTTACTGGAAATCTGAGATGTTAGTTGATGTTGGGTGGTATGTAATTGCTTTTCTGGACTCTCATTCTGTTCTTATTTTGACTGTTGTGCTGATGTGGTCCACTTGATTTAGTGCCAAAAGTTTCTCTCTTGTGAGGAAGACGAGTCTTCTGTCGTCTGCTTTCATGAGAGGACTCCAGTAGCTTCTGGATCGTGTGTGTTTTATTGTTACATCCATCCATCCAACCCGTCCCCCCTCTCCTCCAATCATCTCTTAAGTAAGGAGAGTTGGCAAACTATATGGCCACATATTTTGATTTTCCCAGCTTTCCTTAAGGAAGGTCATAGTCGCCTGTTGCTGATCTACCAGATGCTTTTATCCAAAGCTAAGAAAATGTTTGAGAAAGCAGGGGTCAGACGGTCCCTGGGGCAGCTGAGGGCCAAGGGCTTTTCTCAGGGACCCAATTATGACATTATAATGACCTGGGCTTTGAACCAACAACCTTCCAATCACAGGCACAGCACCCTAACCAGCTGAGCTACAATCCACCCCACAGTAATGAACAGTTGAGTTTCCAGCATTTGGTCTTTGGTCAGATTAGGCTGAATGTAGAGTGTAAATATGCTGTGATCTGGAAGTATGGTGGGGCAGTTTGCTAAAACTGTACAGTATGTATAGTTAACAGGCTAGGAAAGTAGTCGAACCTCCGGTATGATCTTTTTGGATTAGAATAGGAAGCCTTATCTATGTCTGAGGGACGTAATTCTCACCATATCCATCAGGCCAGTCCACCGCAAGCTGTTTTCAAAGCATTAGCGGATTTGGGGTTTGTGTAAGGAGTGACAGTACAAGTATCTACACTGGCATCCAGTATGCAGTTAAAAAAAAAAAAAAACCTTGCCGAGTATGAAAGTTAGATTGCGGGGAGTCATCAGTACAGTGATACGCTGCCCTAGATCTGTGCCTGTAATTAAAATAAGCCGTCTGTCTGGGTCTCTCTCCTCGTCGTCGAGGGTGAATGGTGAGATGGTGTTATTAATGGAGAACAGGCACACCACATGTGCGTATCAGAAGGAAAGCTGATTGGGCCCAACCCAACACGCTCACGCCTATCTCCCTCCCATGGTGCTTCTCTCTGGTGTCCCCGTTGATTGTCTGACTTTTTTTCAGATATTAGCAGCAGTAATAACAGGGAAAGTTAAAGATAAGAGTATCCTCTTCAGTAATTATTGGGAGGGACTTATGAATGCAAGGCACTCACCACTGGGTCTGGGCACATTCTCATCTCTGAAAGCAAAAGGTAGTTTACAGTGAACGGATGTAGTCATGGCGATGGCAGAACCACCTCGCTCATCCGCAAGAGACTGCAGCAGGTGGGTCTCCCAATCTCCAGAGCACCTCTGCAGGTAGATCCTCATAGAATCAGTTGCCAACATGAAACTTTGAAGGTCATCTCTTCTTCACTGTGGCCCTCAGGGTCACCTCTGTTAGCGTAGCTTGGGAAACGGCCGGGCGATTGGGGAATGCACTGGGCCCAGGGGTGGTAGTTCTTCTCCATGGATTTTAGCAGGTGGTCTAGTAGCCTGAAGATGCTCAGATAAGCCGGTGATGACGCTTAGCTCTGTGTTTGTTACTGTTGGGGTGGCCTTATTACCAGTCTCCTATTATGAGGCTGGTGCTTTTTTCTTTGTTGAGGCCAGGATTATGTGAGATAGGAAAGGCTTTGTGAATGCTTCATAAAATAGCTTTGTATGTGACCTCCAGAGCAGTGTTTCTCATATGGGTCCTTGGGGACCTCTAAACCAGGGGTCTCCAACTCTGGTCCTGGAGAGCTACCGTCCAGTAGGTTTTCTATCATACCCGGCTTCTGATGAGTCACACCTGTTCTCAGGTAAATACCAGGACCAGGTGTGGCTCATCAGAATCCAGGTAGGATAGAAAACCTACTGGATAGTAGCCCTTCAGGACCGGAGATGGAGACCCCTGCTCTAGACAGTCTACGATATTGTGCCCTCCCAGCTCCAATCTCTCATATATGATCTAAAGATTGTGTGACATAGCTTTATAGTAGGAAATACTGTATGAGATATCTATGCTCCGATATTAGGAAATATCTACGCTCTGACATTAGGAGATAATAATAATAATAATAATAAATACTCTATTAATCCACGTGGGGAAATTGTTTTTACGCCTCCCTCAACTTGCTCTTTGCGGAGTAAGTTGTTTGCAAAGGGCAGCCACCTGTTGGGACCCCCAGGGAGCTGAGGGTTAAGGGCCTTGCTCAGGGACCCCCAGACATGCTGAGGCTGGGTTTGAACCAGCGACCTTGTGATTACAGGCACACAGGCTTAGCCCACTGAGCCACACGCTGCCCCTTATCTGCACTCTATATTAGGAGATATCTATGCTCTTTGTGTATCTCTTCAGTCACAAAATTATTGTGAAGAGTCACTTTTTGCAGCTATATAGGCTTTTGGGGGAAGTTTGTCCTGGGTTACATCGGTACTCTGCAGTGCTGGAGGTGCACTCCTCCAGGCAGCACCGCCCCAGGTTCTCCAGGTCCCTCAGATGAAGCTCCTGCACCACGGTTTTCATAGTGTCTCACAGTCACAGGTGGGTGGCGCGCCGGGCTTTGTCTGGGCAGGGTTACTCCACAAAGAGGTATTGATCCCTGATGCAGCCATAATGTGCCTCTGTCTTCAAAAACGTGGAGGAGCCTGCACCCCGCTAATCAGCTCGGGGCACTTTGAGTCGCACCCAGCATGGAGATCATGGAAAAGCTGATGAAACTCTAGCAGAAAACAGCTGTAGTGCTCAGCATCTTCTAATACCTGTTACAATCTCTCTCTCTCTCTTTCCCGCTCTCTCCCCTCTACCTGTCTAAATGTGGCTTTGTGTTCAGCGGTATCTGTATAGTCTGTCAGATCTTAGCATTTTTATGTCCTTCATGGACTGAGATGGAGGATGTGTCTTCCATTCTTGATCCAGTAAGCTTCATGGTTTACTCTGTGTCCTTCATGGACAGGCACCGGGTCTGCTGTTACTGGTCAAGCACTGGGTCTGTTACTGGACAGGCACTGGGTCTGCTGTTACTGGTCAAGCACTGGGTCAGTTACTGGACAGGCACTGGGTCTGCTGTTACTGGTCAAGCACTGGGTCTCTTACTGGACAGGTCTGGTCCCTTACACCTCGTCACCTTTACTTCTCAGGTTCATGAGGTACTGATGAACTTTCGGATGACTAACTGAGCTTTCTCTGTCTTGTCATGATTGGCATTAGCTCAGAAAATGAAATAATTATGTTATGTAATGTACACAAGTTCTTTTTGCTAAACTCAGATGATTATTTTCTATTTTTAGTATTTTGGGGCCTAATATGGAAATTGAAAACAGAAATCAGATAATAGATTATATAAATTAAGTTATGTTGTCTGAGTAAATCTCCATTGTACCACATTTCACTAGTTTCCCTTAATTTGGCGAATTCTTATTTACTTTCTCCCAGTAACTGGAAATTAAAACAGCATTTTTGACTTCCATGTATAATTAAAAGAAACTAAGACCATCTAAGCAGTAAATGACAGTAAGCAAGCTTTGTGTTTTTTGAGAGTAGTCTGATGACCTTGGGTTCATTGATGGCCGCTAATATCGTCCCCGGGGTGGGAGACTGACATCCAGTGTGGGGGCTTGAACCCTGTGTCTGCAGTTTGCTTGTTTTCTCTATGTTCTGTGGATTTCTTGTGGAATTTGCAGTACAATGCCTGCAGATGGGATCTTAAAATTGAGTATAGCTTGTGCGTGTGCCCACGTGTCCTGTGATAGGCTGGCATCCTGTCCAGGGTGTCCCCTGCCTCGTGCCCTGTGATAGGCTGGCATCCTGTCCAGGGTGTCCCCTGCCTCGTGCCCTGTGTAGGCTGGCATCCTGTCCAGGGTGGTACCTGCCTTGTACCCATTTTACCATAAAAACTGAACCCATGTCTTTCCAAGGTTTGTAATCAGGAGCACTTTGTGTTGCTGGTTGTATTTGAACCATTTCAGTAAAGTTTTTGGCCTTTGAATAAAATGCCAAGATAAGCTATAATGTAGTGTAACCCCCAGGAACACCATAACCAATCAGTTTAATGGACGTGGCGATTGCTTTGTTTAGTACTTGCCAGCCTTTTTGGGGTCTTTTCAAGATTCGCTGGCACCCTTGATTAGCGTGTGAGAGTCTGTTACGATGACTGCAGTCAGCCCGCTTTCGTTATACTGGCTGCACATCACTGCGTTATAGCTGCTTTTTTTAATGGCATGAATAAGTAAACAAGGGGCACAAGAAACTCTGTATATAGCCTGTCCCAGTAGTAGCAAACCCTGCATGAGACATGTCCTGGGGGCCTCCCACCTTTCCTGGGGACCCTCGCCTTTCCTGGGCCCCCTGCGTCTCCTGCACCTCCCCCCCTGCTCCCCACCTCTTGCATAAATCCCTTGCTTCTTCAGGGGCCTCTCTGGGGGCCTCGTGCCTCTGCCCCCCCCCCCCCCCCATCTCTCCCTGGGGCCCATTGCCTTACCTAAGCCCCCTGCCTCCCCCATCCCCGCGCCTCTGGAAGGGGCGCCTGCCTCTCTCTCACTGTGGTAGGCGGCTGCAGTTCGTGTTTGGTCACATGCTCGTGGTTCTTGATTTTGACTGGACGGGGCCTTGTCCTTAGCCTTGTGTCCTGCATGCAGCTACGCCGGAACGTAACAGGAATGTCAGTGGGAGCAGACTCTGCTCCCAGAGCAGCTTGGTCTGCTTTTGTTTTTTGACCCTCAGCAGTGTGGTGGGTTTGGAACCTCACTGTCGGAGTTATTCTGGGCCTGTGCTGCCTGACTGAGTGCATCTCTGATTTATACACTCAGACATCCTGCTGAGATCCTGTTCCGCACAGCTGGTGATGTAATGCCGTATTCTGGCTGTGGACCAGCGCTGGTACCCGTGCCCCATATCCACCAATCACTCCGCTCACCGCACCTTTAATTATGCACAGCTGGGCCGGATGAAACGGCCAGATGTGACACTCATCGCGCTGGAGCTGCTTTCTCCATCTTTGCTGCCTTCAGATGCGGGTTCTTTGAGTGCGGTGATCAAACCGCAGAACCACACGTGCACATTTTTTAAAGGATGATTCAGAATCAATGTATCTTCATCAACTTCAGCCATATAAGTTTTGATTATGTAGATTATACATACACTGCCTGTCTAAAAAAAAAGGTTGCACCCTTTAATATTTCGTTGGACCGCCCTTAGCTTTTATTATGGTGCACACTCAATGTGCTTGTGCAACATCGCAACATTTTGTTTCACCAAGATTAGCATTCATTTTTTGCCGCGATCTTGTATTGATGATAGGGGGGGGGTTGAACCACTACGAAAGGCTTTCAATGGGGTTGAGGTCAAGACTCTGTGGTGGCCAGTTGATGTGTGAAAATGATTCTTCAGGCTCCTGAACCACACTTTGACAGTTTGAACCTGATGAATCTTGGCATTATAGTCTTGGAATACACCCATGCCATTAGGAATGAAAAATCCATTGATGGGATAGCTTGGCCATTCAGTAGATTCAGGTGCACTTCATTGCTGTATAACGTTGCTCAGGTGTAATAATTCTCCAATCATTAATTAAATCTTAAATACTTGCTTATTTAAAGTTCAGGCTTGACTTTTTTTTTTTTTGGCCAGACAGTATATGTGTGACATTTAAGCATGCCACGCAGACATGGACACAAGACATAGCCAGAAAAATGCCATTAAAACACTCAAAAAGACATTTATAAACATTTTAACAAATGAAAACCCTGAAATTTCCCTTTGCCTCTTATGCTGTTTGCTTCAGTTGTTTTGATTTCCATGCAGTCTGTCGCTTTGCTGACCGGGACCGGGACCGATTCTCCTGGCACCTAAAACCCCACGGTCCTGGGCGAGATCTCCGCTCTGACTCATGGTCATGGTCAAGGTCATCTGGTCCCCGACCTCTGGGTTGGGGAGACGCAGGACGGTTTATTTGGGTATCGCAACTGAGCAATATCCCGTTTGTCTGATACGAGCCGCTGTTTCTGAAAACATGATTAATCTGCTTTTTCTGTGAAGCTGCTGGTGATTTCTGCCACATTACTGCATTTTGGGGTAGGGTGGGGGCAGCTTGGGGGGTGTCTGTATGCCCCAGAGAGAAAAGGTTTTCATTTTCAGATTTTGGGATGGTTCTGGCCTGAAGCTGGGAGAAGAGGAGTTGGCAGAATGGACAGAGTAGCTTCAGTGTGAGGTTCTGGTGTGGTGTGGACTTGGGCAGGGATGGTGGGTCGCCATAGAAACAGAAGCAGAGCATACCAATGTGACCCCCGGGCTGAACAGATCTGTATGGACAGTTAACGTTAGAGAGACAGACGGCGGCAGCCTTGGTAAGGATGTTCTGCTCATCCTTTGTCTTTTTCCTCACTGTCATCCTCCTGCCCAGTGATGGGAAGGTCGACCCCTGAAAGCCCCCCCTCACTGGCACCTCAGTCCCTGGCACCCTCCGTTTCTGACCCTCAGAAAGGGTCGCTGATGCCCACCCATGCCTGAAATCTCTAAATTCCCTTGACTGGGCCACGGCCCTGACACGGACGCCCTTGTCCTGTCTGCACACAGCCTTGTTGCATTTTGCTGCCCTCTGACACTAAACCGTATATCTGCTTGTTTGAAGGATCGAATGTAGAATGTTTTTGTAATATATCTGTTGTTGACCTCTGGCTGTATAGTCCAAATATGAATCCCCCCCATCCCCACTGTGCCTGTATGCCCCAACCCCCAAGTGATTGAAATGCTTGATTTTCAACACATTTGGACTGCACAGGTGCTGATTGTGCCGTCGCAGTGACTCAGCGCCCGCATCCCCGTGTGGTGACTGCAGTCGGATGAATGATGTGCACCGTCTCGTCTTACACACTCGTTGCCTGGTGCTGATTAATCTTCCATTATTTAGGCCCTGGGACGGACCCCTCTGTCTCCTGCTCAGATTGTTGCACTTTCTATGCAGTGTGAACAGAGCAAGGCCAGTTGTCAAGCGCTGTGGGCTGTGCTTGGAGTGTAGCTGCACTGCAGGGCTGAGCACTGGGCTGTCCCGGCTCACCCGGCCCCTGGTTTCACTCTAGCAGGCTCACCTCGCCCCACCCTGCCGCACGTGTCACCTGCTAAACTCGTTCTCGCGGTCCCTGTGCTCTCCCCCTTTTCTTTGCTCCCCCCACACTCCTCCCCCGCCCCTCCATGCTCCCCTGCACTCCTCCTCCACTCCTGTGTGCTCCCTCTGCTCCTCCGTGCTCCCCCACATTCCCACCCACACCTCCATATTCCACTGCTTTCCTCCCCACTGTTATGTGCTCCTTGTGCTCCTCCACGTTCTCTCGTTTTCCGTCGCTGGTGTCTCCCCCTCTGGGTATCTCTGGCTTCAGCTTTTCCTCCTTGCCTGAAATGCAACCTGATTGGTCACCTGGTGCACGTGCACTGAGGTAATGAGTTGGCTGATCTGCATGCTGGACTTGGACTCCCTTCCCAGGCCATATGGGCTTTTATGAAGAGATTGTAGGGATGACATCATGTCCCTTCATCTGTTTTGCTCTCCCCACACTGATCCCCTCGCGAGGCAGTGAGGTGAGCATTCGAGCACAGACTGACCTCGCTCCTCAGGGCGATCTGCTCTCCCTACCCTCCCTCATATTTTCCTTCCTCTTCCAGGTGGATCGTCGATATGGACGGCGCCCCAGGAACACTGTATGAAGGAGAGAAATTCCAGCTGCTTTTTAAGTTCAGTAGTCGATACCCCTTCGATTCACCTCAGGTGAGCCCCCCCACGCTGCAGAAAGGCGAGCTCCCCGACCTCTCTCTGAAGGAGAACATAACGTTTGCCTATTGTCTTTCAGTGTTCTGCGGTCAGTGACATGAGGATGACACAGTGACCTTCGTAGGACTAAAACACGACCCGTTCGGGTTTCACAATGACAGACAGATGAGGTTTCAGTGTTAATAACATCAACATTGACTGTTATTATCTCCCTAATCTTCATTATGATTATCTGTACTAATAGTAGCAATAGTGTTTTTATTACACTGCTGCTCAATGCAGGGTGTGCCTCAGCACTGTGTGGTCTGCAATAGGCTCCGCCCTCCCTCCAAGACTTTGACCAGGATAAGCGTTTATATGGATGATGATGATAATGATGATGTGTTGATGTTGCTGCTGAACACTTCCCTGGCCGTGAGAAAGACAAGGCCCCTGCTTCATGCTCAAAGTCTGCTCGAGCTTTTACCCCAGACTGAAGTCTGGCCTGAGTCTCGTGCTGAAGTGAATCTCAGCAGTGTTCTGCTGTTCAGTGTTCGAACATTATGGGCACCCTTGGTGAATCTGGTATTTATAAACCTGCTGCAGGTTGGTAACGCAGCACTTGCTGTCTGGATTAGCGTACAGACTGTGGTCCAGCTACATGCTGTCCAGTACGGTGGCTGAGAAGGCCCAATGCGATTCAAAATAAAACCTGCACGTCTAAGACAGAAATGTGCTGCAAAGCATATTATTCAAGTTCTTAATGCATGTGCAAACACACGGAAAATTCGTAGATGCTGCACAAATTCAGAAAACACTTTCTTCAAAATGAGAACACGTGTGCCACGTTTTACAAAGACGCCGCAGATACAGAAAACAGCTGCAACTTCGGAAATGTACTGCAAGTAGCCACAGCACAATGGAGGAAGCTTTCTGGGCGCACTTTTCAGTGCAGCCAATGGTGAAAAGTTACAGGTGAAAAGTAAGTTACGGTGGAATCCGCTTATAGTGATCAACCGCTTATAGTGATCACGGTTAAAGTGATCAACCGCTTAAATGGATCAAAAAGCTTGGGACAGAATCATTCACTGTGCAAATACTGTTTAAATAATTCGCTTATAGTAACCAAGTACTCCACTTAGTGTTCATTTTAAAGTGCTTTTTAAACCTGACAACATATGGGAATGAATATATATATAATCGTCCTACTTTGCCTTGCGGTAACCCATCTGCTTCTGGCTAGCGGCCTGAGTCTAATGCAACATGCACAGAAAGCATGACGGGGAGAAAGAAAGTCATCTCAGATGACTCAATGACAAATATCGACTCATCACAGCTGATGATAAACCGCCAAAAATGAGCCACCAATACACATATTATAATACTACAGTAAGCTATATTTTATGTACAGTACTGTATTATAGCACATTTGAATTATACACAGTTCAGTAATTTAATTTGTACTGTAATTTGAAAAACATTTGAAACAGCTGTACCGTATTTTGAAATCATCAGTATAATTAAGTAAATAGCGACATTATCCATTTTGTTACCTTATATTCATGTAATAAATATACAAATGTCAATTAGATGGCGATCTGCCTGAGACATAAAGAAGAAAAAAATCAGTTTGCCAGATTAATTGCAAAGTTTTAATATTTACGTTATAAACATTATCATAAGCATGTGACCACCCGAAAATGTGTCCTACAGAAACGCTTCCATTGTGCTGTGGCAGTTGTTTTCTGTATTTCCAGCGTGTCTGTGAATGTGCAGTGCATTTGGTTTGCATGTGTTGTCATTTTTATTAGTGTTTTCTGAATTTGCGTAGCATCTAAGAATTTGCAGTGTGTTTGCAGGTTCGTGTTTGCAGGTTCTTTATGAACTTGAATAATATGGTTTTTCTATGACGTGTGTTTTTTTTTTTTTTTTTAATTGCATTGGGCTTTCTCAGCCACCCTAGTCTAGGTTAGGGTACAGACTGTAATCCAACTACAGGGTGGTAACACAGCATATGCCATCTAGGTTAAGATACAGACTATAGTCCAGGTACAGGGTGGTAACATAGCATATGCCCTCTGGGTTAGGGTACAGACTGTAGTGCAGCTGCATGTTGTTCCAGCTGTTACAGTGAGTTTTCTGCTCTTCCTGCCTTAGATGACCACGCCCCCCGCTGGATTGTTTGATTTCCTAAGACATTTATGGAGGTGCTCACATGTTCTGTGCCTTTCCGCCATGCAGGTCATGTTCACTGGAGAGAACATCCCTGTGCATCCCCACGTCTACAGCAACGGCCACATCTGCCTGTCTATCCTGACGGAGGACTGGTCCCCAGCATTGTCCGTGCAGTCGGTCTGCCTTAGCATTATCAGCATGCTGTCCAGCTGTAAAGAGAAGGTAACGAAGGGACCATGGAAGAGCAGAGGAAGGGTTCAAAAACCTCGTGTGTGTTTGTGCGTGTCTCTCTGCCTGTGCGTGTATATATGCAGGTGGATCCTCACCTCATAAATACTGCGGTCATGTGCAGCGTGCAGCCTTCTGCTTTGGCATTAAGAAATTACTGCCCTAGTCACGGGCCGTCTGCTATTTAACCACAGGTAGTTACTGTTTGACCCTTGAGGCCCCAGGGCGACATGCCCGAAACCCCTGGACCATAAAATGACCATAAACCAACACCCTGCTCTCTCTGTCTGTCCCCTTACGTACGCCCAGCCCTCTGTCTGTCCCCTTAGCAAAGCCCCTCCCTCTGTCTGTCCCCTTAGCTAAGCCCCTCCCTCTTTCTGTCCCCTTAGCAATACCCCCTCATCTCCTTAGCGACGCCCCGCCCTCTCTCTGTCCCCCTTAGCGACGCCCCACCCTTTCTGCTCTGTCATTAATGTCCTCTTTCTCCTCTTCTTCTTGGTGTTTGACAGCGACGCCCCCCTGATAACTCCTTCTATGTAAGAACGTGCAATAAGAACCCAAAGAAAACGAAATGGTGGTATCACGGTGAGTTTCTGCTCTCATTCTTTCTGTTTTTCCGTTTGCCCTGATTTATAGGTACATCATATAAACAACCCAAGTAAAAAATAACCCAAGTAAAAATTTTGAATATTATAATGGTCATAAGTAGTTAATGAATGTTTGTCATTAACCAGTGGACGGTTTTCTTTTAACAGATGATACCTGCTAATGAGTAACTTTGTAATACTCCTGAAGAAAGTCCTACAGAGTATATAAGCACTTTTAATGATTCAGTCTTTGAACTTTGACCTCTGACTGGAACGATGGACCCGATATGCTGAAGACCTCCAGGCCTGTTGTTGGATGCATGTTTAGCAGTTGTGAAGATGACAGAATGTAATGCACCCAACGTGGATCGATTCAGAGTTGGCAGGGAGAACTTGTTTGAAATTATTCCTTTTTTTTTAATGATTTTATGGTCCTTCTGTATTGTGCAATAACTGAATCCTGCTTGGGCTTATACAAGAGAAACTCCAAATCACATAGGTTGATTGTAAGGGATTTAAGAATCGTAACCCCAAAAACATCATCTTTTTGTTTTTAACTTTAAAAATATGCACTGTGACAATAATTATTGAGGTACGTTAACAACTTTTTAGCATTTAATTATTCTGCTACAGCACCTCACTTTATATTTTCTGTCTTTATCTGATAAGGCGTTGAGTTGTGAGCTGAAGGGGTTATTTATTTTCTAGTATCGACCGTATTCCAGACCAGTCATCCTTGCCCGGACGTAATGAACTCACCTGTTTTTCACCAGTGCTTGCTTGTTGGCTCTCGACGTTTGAACACAGCTGAAATGAAATCAGTTTGGGCTTTTTGTTGCATTTATGTGTACATGCTATCTTATGGCTCATGATTTAATCTTCTGAAATGTCCCATTTTAGAAACCGTCTGTGTGCGTGCGTGCGCATGCATTTGTGGTTTGACTGATGGTTGGGAGGAGGCCTGGGGGGTCGTCTTTGGCATGGTCGGGCACTTTGAACTCCCTCGCCACCGACATGGCGTCTTGTAAAATAGTTTGACGTAAAGATCACAAGATTAGACTAGATAGAGATTTCGCTCATCGTGGTTCATCTGGCTCAGGTACTTTTTGAATTAATAAAATCCACTATAAAACTCCTAGGTAATATTTTGCATTCGATTGAAATATTTTCACCAAAAAGACTGTTACGATGTTAAGTACAGTGAGTGTAAGGACACTTTTGGGTTTTTAAATTGTTATATATAAAAAACCCTAAGTTAGTAATGAGTGCTAGGGTCATAATAGACAGTCCTCACTTTATATAAATGTGTTTTTCTTTTAAAAATATTTTAATATATTGCCTGTAATATAAAGCCTGTGTGTGGTATGTTTTCTAAAGATTGTACCTTGCTTCTTTGTTCTGGAGGTCTTCTTGAAGGCTCTCCATGGGGATAGGAGGTTCATCACCTGGAGCCCATTTAGCATCGGTGTATCTAGGCCTGTACAGTCACGGTAATTATAAATGGTTAGTGCGGCAGTTACAGGAAGGGTTTGATACGCTGTAGCTCACCAGGAGCCCTTTTGGAGTGTCACTCTGCCCCGGAGCTCATAGAGACGTCACAACCTTCTGCCCGCCAGGTTCGGATCCGAAGGAGGACCTGACGTGTGTCACCTGTCCAGAGTTCTGGAATCTTCCTTCCCGGCATCATGTCCACTTTACTCACTGTACGTTTTGTCTGATTAATATCCGGAGGTGGCGACCAGACTGCGTTTGCTCGCTTTCTAGTGAAGGGTTCCTGTCTGCGAGTGGCACTGGAGTCGCTGGGAAGCTCAGACCCGATTGGGGTGTCATGTTGGTGAGGGCAGCCCTCCATGGTCGTCGTTGGGATTTGTGGCCGCCAGTGTTGAGAGAGAGAGAGCAGCACAGAGCACGTGCGGGCGGCGCCGCTTCCAACTGGGGGTCCCGCTCCCTACAAAATGGAACGTAGTAGTGAGTCTCTCTATTGCAGCGTTTCCCAATCCGGTCCATGTTTTTACTCCCCCCTGATCTCGTGTCAGACACTCCACATTCTTGCAGGGTCCTGGGAGAGAGAAAAAAACGTGGACTGGATTGGGAAACGCTGCTTGAGTGGGAACCATCTGTGTGAAGGTCCTGCATGCTGACTTTGAGCATCTCTAACACCCCCCACCCCACCCTGATATGATGGGTGTTTGGTTGAAGCTTGGTGATGCTTCATAACCCCCCCCCCCCCCCATTTTATTTATTATTGTTATTCTTTTTTTTTTCTTTTTTTTTATTACTTTGATAGAACTATTGGGTTGTGGATTGTTAGAAAAATAAAAAAATTGGGGGAAGTGTTTATTTTGAGAATTAGTTGTAGTAATGTATGAGGTACATATAAACTGTGCCTGTTTAATTTAATAATAAAAAGCAAGACCCATTCTGTGCATTTTGTCATTGTCGCGGGGCACACAGCTGGGGTACAGCCTGGGCAGGGTGCCAGTCCATCGCGGGGCACACAGCTGGGGTACAGCCTGGGCAGGGTGCCAGTCCATCGCGGGGCACACAGACGCAGTCACTCGCTGTGGGCACTTTGGAGACGCCAGTTAACCTGGCTGCATGTCTGCAGAGGGAAACCCACATAAGACAAGTAGAGCATGCAAACTCCACACAAAGTACATTTAGGCTTCGGGCTTCTGTATTTAACAAACTTCTCATCACCTGAAATCTGTATTTTCAGCTTGGTTTAAATGAGTAAGTAACTAGTATACAATTTGAACAAGTTAAGGCAGAGACTGAACTGTACTCATGTCAAAAACAACCTAATCGCTAAGAATTCTGAAAATATGTATTCTGAGGCTGTCTGGGATTAATGGAAGTTTAAGAGCTATACAGCGTTGAGACACTGAGATAGAGAAGATCATTCTCGACAGGGGCAGCAGGTGTGGTAACCTTCAGATCCTGCCAGCAGCCTGCTGTTGAAGGAGACCGATTTTTTTGAAAGGTGAGTTTTGTGAGAAGATCAGTCCTCATCACCCTTAAGGGTGCAGTGCTGTGCCATGTGTGTCCTCACTGCAGCGATGTGGTTTGTTTGGCCGGGGAATGTGCACATTCTCATCTATCTTACATCTCAAGTAAATGCAGTTTGAGTCCTATAAACCCTCCCGTTGTCGCTTGCAGTGTGTGTGTCACTGTGGTCCTGGGGCAGTGCTCTTTCATGCCTCTGTATACCTGACAATAAAGCCCACTGAAATATATAAAAACATAATGTTACATTTTTGTTATAGTTTGTTATAGTGAAATTGGGTTATAGAAGTAATGATGGGACTTGCTTAATGTGTGATTAAGGGCCACAGTAAGAGGCTATAATTCCCTCTTTGAAGAATCTAGAACAGGGGTCTCCAATTCCGGTCCTGGAGAGGTACCATCCAGTAGGTTTTCTATCATACCCGGCTTCTGATGAGTCACACCTGTTCTCAGGTAAATACCAGGAGCAGGTGTGGCTCATCAGAAGCCAAGTGGGACAGAAAACCTACTGGATAGTAGCTCTCCAGGACTGGAGTTGGAGACCCCTTATCTAGAGGCATCTCCCTGACAGCGATCCATCCACCCACTGTGTGTGTTTGGGGGGGAGTTGGCGCCTATCCCAGACACAAGGCTGAGGTACATCCTGGATCCATCACACTGTACATACACACGCAACAAGCAATTTATGGACCCCAGGAAACCTGATTGAAATTTCATTTAATCCCAGATCAGCCTGCATGTGAACATTAAGTGATACAGCTAGGATGTTTATGCTTGATTTGCTGCTGTGACCCAGCAGTGACTAGGACATAATTTTAAAAAATGCTTCGTAATTCAAATAAATTGATTTTTATGTAGCGCCTTTCGAAACACGGTCGTCTCAAGGCACTTGACAGGAGTGTGCGGCAATCCATTAATATCAGATTATTAATATCAAATGGTGCATGAAACAGGCAAGAAAGAACAAAAAATGCCAGAAGACAGAGGAGAAGGACCAAAAATTCCTTAGTGAGGTGTTTTTTATAAACCAATATGGTGAGAACAGTAAGCACAAACTATATCAAGTTTGCTATCTCCCATGCTGTTAAGACGTCACACGTGGCAAAACTACCTTATTTTTTAAAAGGTATAAAGTGATTTGTGTCTGTCTCTCTTTATATTTGTTGCATCTGCATAGTTTTTACAGTAAATAATCACAAATCAACCAAAATGACAGCATGCTCAGTCACAGTGGCCACAATGGGTACTAAATATGATTAAAATTATGTATGTGTGGAATACATGGCAAGTTGTTTTATACCATATACTGATTTATTGTATTCGCACTTATGTGTAGCATTATAAGGGGCTCAAGGAAAATGGTATTTCAGTGCACTGTGTATTTGTACATGTATGTGTTGAAATTTTTTATGTGTGGATGTAGAAAACAGATGCTGATGCCTTTAGCGCAAGGTCTGTATGCCCTGCCTTTCTGATCATTTGTTTAAATTCACTCGCGTATGCTAATGATACATGCTATTGTATTATGGTTCCTGCAGCTTCCCAATCATCTCCTTTAACCGTATTTTGAGCGCTATGCATCCAGGTTCTGGTCTAATTTTATGCCAATGGCGCCATCTGGTGGCGTCATTACTGACTTGCTTCCAGTCACACGGGGCCCCGAAATGTCTCCGGAACATTAGCAGCGATCTGCTGACACGGCCGTCCCAGCCTTATGGTTGGCGCTGCTCTGCTATGTTGTAATGCACATCCTGCACCTGTATGCTGCAGCGTCACTCTGAAGAAAAAATGGCAGCATATAATTCTTAATTCCTAACCATCTAATGCATCAACATCCTTTACGGACAGACATTACAGCATTGTGCTGTAAAAATACATTCAACTGCTTTAGGATCATTTAAAACCTTCATGGGAGGAACAGCAAAAAGAAACAAATTGGCTTTTTAGATGGACAGCTACTTATACACAGATGTAAGATGTATGGTTACTACTGTTTATTTTCTTCAGTCAGAATCTGTCCGCTTTGTATTGCTATCTGAGCCACAATACTTAAAATGTTCTTAATAATGTGTATTTTCTTAAAAGTTTGAATTACACTCTTCCATTTTACATGCAGTGTGCAGGGTTTTCTGCATATTGGGTGGTTTGCACACCCTGCCTGTGTTTACAAGAGTTTCCTTCGAGTACTCTGTTAAAGCATTGTGGGAACGTGTCCTGTGATAGACTGGCATCTCGTCCAGGGTGTCCCCTGCCTCGTGCCCTGTGATGGACTGGCATCCCCTTCACGGCGTCCCCTGCCTCGTGCCAGGCTTCAAACTCACCCTGCACGCAGTAGATTGATATATTTGCTAAATTTGTGATTGGTTTAAACTGAGTATTTGAATATAATCCAGAACGTCCAATCTGCCTTTTAATGTATTTGTTATATTAATTATGAAATATCATCTTTAATAATACAATTTAAAATATGATCCTTAGGTTTGCTTAGTTTTATAATAAATTATCTGACTTTATAGTAATATTCATTATTAATGATCTTGGACTTGTGTAACCAGCATTCATACAATTTTTAATACATGACTCAAAAATCTAATTAATAAAAATATGTACTGTGGAATGAATTATTTGATTGTTTTAATGGATCTGAACTCCTTGTTCCCCCTTTTTTTTAGAAATTGGACGTGCACAGGTACGAGTAACGACTATTTTTGTAATTGCCTTGACTTCGTCTCCATGCGTGATTAATCGTATATTATTTTTAAAATCCTGTGTGTGGTTACATAACTCGGACCGCAGACTATACCCCCACAGAAGGACGTCGGGTGTCCCCCCCGTCCGTTCGGCATTTAACTCCCCAGCCCTACCCGGAAGCGGGAACCTACCATTACTTTCATCTGCGAGAGGGGGGACCCATTTCATAAATCTATATTGAGCGCAGCGGCTTCTTCGTTTGTATATAACCATAATTGCACTATACATTTATAAATGTATTTTACATTTTCACATTATATAATTGCTCCGCAATGTAGTGTTTCTCCGTAACTGCCTTACTGGACCCCGGACAGCTCCCCCCCGCCAGCTGACTCGGGTGGGCGCGCCCGGGGGACCGTCAGCTCTCTTTAGTGTTTGCCGATGTCGGAGGTGTGACTGGGGTCTGTCCCTGGGAAAAAGCAGGTAAAATCGCGCCTGATCGCCGGCTCGACTCGCCGTCCGCTCGCTGTTTCTTGTGTCCCGGCATCGAGGCGCTCCGCAGCCGTCCTGGCGGCTTACGGGGAAGATGGGGGGGCCGCAGCTCCGAGATGCGAGCGGGGCGCCTTCGCTCGTTTTCAGCCATGATGTCCGATGCGCCGCCGGGATGGGGGTGACAGGGGACGGTGGGTGACAGGCGACAGGGGTTGACAAGGGACGGGGGGCAGCCGTCAGGGGGTGGCCGGGGCTGGCGGCGGGCTGTAGATGTGGACAGCCCCGCTGGCCTGTGCCGGCACTCAGCCAGCGAATGGGCTTTTTTTTGGGGGGGGGGGGGATCAGCTGCATTTCAAATGGACAGTGTATTATCCCTGTCCCCTCCTCAAACTGCATGACCCCTAGTGGATACAGATGTTCTCTCACTCCTGATACGGTGTGTTGGGGGGGGTCAGCTGCATTTCAAATGGAGGCTGTGGTATCTCTGCCCCCCCCCACTGGCATCGCATGACCCGCAGCCCATACAGATGTGCTGTGACTCTTGTCACCCTCCAGTTTTGCTATGTAGAATGGGGGTGTTGTTACATTGCACAGAACCTAATATACTGCTTTTATTGGGGCCAGAGTTCTGTTCATAGATTACCCCTCTGTGTTGTCATGCTGGAAGGGGGCTGGTCATCATCAGGACAGCAGCTTAACTGTATGCTGGCACCGGCAGCTTGCGGTGTCACGGCCCTCAACATTACCCACTAGGTCAGAGGTCTCCAACTCCGGTCCTGGAGAGCCGCTATCCAGTAGGTTTTCTGTCCCGCTTGGTTCTGATGAGCCACACCTGTTCCTGGTATTTACCTGAGAACAGGTGTG
>JAUMHC010000036.1:20195762-20215755 GCA_032359785.1 Heteromormyrus szaboi | reverse complement strand
TGTCAGACAGTCCACATTTTTGCTCCCTCCCAGCTCCCTGTCAGACAGTCCACATTTTTGCTCCCTCCCAGCTCCCTCAACGTGTGGACTACCTGCATGTCCCTGAGGACTGGACGGGGAAACCGTGCTTTAGTATGGACCAAGAAGGCAACAAATGTTTCATGAAGCATAATTTTGGCCATCACTAGCAGAAGGCTAGCAGTGGACATCCCCGTCCAGTGTGGCGCCACCATGGGCCTGCAAGGCCCCGCCCCCTGTGCTGGGTGGGTCCTCATGGCTGTGTCCTCCTGCAGGTTCTCCCCGGGAAAACATGGCAAACCCCAAAGAGAAGACGCCCATGTGTCTGGTAAATGAGCTGGCTCGCTTCAACCGCATCCAGCCGCAGTACAAGCTCCTGAACGAGTGCGGGCCGGCTCACGCCAAGGTAGCGGCCTCCTGCAGGGGGGGCACTATTTTCTCTATTGGGCTTAATGCATGTCTTGCTGCACTGTGTCGTTGTTAAGCCTGATTCATACTTAAATTTTCTGCGTGTCGTTCCGGTCCACGCACAGTCACGCGTGCAGAATCTGGTGAATATACAACAAATATAAACAAATGGGTAAATTTTTATAAACAGTTTTAAAGTTCTTACTAAGCTTAGGGGGTATTAAGGTGATATGGTACGGTATACTGCCACATTTTGAAATATGCCTAGATATCCCTACAGACAGACTCGGCAAATTTTATTGACAAGATTTTAAGGTGCCAAAATAGTGCGGCTTTTGAAACTATTGTATACTGCGGTGTAATGTTTGGCTGGTATGAACATTTTTCTTCTTCCATTCTTTCTTTGTTGACATCTGCTCTGTGAAAGTCACTGCTGCCACCTACTGGAAACACTTAGTCAATTTTCTCACGCGGTCAACGCATAACTATGTGCATGGCGTCCACCGAACATGAAAATCTGGGATTGACGTGCACAGTCAGGCACAAACCCCTGATGATGAAATTTAAGATTTGCACTGCAGCATCTCGTGTGAGACACAGGACACGCATGGCTCATGGGGAAGATGCCGCCACTCCCAGAAGAGTCCATCACTGATGGTCACAGTCAACTCAAGGTCATTGGTGCAGTTATTCTGCTGATGTCCAGCTTACGCTGTTTCAGTCTTGAGCATAAAGCTTATATCGACTCGACTTCATTCATTTTTTATTGTGAAGTTGTAACGCCAGGGTGTGCAGATGGTTAGTGGTTTTGGCAGGGTGTGCAGAAGGTCACTGGTTTTGCCAGGGTGTGCAGATGGTCACTGGTTTTGGCGGGTTTGCAGATGGTCAGTGGTTTTGGCAGGGTGTGCAGATGGTCACTGGTTTTGGCGGGTTTGCAGATGGTCAGTGGTTTTGGCAGGGTGTGCAGAAGGTCACTGGTTTCGGCAGGGTGTGCAGATGGTCAGTGGTTTTGGCAGGGTGTGCAGATGGTCACTGGTTTCGGCAGGGTGTGCAGATGGTCAGTGGTTTTGGCATGATGTGTGTAAGCTTGCTGGTTTGCTTTCAGCGGAGTGTGTGTGGAAGATTTTTTCCGGTGGGGTATGTGGAAGCTCATTGGTTTCACTGGGGTGTGCAGAAGGTCACTGGGGTCATAAACATCCAGATTAGTCACTCAGGGGTTTAATAGCTTTAAAAATGGCCCTACTGACCCCTGGGGTATGGGGGTGATTGAGGGGGACGCTGACACCCGCAAGCAGGTGTGCTGATTATATCCTGTTAATATTTGTAGTGCACTGTACAGTGTGTGTCACACAGGTATAACAGTTCTTGCAGGGTCAGTGCTGGATTTCAGTTCCCGAAGAGTATGATTATTAACAGATTTGCAAGTTAACAAGTTTACTTACACTTGTGAAATGAAGAACTTGGTGTTGTTTTAACTGGAACATTTTACCTACATCTTCCCTTAGCAAACAGAAGCAGAATGTGATGGCTTCCTGAGAATAGTCATTTTAGTTTAAATTAGAATTAAAAAGCTGAGGTTGTGTCTTTGTTCTTTGGCATCACGGGGTTTGAGCAGGATGAACTACATTTAAAAGGTTTTGTCTGAGTGATTTTTAATAATCCTCTCATCGCTTGATGAAGGCGGGAAACCTTGGTCTCTCTTCCACCTGCTGTTCTGAGACCAACCCGTAGAGGTCACTGTTTCTACTCTTTGTCTGATTGCGGCCATCTCTGCAGATCTTCACTGTGCAGCTGTCCCTCGGGGAGCAAGTGTGGGAGGCAGAGGGGACCAGCATAAAAAAGGCCCAGCACTGCACAGCATCCAAAGCCCTGACAGAGTCCAGCCTCCCTAGGCCCTCACCACGCTTGCCCAAGCTGGAAGCCCACAGCAACCCAGGTAGAGTGTGGGCCCCCTGTGGTTCTTTTTCTCGCTGTTAATGAGGCGTTCTGTCCGGGAAATGCATATGAGGTCATTTCTGTACTATTAGGATGCTTCTTCTCCAGTTTATGTTCTGAAATTCAGAGACTCAGAACTGCCAACAGAAACAGACACTTTATTGAAGTGTCCGGCCCCCATATTGAAGGCTAGATGCATGTCTGACCTGTACAGGAATTGGGGTCTTTAACCCCCCTCTGCTTGCCTGCCTGGGTGTGCCCTTGCATCCCCCTCTCTCGTGGTTAGTTAGGTATCATCAGGGAGTCAGGCAGTTAGCTTTCCTGTATTGCTTAACCGGATGGATGAGTGGGTGTGAGTTAGCGCTCAGCGCTGAGACCTTGGCGTGTTGTATGGACCTTATGTGGCATGAGTGTGTGAAATGCACACTGACGCGAGGGGCTCGCTGGTGACTGCACCGTCATCCCGGAGGGGGTGACTGCACTGTTATCCTAATCGCACACATTGTTTTTTGGGAAGGAGACGAGCAATCAGAAAGGAGAGCGAGGAATGAGTGACATGCTGCCATTTTATTTACATTGAAAAGAGTATGGCATCCATCCATCCATCCATCCCACCATGCATCTGTCCCTCCATGCATCCATCTTCCAGCCGCTTATCCTGGTCAGGGCCATGGAAGGAGGGCCCGGAGCCAATCCCAGGCACCACAGGGCACAAGGCCAGGGTACACCTTGGATGGAATGTGACGTGTACGTTGTGAAATTTCTAATCAAAGACAGTAGGGGGAGCCCTTGCACTTCGGTTCAATTACAAAGCTTCATATTGGAACCATAACTACACTGTATGGACACAAGTTTTGGGACACTTGGCCATTATACCTATAGAAACGTTTATGACATCCCATTCTAAACCCATAGGCATCAATATGGAGCTGGTCCCCCCTTTGTATCTAGAACAGCTGCCACTCTTCTGGGAAGGTTTTCTTCAAGACGTTGGAGTGTCTAGGGGGCTTTTTTCCCATTCATTCAGAAAAGCATTTGTGAGCTCAGGCACTGATGTTGGATGTGAAGGCTTGACTTGCAATCTCCATTATAGTTCATCCCAAAGGTATTTGATGGGGTTGAGGTCAGTGCTCTTTGTGGGCCAGTCAAGTTCTTCCACACCAAACTCACCCAACCATGTCTTTATGGACCTTACTTTGTGCACTGGGGTACAGTCATGCTGGAACTGAAAAGGGCCTTCCCAAAACTGTTCCCACAAAGGTAGAAGCATAGAATTATCCTAAATGTCTTGGTACACTGAAGCATTAAGAGTTCCCTTCACTGGAACTAAGGGGCGTAGACCAAACCCTGAAAAACATCCCCATACCATTATCCCTTCTACACCAAACTTTACAGTTGGCATGATGCAGTCAGGCAGGTAATGTTCTCCCAGCATCCGCCAAACCCTGACTCGTCCATCACACTGCCAGACAGAAAAGCGTGATTCATCACTCCACAGAATACATTTCCGCTGCTCCAGAATCTAGGGGCAGCGTGCTTTACACCACTCCATCTGACATCTAGTATTGTACTTGTGATGTGAGGCTTGCATGCAGCTGCTCAGCCATGGAAGCCCGTTCCATAAGCTCCCGGTGCAGAGTTTTTTTGGTGGGGTTAATGCCAGAGGAAGACTGGATCTCTACAGCTTTTGAGTCAACAGAGTGTTGGTGACTTTTACATGCTATGCGCCTCAGCACTCAATGACCCTGCTCTGTTACTTTACATGCTCTGCCACTTTGTGGCTGAGTTTCTGTTGTTCATAAATGCTTCCACTTTTCAGTAATACCACTTACAGTTGACCGTGGAATATCTGGCAGGGGAGAAAATTTACAGACTGATTTATTGCAAAGGTTACATTCTATGACAGTACCATGCTTGAATTCACTGAGCTCTTCATAATGACCCATTCGATCACAAACATTTGTAAACCTGACTGCATAGCTAGGTGCTTGATTTTATACAGGTACTGCAATGGGTCTGAATGAAACCCCTGAGTTCAATGACTAAGAGGTGTGTCCCAATACTTTTCTCCAAATAATGTTAATGTCTGGTGAGGATGCAGCCCACAAAAATAAAAAGAGCAACATGAAGAATTAACATGTGACCTCAGGGGCTTAGTGAAGTGCCAATGATGTGTCCTGATGATACAATATTTATCTAGCATTCAGCTGTAAAACGAACTTAAAGATGGCGTGTGATATTTTTTGCTCTGTTTTGTTCTCATGCTTTAACTCTTGTTGCTTGAAACAATTTACAAGGTTTTTCTTGTGACCAGTGAGTTACCTTTGTACTGAGGCAGTATTGAGGAAAATATTCCATGGTATCTAGTTGGCTTCTCCATCTTCAGTCTGGGTAACCCTAAGTTAGGTAGCACTAACTCTGAATGGGGGGGGGGGGCTCTGTTGCTGTAGGAGGGGCCCCTACCAGGGGGGTTTGTGACTGGCAGCTTCTCTCTCACAGGCAGCATCACGCCCACAGTGGAGCTCAACGGCTTGGCCATGAAGAGGGGAGAGCCAGCCATCTACCGACCTCTGGACCCCAAGCCCGTTCCCAACTACCGAGCCAACTACAACTTCAGAGGGATGTTCAACCAGCGGTAAGATGCCACGGCTTCCCCTGGCGTTTAGGGGGCATGCAGGAGCCCACTGAAGGTTTACATCCCAACACTATCCTCCTAAGCATTCTTTTCAGATGCTGAAATAGCTGAATGAAGCGCGATGACGGCCTGTTACTCCATGTTCATATTAGCATCTGTACCTCATATATAGGGGCATTTGAATATAAGCACACATCTATTACAAATCTGCCAGTATTCATATCTTAACTAAATCACACTGTGAATGCAATCTGTGGGATCTGGTTTTAATACATAATGCAATTATGAGTCTGTTCATTTGTCTTCCATCTGTTGATACTCTATTTTACGTTTTATATATGCAACCAGAAGTGTCATAAATGTATTTATCAAAGGATACCATGAATAAGTTTGTTTAAAGTATAAATGTAAGCCAGTCACTCCCAGAGGAATTGTCTGCTTATGAGAATCCTGAACTTTAACTATATTGGTGAACTTCCATCCCTCGCCCCCAGGGGGCAGTACTGCCCCATTAAAAGCAGTGGAGACACATTCTGTAATGTTACATTTTCCCATACTGAACTCCACTTGTACCATGTTGTTATTCTTAGATACTCTATTCTTAGGTGAAAACAATATCTGCATTGTAAATGGTGTTGAAGTGTGTATATGTACTGAATATGTTGTTCATAGGTTGGTTTGATGTGTATAGAGCTTATTGGTTGGGGATCCAGGCATTGCGTGTGGCCTGATTGGTTTATGTAGTTTTTATGTAGAGCTGCTTAAAGCCTGTGATTGGATCATGTATTCTCACACTGTCTTTTGCTCCTAGCTGATAATATCCCATCATGCATTGTTCTCTCTCTGTGGAAAGCTCAGGTGGGTGTGGCCTCATCGTTTACAACCAGGACCAGTCATGTGACAACTTTTAGAACAGAAACTGGTATGTGTTTCCTCTGTGTTTCAGTCACCGAGAAACACCAGAGAGAAACCCCCTCACCACCCCCAGTTTAATGGGAGGCCTCATCCCACTCTAAACGCATGTGATACAGTGTGGCCTGCTCAGTGGGGGGGGGGGGGGGTGGCAGTGTTTACAGTACCCACGAGGGCTGCAGCACTGAAAACAGCAGAGCCCAGCCACATCTGTTAAGCTGCTTAATCTGACTTTGCATATAAACAGAGTCCTTCAGACCATGTCCTGCTTTATTTATCGTTTGTTTGTTTAGCCGTGATTCGTTTGCTGTCCAGTGCGGCCATCTTTATACATTCACTGCTGTCCTAAATGCTAAATGCTATTCTGAATGAACAGATCTGGGTAGTAAGTGCCCAGAACAAAAAAAATACTATTAGAACATATGCAAATGAACACAATGAAAATGAGTAAGAATTTCTGTTTTTTCTGTTCTCCAAACAGTTATTGATAACTTGCTGGATGGCTAGATGAACATCGCCTCAGTTCCCAAACCTCTCCTCTGGGGCACCTCAGCCACACCATGTATTTATTAAATTTCACCACCAGCTCATTTAATTAATTTTAAAAAGTTTGTTGACATTGAGATATCGATTAGCTGTATGAGGTGTGCTTGGGGGTGAGTTTAAAAAATCCAGGTTGTATTGGACCGTTGCTGCAAATACTGGAGTTATAGCAGATGATTTGAAATGGCTAAGCTGACACAGTTTGACAGCCATAATAGCCAGGGATTGACATAACTGGTACGCAAGTACACATTCACCTTTAAAAGCGATATGTGCGACAATCAATTGTTGTAACAGCGTGAATGCGTACGTATTTTATGTGCATTTGGGCCGATATGACAAGAAATGATCGTGCATTTTAACCTTTATATGCTAATTCCTACTTCATTTGCGGCATAGAGGTTAAAATGCACGGTACGTATTTGCGCTGTTGAATTAATGGATTGCTGCAAGTATCGCTTTTAAAGGTGAATGCATACTTGCGTTCCAGTCAGTCCCTGACATGGCACAGATTTACTCTAACATGGCGACCATTTCAATATAATTTTCTTTAGCTGCCTAAGACCTTTCCACAGTAGTATAGATAGGGGTAGATGGCTAGGGGTAGATAGGGATGGATGGTTAGCGGTGGATGGGTAGGGTTAGATATGTATAGATAGATGGATGGGTAGTTAGGGATCGATTGGAATAGATCATTAAGGGTAGACAGGTAAGGGTAGAGATATACAGCTATGGGTAGATAGAGGTATATGGTTATGGATAAATGATTAGGGATAGATAGTTAGGGATAGACAGGGATAGATGGGGATTGATATGTAGCCTATAGATAAGGTTAAATGAGGTGGGTGCTTAGGGATAGATTGGCGTAGATCATTAAGGATAGATGGGGTAGATGGTTAGGGATAGATAGATGGGGTAGATTGATAAGTATGGATAGAGAGATAGGGATATATATGTATAGATAGTGATAGATTGGCCTAGATCCTTAAGGATGAACAGGTATGGATAGGGTTAGATGGTTAGGGGTAGATTGTGGTAGAATGACAGATGGGTATAGATATAGATCGGTCGATGGTTAGGGGTAGATAAATGGGGTAGATGGTTTGGGATATACTCTCGTGTGTGTGGTGCCGTGACAAGTCACAGATTCCTGCCTCGTGTGAGTCCCTCCCCCCCCATACTTAAAGTGTGTGTGTGGTGGCGTGGCCAGTCGCTGATTCCTGTGTCGTGTGAGTCCCCCCCCCCCCCCCCACCCCGTACTCTCATGTGTGTGTGGTGGCGTGGCCAGTCGCTGATTCCTATGTCGTGTGAGTCCCCCCCCATACTCGTGTGTGTGGTGCCATAACCAGTCACTGATTCCTGTAGAAGGGGGAGTCTTCCAGTTCTCAACAACCTTGAAGGACACGAAGGAGGATGCTGAGACTTTGCTAAGATAGTATGATGTCATCGGATAATAAGAGGACTGTGTGTCCATGACTGTGCCGGGAGGGGTCCCGCAGGCTTCCCCTAACCCCCCCCCCAGAACCTCTCCCACGTAGATGCGACGCTTTGCTGGAATTTGGATGGGGGGGTGGCTGGAAGTTGATTTGCGTAGGGAGCTCAGCTTGCATGCTGATTTGGGTATTACTGTAAAGTTATGTCACACTGGCAGGACGATCATGCTGATGCTTATCTGAGCCGTCCTCCAGCGATATTTCCCGATGTGCTTGTGAGCCAAGTCTCGCTTCCGTTGGAGGAACACTCGGAACGACTGCCCCAGGCGCTCATGGAAAGCTACGTCAATCTGCCGTCCTCTGATAATCACTGCTTTGATTACATTCGCTGGACAGTCGCACTGAGGACTTCTTCATGATCTGTTGAAGGGATAACCCTTCAGCTGGTGGCAGGGCCATCTGGAAAGGGGGTTTAGTTCTTAAAATATAACGCAGGGATCCAAATAAACAGAATAAATGATGATCGGGGTTCTGGTGCCTCTTGGCCGCGTGGCTCTCGAAGCATACCTCACTACCCAGTGCCTCTGTTCATTATTTTCTTTGTGAAGATGTTCCCTTCCATGCTGAATCAGAGACCATCTGTGGGGGCCCCAGAAGTGCCTCCACCCCCCGAAGGCGTGTGAGGTGGGCCCCGCCAATGGCTGTAACTGGGCCATCTGCTGGTTTTCCCTTGGATAACTGGGAGGTCTGGGATCACTGTGGTGTGAGTCACCCTTCGCTGGTGGATTGGGAGGGGGGGGGAATAGGAGTCTGTTTCCAGCATTGGTGATGCCCCCTCCCTTCTGATCTCAATATTGCCCAATTCCCTTGTGCTAGCGCAGAGATAGGGGTTTGGATGATTTCTCTCATTCCTAAAACATCCCGGCGCAGACGTCGGGGCGGAGTGCAGTATGCGTGTGATGCTCTGAGGCATGGCAGACACCCGGGGGGAGGGGGTGGGGCGTGCTTATGTTCATCACTGCTTGCTGGCTGGGGGGTTTCCTAGACACCCTCATGTTCCTTCTTTCGACCTCTGCACGTACAAAATGAAGCCCCACCTGCCCGACATCAGCTGGAAGCTCGTTTAATATGTAATAAATATTGGTGCTCGTGGTGGGCGCCTCCGTCACCTGATCCGGATCCCGCGCACACGCCTCCAGCCACCGGCAGCGGAGAGGCGATACCGGCCGGAAGGATCCGCGGCACGCCGTTCCCAGAAAGTCCCGCCGGATGAAATCGTAAACAAATGTGTGCCCCAAAGCAAACATCTTTTCATTTTCTCCACTGGATCCCGAGCGAGTCGGCGAACAGGGGTTCTGAGAAACTGAGCGGGCCGGATCTGGCGAGGGTACGTTCCTGTGTGTGCGAGCCGCGTGTGGACCAGCTGCCAAAAGCCCAGTGCTGCCAGCGCCGCAAGGGCGTCGCTTCCAAAAACACTCACGCACACACGCACGCCGTAGTGGTGAGCCCCAGGCCGGCCTCGCACCAGCGTCTCCCACAATGCCTACACGTCTACGCAAGGGAGTGTGTGAGTTGGTATGGCGGCGCTGATTGGCATGAACGCACGCAATTACATTTCAGCTCACAGCGACAGTTTCAGTCTCAGTTTTGGGGCAAAATCCTGCCTCATTCCGATGGTTTAAACTAACTCCTTGGATGAATCCCAGTTACCCCCCCCCCCACAAATCTGGTGGGAGATACCTGAATGACCATCATGGGGTGTGTGGGTTTTGGGTCAGCCTGGACATTCGGGGGGGGTCTGCGGCCTGTGTCTGCTCACAGTCAAGCTGTCAGGCTGGCTGCCCTCGTAGATGGGCCTCTTTACAGTGATCTCGTCCCCTTCTGCTTCTCGCTATGGTGCCCTTTACAATGACCCCAACTGTTTCTGGCTCTTGCTTTGGTGCACTTCATGTAGCCCCGCCCCATGTTGACTCACACTGTGGTGCCCTTTACTTTAGCCCCGCCTCCTTCCATCTCACACTGCGGTGCCCCTTACTGTAGACCCGCCCCTTACCATCTCACACTGTGGTACCTTTTACTGTAGACCCGCCCCCTACCATCTCACACTGTGGTACCTTTTACTGTAGACCCACCCCCTACCATCTCACACTTTGGTGCCCTTTACTGTAGACCCGTCCCTTACCATCTCACATTGTGGTGCCTTTTACTGTAGACCCGCCCCTTACCATCTCACACTGTGGTGCCTTTTACTGTAGACCCGCCCCTTACCATCTCACACTGTGGTGCCTTTTACTGTAGCCCCGCCCCCTACCATCTTAGCCCTGCCCCCTTTCTCCTTCTCACGTCTGGCTGTTGTAGGGCTTTGACTGCACAGTCAGATGGCGTCCACACAAACATACAAGCTCTTCTCCTGGTGGGCTCATAAAAGCATGTAGAGCTGCACATGGCCCATCGGCCGCTCTTCGTTCTGGCCGTCCGTGTACTTAGCCGCACTCCGCTGGCTTTGGAGCACGCTGGCCGCTGTATCGGACAGATGGGAGGCTCGGGAAGTGGACGCAGGTTCAGGTGATGTGGCTGTGTTCGGCCTTAAACCAGAGACATGAGCAGCATGCGTTGTATTTACTCGGAGGCTGATCGGCGTCCTGAAGGAGCTCCTCTTCAGTTTCCAGTAAATGTCATTGTTTTATCATCATGCTGTTAGCGAACACTGTGTGGGCCCTACAGTTTTAATAAAAACTGCAAAGCCTGCTCGGCCTTCTTAAAGTGACCTTATTAATCAGGCTCTGGGGAGGTCGTGCCCTCATGGGGCCCTTTGTGGGCCTCTGTGAGCATGTCCAGAGAAGGCACAGGTGTTCCAGAACATTCCCCTGATCACTCCCCCTTTGCTCACCCCCAGGGCGGGAATGGTAGCTGGGGAGAGCGTCTGTTACCAGTTGCCCACGTCCGAGGCATGAAAGGCTTTCCTCCCTTCGAGTTTTTCCATTTTGGATTAAGGCAAACCAAACCGGAGAGAGTCTTTCCAGAAGAATCTAATGGAGGCACGCCAAATCACAGCCAGAAGGGAGGCGTGCTTCACCTCTGTAAGCACGGCGAGGACATGCCGTGGTTCAAGGCTGAGCCCACGTGACTTACATGCTTAAGAAACACGTGATGCACTTGTGTTGAGGAAACCCTCATCATGTGTGTACACTGAAGAATCATACTTTTAAATCACAAACTGAAGGCTCTTCACTCCAATGGAGAGAGAGGTTGTTGTACCTCAGAGTCCAGTTCTGAACCTTAGCAGCAATATGACAATATGACCATTTGTAGAGGAAACTGAGTGCTAATGCTGATTGTAAATGTGCTTGGTATACTTCAGTTTGTTTTTTTGTAACTTTAATCCATTCATCTTGTCACCATTTAGGTAGGAGCCTAATGCTTAGGGAAGTGTGCTTGTGACTGGAAGGTTGCTGGTTTGAGTCCCCAATCAGCAAGGTACAGCTGTGGTACCCTGAGCAAGGTGCTGCTCCCAACTACTGCTCCTTGGGTGCTAAATAATAGTTGCTCACTGCTATGTCACATATGGGTTAAATACAGAGGACACATTTTGTTGTGCGCTGTGCTGTAGTGTGTCAACAATGACAATTAATCACTTTCAGATAGCATGTCTGCCTTCTTTTTTAGTCTGTGCTAATGATGTGAGGATGTTTAGTCATTCTCTGTCCGGACAGGAGACACTGGCTGCCTCTCCAGTGGAGCTCTGAGAGACGTGGGCTCACATTCCTCCCTGAAAGCCCTCTGCCTGCCCCCCCCCGGCGGCCGTGCCCCCCTGCAGGCGGCCCCCAGCCCGTCCCCCCCCCCCCCCCCGGCTGGGCTACGTGATCTCATTTTGTTACTGCATGTTTTCTGCATTTACTTTTGGGAAAAATAGTCAGGAAAAAAGGAAAAAAACATAACGCCCGTGTAACAGGAGAGGAAGTACAGCTGGGAAAGCGAGAGCGATTCCAAGTTTGTGCTCATGTTCCCACCAGCCCGCCACTCCGCTGCCATGGGGAGGGGGGGGGCACGGGGCCAGGGCAGGGGCGTAGGAGAGGCTCCCTGGGCCTTGGTGGAGCTCGAAATGCGCAGTGTCCCAGCCAGCGACCAAACGCCATTAATCCCGTTTTGCAGCTGTGCGGTTTATGTAACAACTGGAGCCTGCCTACATGGGGGGGCTACCTGTCACGGGCAGGGTAGTGGGGACCGGGCTGTGGGTGGGGCCTGTACCATGCTGTGGGAGTGTTCAAGGCAGGGGCCGACAGGGGGTGGGTGGGGCCAATACTGGGCAGTTGCTGGGGCCAGTACTGGGATGTGGGTGGGTCCAAGGTGGTGCCAGATGGGGGGTGGCTACCACCTCTCATGGGCAGGGTGGCGATGGACAGGACCCAGGTCAGGCAGTGCTGCCCTCCAACATTCCGATTTGATATCCGTCATTTCATCTCTCTTTGCAATGAAAATTCTGTGGCTGCTGCACGGATTGATCATCAGCAAAATTTGCAAAACAAATGTGTGGAAAATAAGTGAAGGACGAGGCAGAGGGAGAGAGCGGCACACCAGGCTCCTCAGTCAAGGCGGCGGGCAAAGGAGGGGCAGCCGAGATTTGTCTGAGACACCGGAAGCCACCGCCGTCCAGGACTCCCTCACTGCTCTTAGCTTACGCACCTGAAGGATCTGGGTTCTACACAATATTTAAATTTTGAGGGTCATTATATATTTTAAAAGAAATTAAATCAGTTTGGACCTGGGGGTCAGTTAAATCCTGGGAAATTACAGAGATACACTGTTGTGTTACATTTACCTTGGAGGTTGGAAATCGGAGCTGGGAGTGACATCACAACCAAGGTAACCGTGTTCCAGTACAAGTCAGAAAGCCATTTAGCAAAACCAGGGACCTGTTTCAAAAAGATTTCTTGCTTAGCCGGATAATTTGTCAGATTTAAGGTACCCCAGGCTTCCGGGATGGGCTCCGGACCCCCCGCGACCCAGTAGGATAAGCGGCTTGGAAAATGGATGGATGGATGGAAGGTACCCCAGTTTAAATGGACTTTATTTTCATTCACTTACATTTAGCCCAGACTACCTTAAATCTGATAAGTTATCCGGCTAAGCAAGAAATCCTGCTTTCTGAAACAGGCCCCAGTTCAAACCCTGTGAATTGTTAGCAATATCAGTTGATAATAACGCATTACACAGTATTTCGTGCATAAAAACACTGTAGCAACATACACATAGATAGCGGCTGGACAGTATTGGGTGTGCGCCCGATTAAATGAGCCACGTAAATGCTAATAAACAGTATATAACTACAGCTTTAACTTTTGTTAATAAAGGGCGCAGCCATCCTGAATTCTGAGGTCAGGGTTGTGTAGATTCCTCTGACTAGGAATTCCAGCTTCAGGGATGTGTTCCAGTAGAAATTTCCGGCTAGGAACCCGAAAATTCCAAGTTAAGAGTTCAAATCGAATGCAGCACAAGTGCTTTTTTATCTTGTTAGAGGACTGCACTCTCGTTCTTGAAACTTTAACGTATTGGCTCAGCATGCATATCTGTCTGTTTTTTTTTTATTTCATTTTCGCGAGCAGTGACTCACAGACTGACTTATCATTGCAGGTCAATGTGTAACATATTAGGAAAGCTCTCAAGCTCGGGACAGGTGCTCCAGGTGGGTCACCAGTAGGTCGAGTGTCCAAATACTATCCCAGATCTCCGCAGCCCGAGTATTTGGCTGTGTATGAAGCAGAACTGGCTGCATGTGGAGCACTCATCTTCCCCAAGCAGCGCTTAGGCCCTGTGGATGGACACTGTGTGAGGCTGTGCAGACACTGCCACAGGGGGGCGCTAATGAATTCGTAAGTTGGGTGACCATCGGGGCCAACCTGGCGCCCAGCCCAATAAAAATAAAAATCCGGCGCCTGTGATGGCAGCGCCTGAGGAGGTGGGGGGGGGAGGTAGTCGCCCAGAGGGCACGGCTTCAGAAAAACCAGGAGCACCCTCGTCCTTCAAAGTCAGGGGGTAATACGCTCCCCCCCCCCCCAAGGGTGAGGGAGCCAGAGTCAGAGAATTAAAGCCTCCTCTGATGGATATGTTTAGTTATTATCAGGGAACAAGACACCTAAATCAGACTGCCAACAGTGAGCTCTGGGGGTGGGCAGCCAGATCAATTGAGGGCCCCTACGTGTCCCCTACAGTAGGCCGGGATGCCAGGAGGGACCTGGCGCAGGTAAGTTAAGCTCTTCTGTTACCACTGAGAGGTTCAGCTCACACTTCCTGAGAGAGCAGGAAATTGGAGCGTTTGAATTTTTAAATAAATCGCATATGACTTTTGTGAGACAAACACATTGCTGGATGTATTTCCCCTTCATAATTCATACGGAAAGCAGACTCGTGTTGTTGCCGCATGCAGCTCTGTTTACTGTGGTAACGGCGGGAAGGATTGGTTACAGGCAGCCTGGCCCAGCTCCGCCAAAGGTCCCCTGTTTACCGTGGTAACAGCCGGGAGGGCCGGTTACAGGACGTCTCATTCCGCCTCGTTTGTACTTTAATTGGGAGCTGATTAGCAGGCTGGGTTCTGTCTTACATAACGCACTGACTCGTGGCCTGAGGAATGCTCGCTGCTGGAGCGCATTGCCCAGCCTCTGAGGACGCTTCTCACCCGGTGCCATGACCGGCATCCCAACACAGCGCCGGTTGTCCGAGCAAGAGCGCCCCCCCCATCCCTCCCCCCCCGGCCGGAAGTCTGGCTCCACAGTGTCGGCACCATCGGAAATACGGGGCACTAATGTGTGATAATCGATCGTAGTGAGGTCCGTGCGCCTCGGTTTCCTCGTGCGAATATCACCACACACACTTACGAGTGCGGGATCACGCGAGGCAGCCGTGGTTTTCAGTGCAGAGAGCCTCTCCCCACTCTGCACTGTCTATCCCCTTAATTGGGACCAGATGCGGCTACTTGTTTACTAGACCCCCATCTACAGTGTAACAGTAGTGTAATGAGCCCCAACCATTCCTCATAGCAGCAAAGCTGCAAACACCTGTATGTGCCCTCCTGACCCCCCACCCCTGATGTTACAGGCCGGCCCACAGACTTTCCTCCTGACCCCCAATCCCTGATGGTACAGGCCTGCCCACAGCCTTTCCTTCTGACCCCCCACCCCTGATGGTACAGGCCTGTCCACAGACTTTACTCCTGGCCTGGCCCATTCTGACCTCCTGCTGTCAGCACCAGCCACCTTGGACAGGCTTTGGCCCCTTATCTAATTACAAGCACATCTTTAACAGTGTAAGTACTAAGGTCTTTTGGACTGAGAGAGAACACCAAGGTTTAGTCCTTCTTTCTAATGTCTGATGTATAAGGTGTTAGAACTTCAGGTGTGGAGAAGGTATATATAAAGACTGGTGTAGATCAGCCCTAATTTAGACCCCTTCTGGCTAATATATATACCAGACTAACATCAGAGTGAAGTCATGCCACAAGTTCTTGAAACATACGCAACCTTCCTGAAGTGCTCTATAAAAAGAGCATCATCGATGCCTGTCAGTATGGAAAGTTCGGTCAGTACAGAGCCATTTCTAAACCCTGAGGGTACACTGAAGCATGGAGCCATGCTGGGCAAGTGGAGTGTTTTGTAGAGTGGAAGATGCTCCCCTGTATGGCCATCCTGCCAAAAACAAGGCATGATATTGTCAGTGAAGAACAACATTCAGCTCTCTGCACTTCACCACCAGTAAGACCCCAGTTAAAAATACGATATGTGGCGGTGTAACTAGGTGGAACCACTGCTTGCCAAGAAGGATCTGGATGCTCTACTCAATTTAAAAAACGATCTGTATGTGCCTCAAGATATTTTGGAACATCGGCCTACAGGAGTCTAACTGCATCTGACAATGATACGTGTGTGTTCCACGGTGAGAACATCAGACCAGAAGTCAAGCGAAGTGGTGTAAAATCATGACATTTACATTTAAACAAACATGCCAAAATGAATCATGGTTTTGGGATCATTTTGGTGCTCCAAACAGGGTGACTTGCTGTCACTGAAGGAAACATCAACATCAACTTTTTGAAGAGAACTTCAGACCACCCATCCAGGAGGTGTTGGGTAAACCTACAAGACCGTGTTCTGAGATACCCTGATATCCATGAGGAATAGGAAAGAAAATGGTTGGTCAGGCCTAGTTCATATCTAGACATTCAGATGTTGCAGTAGGCATCTTATACTAATAATAATATATAGTACCTTTGACAAACCCAAAGTCGCTTTACAAGGGTGGAGTCACAATGATCCCATGAATGTCACCGTCTTGAGATAACATTTTCACATAAGAGTTTTGTAAAGTTTCAAAACCTTCTTTAAAATCCACATGTCACAGTTTATGTGCTCCTGACAACGTAAAAGCATGTCAGCTTCATGTTTTTTGTATAAAACCCAAGTTTATTTTGATATGTGTGTTTAAAAGACCAAGTATCATTCAGGGTCACACACAATGAAGATACAGAGCAACTTTGTAGTGGCCTAACTGTGTCTAGCCTGTCCTTCCCACACTCCAAACGTGTAAACGCCTAATTTGGCCATATGAATTTTATAGCTTAACTGAAATCTATGGCTTGTTTGTCAAAGTGAGATGCTCTGGTTGAGTAAATCAGACTTAATTGAGGCTCACAGGGTTTCAGTTACAGTGCACTGCCCGGTGGCACACTCTCCCGAACTCTCTTTGTTCACTCTTCCAGTCAGTGTGATTATTAGGACACACTCCACTTTTATCAGGCAGGAACATTCTTCTGCTACTCATTAGCCATGTAACTCTACTCTTTCTTCTTTCCCGGTGGTTTTGCCACACGTCTTGATATTAATTTCTTCCAAATGTCTTCAGTTGGTATCAAATCTGGTAATTGGGCTGATATTACATGTCTCAAGGGACAAATAAAAGTGTCTATAATAACCAAAAGTAAATACCTCAAACTGTTTTGGAGAACAAGAACGTTCCTGTGCCTTGATGGCATCTGTTCAGCCAGCTCATATAACCCTGTGCACAAGCATGTACAGCTGAATTTAGTGAAATTTAGGTACTGCTGTCTTTATTTTAAACATGGCTTTTTGGGGTTGTATACTTTGCATAGCCACATTTTGTTTCATGCTCAGAGAAATCCTCTGCAATAAATGTAAATTTAGCTGAACGTGAAAGTCATCTGCTGTCAGTCAGTGTGCATCCACAGTAAATTATCCTCAGTAAGTCATCCTCTGTAAATCAGCATGCATCCTCTGTAAATCAGCATGCATCCTCTGTAAATCAGCATGCATCCTCTGTAAATCAGCATACATCCTCTGTAAATTGGTATGCATCTTCTGCAAACTAGCATGCACCCCCCGCAAATCATCATGCATTCTCCATAAATAGCATTCATTTCCCGTAAATTAGTGTGCATCCCCTGTAAATCAGCATGCATCTTCCGTAAATCAGCATGCATCTTCCGCAAGTCAGCATGCATCTTCCATAAGTCAGCACACCGTGCCTTCTCTGTAAATCAGCATACATCCTCTGTAAATTGGTATGCATCTTCTGCAAACTAGCATGCATTCCCCGCAAATCATCATGCATTCTCCATAAATAGCATTTTTTTCCTGTAAATCAGCATGCATCCTCTATAAATCAGTGGGTATTCTCCATAAATCAGTGTACATCTCTGTAAATCAGCATACATCCACTGTAAATCAGTGTGGACCTCCTGAAAATCAGCATGCATCTTATGTAAATCAACATGCATCTCCTGTAAATCAGCATGCGTCCTTTGTAAATCAGCATGTGTCTCATGTAAATCAGCATGTGTCCCCTATAAATCGGTGTGCATCTCCTGTAAATCAGCATGCATCTTTTGTAAATCTACATGCACCCCCTGTAAACAGCATGTGTCTCATGTAAACCAGCGTGGATACCCTGTAAATCAGTGTGTCTTCTGTAAATCAGCGTGCATTCCCTGTAAATCAGCATGAATCCTACTTCCATGTCAATCAAAGTAAAAATGACTAGCTTCTATTATGTGGTGAACATCCAAAGTTCATTCTAAAAATGAACCTTTGCCTCAATTAAACTTGTGGCTTTTATTGCCCCAGTGTGTAAAAATTGCATCATGATGGATAAAACAATTAATCATTAAGAAGATACATGGCAAATGCACATCACTAAATTAGACATGTGATGATGGATTTAATATGTGTTTGCATGGATTCTGTTTTAAAGCAGACTGAGTGCTGCTGATGTATTCATTCAAAAGAGTTGATGGGAGTAATATTAAAATCCTCAAACAAGCCTAATATAACCAATGAGGTTTTAGCTGGAAATATGTTTGTACTGTTTTTCATTATAAATCAGAATGAAGGTGGAGTCCTTGTTTTATACCAGGTAACCCTGAGTTACTGAGGTACTTCACCACATTTTTCCTGGGAAAATACAACCACTGGCCGTTTGCTCATTTTGCCACTCGATGTAGCTTTGGATAGAGGTGGGGGTGTCTTTGGATCTCACAGCACTGTGGTCCTCGCTCTGATGAGATCTTCCATCCTGGGGTGGGTGGCTGAGGGGGGGGGGGGGCATTGGGGTGTGCAGGTCTACTAAATCTGCAAAATGAACAGTGTCCTGACAGCCCAGCATGAGTGAAGCAGATTCAAAATAAAGCATAAGAAATGTAGCCTGGAACTCTTTGTTCAGCGCTGCCTAAATCAGGCCTGTGCAAGAGCCCCACTCCCCGGAATCACCCAGCAGCCATTGTTATGTAATTGACCCCAGAGAGCTGCGAGCCGGTCGCATCGCCCTGCCTTCAAACATTAATAACCGGGCCAGCAATATGCTGCAGGATCCCCTCTGGAAATAAATCTCCCTGCTGCCGGTCACCCCCAACCCAGTCAGCCACGGTCAAAGACGCTCACCCTGAGAATATGCTGCAATGCTTATGGGAATGTTCCAGAAGATGAGGAGTGTGTGCTGGGAGGTCTTGGTCGGTTACAGTGGGAATTCCTTACCCCGGAGTAGCCGTTGCTGGTTGTTCCCCTTTGGCATGTACCATTGCTGGTATGAGTGGGGTCCATGTTTTTGGGGGTACTCACCTTTGGCATGTACCATTGCTGGTATGAGTGGGGTCCATGTTTTTAGGAGTACGAGCATGTACACCTCTCCCTATCGCCCTCAAACTGAAACTTTAACTTTTTGTGGTTTTCTAGGATATCATTGATACAATAAGGACATAGACACACACACGCACACACAGATACGTTGGAGGACCTGATCCTGTCGCCTGGATGCCTATTCCTGTCTGGGTTGTGCTGTGATGATAAAACTGCCAGTTTTCCATAACCTAATCCTCTTATAAATCAAAAGCTCTGTATCTCTCTTCCCTTTTTTCTCTCTCTCTCTCTCCATCTGGCCTCACTCCATCACAGGTACCATTACCCCGTGCCCAAGATCTTCTACGTGCAACTGATGGTGGGGAGCAGTGAGTTCATTGGGGAGGGGCGCACACGCCAGGCCGCACGCCACAATGCCGCCATGAAGGCCCTGCAGGTCCTCCGCAACGAACCCATTCCTGAGAAACGACCCCAGGTAACCCTACCTCAGGGTCCCTACGCCCAGGTAACCCTAACTCAGGGTCCCTACGCCCAGGTAACCCTAACTCAGGGTCCCTACGCCCAGGTAACCCTACCTCAGGGTCCCTACGCCCACGTGACCCTAACTCAGGGTCCCTACACGCAGGTAACCCTAACTCAGGGTCCCTACGCCCCAGGTGACCCTAACTCAGGGTCCCTACGCCCAGGTAACCCTACATCAGGGTCCCTATGCCCACGTAACCCTAACTCAGGGTCCCTACATGCAGGTAACCCTAACTCAGGGTCCCTACGCCCACGTAACCCTAACTCAGGGTCCCTACGCCCAGGTAACCCTAACTCAGAATCCCTACGCCCCAGGTGACCCTAACTCAGGGTCCCTACGCCCACGTAACCCTAACTCAGGGTCCCTACGCCCAGGTAACCCTAACTCAGGGTCCCTACGCCCACGTAACCCTAACTCAGGGTCCCTACGCCCAGGTAACCCTAACTCA
>JAUMHC010000036.1:20129881-20141692 GCA_032359785.1 Heteromormyrus szaboi | reverse complement strand
GGGAGGTTTGTTCCACCCCAACTGGCGCTTAGACCCCCACTAAAAAGACCCATGCTTCTGGTTTCACATTTAAAAATAAAAATAAAAACAGGAAGGCAGCAGGCTTTAGGCGTCTGCATGCACAGCCCAATTACATGCGTGTGTTTTGAGTTTTATTTGGCTACACAAACAAAAAGCGTTTGGTCGCGGCGCATTGAGCCACTGCGCGGCTTTAATGAAGCGCGGCCTCGCTTCCCGGCCGTCTCCTGTCCCCATTCATTAGCCCGCGCTTTCATCTTATTCCCAAGGGAGACCGTGTTCCGCATTAAGCGAACGAAAACATGACAAAAGACTAATGAGTATCCCCACAGACCATACAGGCCGCCTGACAGGGCCATGGGCGAGCAAAAGACTCCTGAACGAAAATGAAGATGTTTAACTATCAAAGAGTGAAAGAAGCCTCCTTTGTTAAAGACATCAAAAACAGTTCTCACGGTCCATTTCACCAGTCAGTCAGCGACACAAAGGGAAAAGTCCCCTTACAATTGCCAGTAGAGAAAAGGAAGTGAGCACCAACAAACTGCTCACAAACCCCCCAAGGTAGACATGCTCGTTGGTCTCCGAGCCAAATCTGCAGCAGTTACATTCAAGCGACTGTCACAGCACTTAGAGAGGTGGCTGGCCAGAAGCGGCCCGGACTCGTTCACAGCCTCCACACTCGTTTGGCGAAGAAAGCGCTCCCTTAATGAAGCAGCGGGAGGGAGGGGGGACCGGCCGTGAGCCATGATACGTACTCCATCCGCAGAAGGTTAGGAGAACATTGGACTTCGGACAAAACGGCTATTCCCAAGACAGACGGTCTGACTAAATCCACCTCTGCTCTCTGTGAAGTTTGTTTATATCAGAGATAGATGGGTTTGGGACCCGACCCTGTGGAAACTCCTCTTTGTCATTCCGACAAAGCCTTTAGATTTTTATATTAACAGTAAATCCAGGCTAACACAAATATTCACTTTGGCAGACATCGCAGAAGGCCGTATCAAACTAATGAAAAAATGCCGTGTTCAGAGAGCGGCTGGGATGGGGGCTGGGGGGGGGGGGTTGGGCTCGGGAGGTCTCTGACGTTTACTATGACCAGAACGCACACGCATCTGCCTCTCAAGTTGGGGATTAAGCGCAAGGCTGGGCATCACGTCATCGCCGACGAACGGGATGTGAGAGAGTGTTACACATGCAGCAGGGGATCTGAAACTGCACAGTGCCAGCTCTCTCTGTTCTAAGGTGGAGATTTTAAGATAAACATCCAGTTTCCTGCCTCTCCTCAAAGCGAGACGTCACACTCCGAGAGCGGCCTGGGAAAGCACAGAGCAGGGAGCGTGCTGTGCCTGGCTGGCCTCACTCTTATTACAGAAAGGTCCACACATCTAATAAAACATGACTTCATCCAAGTTGGGGGGGGGGGGGGGTATACCAGTCTAACACCGCTCTTCCCCTAAATCGCCTGGGGAGGGGCCTTTGTTGAAGAGGCCCTGTCAAAGCCAACTTCACATAATGCGTTTCTACCTCTACTCTGTAGAATAACCTAAAGTTAGGTTAACCCGTTTATTTTAAACAGATTCTCAGAAAGCTTAGGTGCCGTGAGGGTTTATTCACCAACGTGGCTCCAGTCAGGGGGCCCCGTGAAGGAGACGTTCATCAAGCGGTAGGACGGGGCCACTCACCCAGAAGTGGGCGTGGCAGTTGACCATCATGGTTCTCTCGATGAGCTCGTCGGGGCATTCCAGGAGGTGATGGCCAGACACCACCCCAGCGTTATTGATCAGCAGGTCGATGTCGCCCACCTCACGCCGCACCCGCTCCGCCGTGGAGTAGACGCTCTCGCGCTTGCCCACGTCGCACACGTAGGTGTACACCTGGGGCTGGAACGCGGGCAACTCCTCGATGCCTCCCACTGCTCCTGTGGCCGGGCAGGAACGGGAGAACGTGAGGGGACAGGGTGACCCCACGCGAGCCACCTGCCTTTCCAGGCAGCCACCAAGCTGGTGGTCTGCATAAAGCAGCTTCGTGGTCATTAGTTTCATTTCACTTCATCTGTCAGAATAAGTTGTTTTATCATGGCCAAGAACAAATACATGTGCAAACTGGAATGATGTGCCAGTGCAGTCCGAAGAATTAAACACTAAACAGTCATACAACGAAACTATATACAATGGAATAACAGGGTGAAGCTGTGAAAAAGCAATACAATAAAGACTATGAGACATACATACAGTATATTACATAATGCCTAAAGCAACCCGGCCTTAGTGTCGGGCCACTCAGGATCTCACCGCGCATTATTTCGGAAGGAAAGAGCAATCTGCAGGAAAAGGGAATCTGCTGAAAGTGATACCGCCCCGGAAGAGTGCAGATACCCAGCAGAGGCCCGGGAAGCCGGGGATGAAGGAAAGCCTGACCCGTGCAAACGGACGCAGATAAACCTACGTCTGAACGGCGGTGCGGCAGCACAGAAGCCGTTTTGATGGATTTTCGGGTGAAAAGTGGGACTATCATTTTAAGGCAGACCCGCACAGGTCCCCCCTCCCGCATGCAGTACACAGCCATGCGGCTCCGGTGCGGTTTGAGTTATTTATAGTTAATCAGAAATAAATTATCGACAATATGCACTTGTGAATAAGAAGCAGTTTTACGCGCTATCTGCACGTCCTGAAGGGGGCGCTATAGAGATGCCCGGCGAACCAGCGATGCTTTACCGTCTTTGGGTCGGGGGCTGTCCAGCTCACGGTAGATCTGCCGCACCATCTCGGCAGTCTCTTCGTTGCTCTGGCTGTTGATGTCCCAGAGCACCAGCACCGCCCGGCGCCGGGCAAACTCCCGGGCGAACAGGCGACCGAGGCCACCGCCGGCGCCCGTGATCACGCACACCTGGCCGGCCACGCTCTTCTCCTTCGGCCGGATGAGCCAGCGCAGCCCGGCCAGCACGAAAGCCCAGAGCACCTTCAGGATGACCACGAAAAACTCCCCGAGGATGTAGATCATGGTGACGGTTGTGGCGAGGGGGAGGGACAGCAGGTCCGGAGCAGGAGCACGGAGCAAAGTGTCCAAAAAGGAGGGACTGCCTGTCCCTTTACGTAAGGTTACCTAAATAAGTTACTCGGTGCACTGACGAGCAACCTGCCTCCCTGTATTTTACTTAAATAAGTTACAGGTCCCTAAAGGTGCGCTGATCAGCCTTGAGAAATATAGTAGAAATACACTCGCCGGCACTTGCAACTACTGACACTCTAAGTCTGTAAAAATACACACAGTAACAGAGATTTAAATGGGAGTACACCTGCAACTAGTGTTTGCACAAAAATAAATAAATCAGCTGCAGTCTGCCAAGTCAGCCGCTCCCCTTTGGAAATATTCAACAGGTAAAAAGTACCAAAACCTATACTCGGATACCTAGGAAAAACTACAATTCAACTACAGTGCGATCAATTTACTGCAGGAAAACCTAGTTAAAAAGTGGGAAACGCAAAAAATTCCCAAGTACCAATACATATGCATGCAGACAGAAAGCCGGCTGGGAGCGCACTAAGAGCCGCGGCACCGTTGCTGCTGCACTAGGAGCCCCCTGACACTGACAGCTCCCCGCTGCTCTGCTCACATGCTGCTGTTCAGGCTCCTTTTAAACAAGCCGTAGTCCGAAGGACCCATCAGATAGGCAGACCTCCCACTGCCTGTACCAAAGTCCGTACCGCCTTCAGGCAAGGAGCGCAAGATAACCCCCCACCCACACATACACAAATTAAACCGTCTCCCCGTGTCCTAACTGGTAGTCGCCGAAGATGTTAATCGAGCTAGATTTACGGTAAAAAAACAAAGTTGTCCACTGTCACGTAATTGTCAGTAGCCACACAAATTTATTTTCGCATTTTCTTCAAGCCAATAAGCAATTAGTTTCGTGCATTTCATTTTAACACGGATTTATGAGATCTGGCATACACACGTATATATGCATACACGACAATGTTAAACTTTTAAGGGAAATATTCGGGCAGTTGATCGGGCAACAATTACTTCCCTAATAAAATATCGGATCCCTGGATTGTGGGGGATACTGCGCATGCGTCACAACTATTGGGTGGTAGGCATTTGATCAGTTAGTGATGACTGTTCATTTAATAGTTTAAAATTTAATACACCTTTATGCCTTCTGAAATATGACTGACATATACTTTTGAATGTATCAACGGCACTATATAATAATAATAATAATAATAAAGTGATTAGATATATAGATAGTATCATATATATGCAATGGGCAAACTTTATGTACAGTCATTTACCTGCATATCATCTCATTATGATACGAGTCCTCCGAGTGCTGCCTTTTGCCTAAAGCGGTATCCCCGGCTCAGAAATGTAAATCATCAGAACGTTTGGCGAGTTGTCACGGAATAGACGCTGATTTTCCACGGAGGAAGCGTGCCGTGTAGGAAAGCCCACGGTACATATGAGCGCATCAATTAGTGGTACCTTCACAGCTTTTGCTTATGTGCTGCTGTCTTTTATCTGTAGCACAGGGAAGTCCAGGGTATTGTCTTCAGCACAATTCACAAAAAAAAACAAAACAATCCCACCTCCACGTAAAAGGGTACGCAGTATCCACAGGTGCTCATTCTTTCCAGTTTTTTTTTTGTTATCAGAGGCAGGCCTTCCGACCTCTGACCAGGACATGCATTATTTTTTGCGTAAAATGATTTAGTGGCATTAAAAAGATTAAAGAGATCTTAAGCATCGGATGATGGGTGGAATTTACCATGTGGTTTACCGTTGTCAGGGTTGCTTGGTCGAAGCGCTAGCAACCCAGTTCAGTTCAGCTTGATCCTAAAATGGGAAAAAAACAGATCGTTATTTATTTCTGGCCTGCCAGGGCAGTGTGCAATTATGCTATTCCCTAAAAGCGCCAGTAACGCTGGCAAGGAGACAGATCAATTAGGAGAATAACTCGACACAGTTCGGTGTAGTATTTAAGGGCTTATTTAGGATGAAAACTCGCATATTTATTAGCGCATCCGGATACGGCATGGGGATGTCGGATTTACATAATGAATTGGCAGCAATTTATACTAATCCTTTAGTCAGCGTGTTATGTAAAATTGCAACATCGAGTTGCCAGTATAATGGCTTCAATTAAGACAGGAAGTTGGTACCAAATCAACATCAGACACTATAGGCTTCTAACAGGAAAAGCGTTTGAATAAGTAACGATGGCATATTTAAATGTTTTATCTTCCTTTCAGGGAGTAGTGCAATGAAACGGACCAACACAGGGCGCCTGCAGTTATTTCATTTGTATTCCTTTAGCATTACTAACACGACATACAGGGAGCTGCAGATCTGCCCTTGAATATTCGTATCCCCCTAGGTCCATATGTTGATTGTGGAGTGTCTTGCTTATTTGGTAATCAGTTTTCCTTCATCCCGTGATACTGGCTGTCCTGTCTGATTCTGTAGCATAAGTGGAACTAATCCATTCATCCATCCATCCATCTTCCAGCTGCTTATCCTGATCAGGGCCACAGGAAAGTTGAACTAATATGAAAGTATTTATAAAGTGTCAATAAATAAAATACACTTAATACATGCACATTAGCATGATTACCATGGCTTTGTAGAATAAACATATAAATCATTAACACTAAATATCTCCAAAAAGTATGATCACAGTTGTAAAACTTTTAGCTACCCCATCTAGATGTCTGTGTGAAATCTCAACAGCATGGTTCGGCATGGAAAATAGAAAATGGGTTACTTCTGTAACCGACAACTCCCAGATGGCGAAGAAGACTAGTAAATGAAAATGAAATGATCTCCTGTTTACATCAGCATTGTATTACTGGTTCAGTTTGGAGCAAATACAACTAAATGTTTTTCATTGTTTTTCCCCCCCTAGATTTATTGTTTTTGTTTGGTAACTGAGATGAGATGATAAGTAAATCACTAAAGACTTAAAGACATGATTTGTGAAATCTACACCGTTGGAATGAACTTCAAGGCAGCAGACGGCTTTTTCTGGCTGCTCAAGCTGCCCTCCACTCTCGCTCAGCCGCCCGTACAGGACCACACACTTTGCTGGGAGAGGGGCTGCTGGCAGCCGGGGAAGCCGTATCAGCGAACTCGGCGTGACAAAAAGCCACTGAATGTACCGAGGCTCGCCGCTCCTAAAGTAAACACATGCTGGCGCCATTTTGGAAATATGGGCTATAATCTGTGCCGCCTGTTCGAAGAATAGAGAGATGATATTAATATAGGCTCACATATATACCGAACAGCACCAAATAGCTGAACACAGCTCCACCAGGACTGTGTTAGTGGTACACATTAAATGGGTTACTGCTGTGATAAAATCCCTGTGCTAAAATATTAAATAAATAATCTTGAATAATATCTTTCATGATATTCATCCTCAAAGTGCTATAGTTTACGAGATTCTGAGTGGCAAAATGTGTTATAATTATGCAGCTTGATCTTTTTAAACCATTTTAGTTTTTACATTTTCTTACACCTTCCACAGCCAGACTCCTCCCCCCCCCCAAGATGGCTCGCCTATATATAGTATACATGCCAGGATTTCCCATGAATATGATTTGATTTCTGTACATTGTCATGTCAAAGTTGAACAGCGGTTCACTGGAAAACATTGCTACCCTGCACCGCAATTGTTGGGGTTTAAATCCCAGCCTTGCTCGATGTCTGCAGGCTCTCACAGTTGAATGGTGTCTCTGAATTGGCCCGTGATGGGCTGGCATCCCACCCAGCATGTTCCTCTGCCCTGTGCCTCATGTTCCTGGTATGGATTCCCCCAACCCTGACCACCCTGTACTGGTTAAGCAGATGGATGGGTGATTATAGTTCCGGTAGATTCAAGCAAACTCACATACCAAAAGTAATATAATTTAAATGCTTCTATTTTTACTTCTAAGTTTCAACCAAGTGGTTTACTTTTCCTACAAATATTTTGTTCAAAATGATAATATTTAATACATGTATTCTTAGAGTTATTCAGATATTTGTTCTATTTGTGATAGTACTTCTGTTTTAGGCTTTTAAAAGTACGATTACTAGGGTTTATTTCACAATTAATAATTTCTACAAACATAAATAATTTCTACAAACATAATTCAATCATTGTTTATATTACGCGATTTAAACATTACGGGGAATAACTATTGTCACACGGTTCTGAATTACTTTGATTACGCCTGAATGAAATTGTAAAGCATTATCGCCTCCCAGTGGTCTTTTATAAGAAGCACCCTGTATTCGATAATACACTGATTTGACATCGAGTAGCGGTCGAAGTCCATGTGGCGCCCTATGCAAGCTGTCATCCACGTACGGTACGTGAAAGTTGACAACCGGAGGCGGCTTCAAGTCTCCCTCAAAAGACGCCCTAGACAACTGCCCATTTTTTCCTTGTAAAGGATCCACAACTGTTGAAATCCATCCAGCCGTCCATAGTTAGAAATAAACGAAAGACGGTAACATTTATAATGATCAAAGCATCTCGGGTGGAAGATCCGAGACAACTTTCAGACTCCGGTCCGGGATGATATTCTAAGCGGCTTAGATTCGAATCCAAACTCTGAAGATGTGTGGAAGCAGCACCATCCACCGCGACCCCCACAAGGTGGTTGAAGCATGCAAACGCTGGGTCGCGCACATTATTTTTCATTGTTTTATCAATTTTACTCATAACCTAAACTTAAAATATTATATTTTTTTAATGTTTTATTTTCTCACATATTCTGAAAAACTATCTCGCGACTCTTGCCTGTCCAATTAAGGTAACACCGTTCAATTTACGGTTGTAACTCAAATGAGAGACGTTATTTGACAATGCCGTAACAAACTCAGTGACGTTATACACAAAACCTGACTCTAACATCAATAACGCGCTTTTATTACTTAAACATGTAACAATGCAGTTATATCAAACTGCAAGACAGACATACTCTATTAAATAACTTTAATACTGATAGTCCAGAAGGTATCCTCATCTATTTTAGTGGACAAAAAGTGGATTTTTTCTTCGTGCCCGTGGTGTGGTTTTTCCCTTTCAAATCAAAAATCGGATAAGCGAAACATAGACCTACTAATTTAGGTATTTGATGTCTGTCAAAATACCATACAACACAACCGATTATATAAATATACAATTATTTAGTTCAATTTATAGGCATATTTATTCCAAAGTTTAATTACAATTAAAATGAATTAAATGTAAGTTTAATTAGGCCTATATAGGTGCAGGGCTTGAGCAGATGGAGCGCAGATTACTTTGAGCCAGATCTAGGGGTCTGGGGATCGGGCTCCGACACAAATTAAGCACTGGAGACACTTATAAACGTAAACCCCACATCATGAACACGATAACACCTTACTAGACATATGGAAACTTAAAAATATATGTTAAATTTATGTTAAATAAAACACTTAAACGAACGCGTTTTTATATTGTATGATCCGTATCAAAATGGCCGTGGGGTGAAGCTAAAACTGCAGAAAAAAATCTATATATAAAGGCATCAAGAGGTTGAGGGTGGGGAAATACTTTTGCATTCCCTCGCAATAGTTTTGCGCTACTACTAATAATTATTGTACTATGTCCGTTTAAAGACAACACAAAATACAATTAATGGACTAAGAAGTATATATAAACCTAAATGATACAGACGTGTCCGGTTAAGTGTGATTTAAGCATTAAACTGGGGTGCATAATGTGGGCCTACACCATGTAACTTTCATATGTGCTTTTATATATGTATTTATTAATAATTGCACTTAATTGTCCATTCACCGCCAGTAGCTGTAAACAAGACAGCTGGGCTACTGAACTTGAAGTGCTCACATAAACATTGATATATTAATTAAAATTCTCCCGGAAAGAAATCTGGAAAATCAAGAGGTGTTGCTTGCTTTTGTTGAACGATACTACAGCCGGAAAACTGAAGGTAAAACTTCACCGCACGGTCATAGTTAAGGTTTAAGCCCGAACCTATTTTCTAGTAGGCTACCTCCCTGGTGTTCTCGCTTTATGGTGTATGTGGGGATATGCGGATCTGTGCTGAAATATTCCAAAAATCGGGTTCCAGTTTAAATCTTAACTCTAACACCGCAATAAAGTTAGCTTTATATGCCGATTTCTGGCTGTAATATCTTTGTTTGTGATATATTTCAGTGTTTGTATGCGTGTACTTCACGTTCAATGGACCAGCTGTCTTGATTAAGTCACTGGCGGTGAATGAACACAGTGCAATTATTAATAAACACGTATAAAACATATAATAGTAAAGTTACATGATGTACATTGTCCCCCATAATTTAATGGTAAAACCATACTTTACAGGACATGTCTGTATTATTTAGGATTATCCATGCCGTCACGCTGCAGCAAATAGTAGTGGGATCTCAAAAGCGTTACGTGGGAACGCAAAACTATTTCAAAAAATACTTCCTACCCTCACCTCTTAAGGGCTCCGTACCTATAGGAGCTCCATATAAAAGAAAATAGGCTGAAGCTGGCTACTTGTTCGCAGAATCCGTGCCACCTTAAAAAGGGAATGCCGATTCGACAGATTCCTATAGATCGGGCACTGTGTATGTGAATTGAAGGCTCCAATAATGTTTTCAGCATTTCATTTTACTAGTAAAACGGTAATAACTCAAATGTTTTTGGTCGCACAGCCATTGGCTCTGAAATTCTTATGTTCTTTAAAAATTAATTAATGAATTGATATTTGGAATCTGAGTTGTATGCTGTGTTTGATCGCCCAGATATTATTATTATAAGATATTTCACTGTACCTTTTTCAGTTTAATGCCCTCTGAAATTGGTACTCTTTCACTAAGACCTATTATACAAACAATACATTTTCTCTCCAGGTTAAATGCTTCTTATTCGCAGTTTCCCTACAGGCAAATGTTCACTCTGGCCCATGCTGTGCAGTTTATAATAAAGACATTTTGAAAATACAAAATAATGTATGAACAAAATGTTTCAGCTGTAGCACTTGTATTTATTTTATATTTGAATTTCACAAATCTCCCCGTAATGAAAATGGTGAAATTACCCAGGCTTAATATGATTTTTCTTTTGTAACAGTAAAATGGCAGCAGGGCATGGGAAGCAAGTGGACACATTGATTTGAATAAGAAGCCCCGGTTCCAATAGGAATTTGGAGGTCTTATTCATCTTGGGCCAGGCAAATATGAAATGCATAGCAGGTATGCCACTGTAAGGACACACTGCCCAGATTGGTTTTCTACCTGAAAATAGCTGGTAACACGACATGCTGAGTAACTAAATAAGAAGCCAGAAGTTCAGCTATAAAACCAATCCACCTGGACAGCAGCGAGTTCGCCACCTCTGATTCCAGAATTGTTCTAGAGGTTCCTGGTACATGGCATGCTCTATATCAAATTATTATATCATAAGGGGCAAACATTACAGGGTTTATTTAGGAAACCAAACAGGACTAACAACAGCAGCAATCACAGGAACATACACTGGTGCAACATCAATAACCAGACTGGGGAGCAAAGGACTGGGAGGCACCCTCATACTGGACTAATGAGGGAGCAGACAAGGGGCAGCTGTAGTGATCCACACGAGGGCTGGAATGAGAGATAAGACAAATGATTAACAGGTGTGACTCATTAGAACCATACTAGGGAAAGAACCAGGGGACAGGGTGTGACAATGCCAAGTCTTGGTCTGCAGTGTAACAATGGCAGACAGCTATTCTGCTGGTGGTAGATATTTTCTGCTGGCCAGGAATTGCAAAGAGGAAATAGGTCTAAATGAATCACGTTATATTTCAGAACTACTTTTCCCCGTGGTATGCATTGGTTTACAGAGGAAAACTGAATTGATACAGTTACTACTACAAAGTACTAATGCTATATTTTTACTACTACTACTAGTTATTATTATTATTATTATTATTATTATTATAAGAAGAAGAAGAAGAGCTTTTTGTGATCCCCTGTCCTGGGTTATTCCCCGCCTTGGACTCATAGCTTCTGGGATAGACTCCACACCCCTGCGATCCTGCAGGACTAAGCGGGTATAGAAAATGGATGGATGGATGGATAACTTGTTGAAGAGAAATTGTTAATTTGTTACAGATTGCAATAGCTCTAGAAATATATTCAAAAGTCATAAAATCGAAGGAGAGTAGGTACAGATAATTAATCAGGCTGGAAGATATAATATTGTACCAACAGATGGCACTGTGGGCATCCAAATGTACACTTTGGGTGGAAACACAGTGTGTAAAACTAATTTACAGTAGCAGGGAAGAATAAACACTATCAGTCAAAAAATTTTGGCACACACGGCAATTTTCTACATTTGCATGTTAATTAACATTTACTCAAAATACGCTCAATATTATTTGCTAACAAGTAAATATACAGAATGTTCACCACTTTAGTACCTTTATCAGCAAGAAAATGTATCATCAAAGTAACCTCCTCTAGCAGTTATAACAGCAGAGAAAATTCAAGGCATTCTTTCTACAAGGGACATTAAATACTGCTCTGTTTCATGGGGTGAAAGAGTTAACTAGTGCATTTAAAGTTAAAATAAGTTAAATAGCCTAGAGTTTACTGTGCCATCACCACACAGGCAGTTAATAGGATATGTACTGTTAGATATTCTTTCCACGTTATAAAGGAAATTTGTTTTATTTGACTTATATTGCAGGCAAGGGAACTCACTGATAAAAATAAAAATTCAGAAGCTGTATGGATAAAACTTGATGCTAAAGACTCAAA
>JAUMHC010000036.1:20104568-20115150 GCA_032359785.1 Heteromormyrus szaboi | reverse complement strand
CCCCCCCCCCCCCCCCCCCCCCCCCCCCCCCCCCAAAAGTACACATAAGGAGATCCGGAAGGCCAAGGGTACGTGATGTGACAGCAGGACCCAGTACACTGTCCTCTCTGTGGCCAGCCTGGGGGGATAATGGTAACTCACCCCTGACCATCGTGTGAGTTTGGGGAAACAGCAGCTCGGATGCTAGGCGAGACAATCACTGTGGTGACAGTCCATGAAACCCTGAGGGTTTTGGGGAAGGCAGCCTCTCGCACCCAGGCCCACCAAGCCACCTGACATTAACACCCCACTGATTCTGGCAGGTGCTCCGTGGAGTTCGGCATAACCATGCTGTCTCCCCACTGCACGATGTGGGCCGCCCCATGCCCACTGGATACAGTACCTGCGAGACAGACTCCAGGTGTGTATGGCTCGTCAGCCAATCGCCACGCTGCAGCTGATGGGGCGACGGCACCTCCTCTGGCAAGTTTGATACAAACCGTGTGAACAGTTACATTAAATAAAATAAGTAAAAGATGACAAGAATGGAGCTGAGGCTAGAACAGGGAATTTGCAGAAGCAGGTGTTATGGCCATTATCCTGCTTCTTGTCTGTGAGGAGGGGCGTGGGGTGTATATCATCAATGCAGAATATGTCAAAGACAGGGGCCTGGTGTGTATCTAGAGAGGGTGTGGTACAAAGTGGCCAAAACAAAAAGATGAATACTTGCTTTTAATAAGTATCTAACAAAACTGAAATGCTCAGACATTTCTAGCACCCTCTGGTGGCTTTAAGAAATGTTTATGGAAGGAATGGAAGGAATCTCTCTGAAGGGAGAGATGGTGATCCCAAATCTGCATTCATGCAAAGCCTGAAGTGACCAATGGAGTCTTTTGGTTACAAAAACAGGGACCTATGAGATTCACCCAGACTTGCAGGGCCGCAGGATGCTGAAGATGGGGATCAGGTGGAGTGAGCACCCTGGCACCTGTCCAGCTCATCATCTCCCTCCCACCTTCTTCTGCTTCTGCAGTGTTCTCCACCGATCCTTCAGCATGACATTGGTGCGGTCCTCAAAGTTGAACTCGTGCAGGATCCTGGCCCAGTTGCCAATGCCGTAACGGAACACGCCGCTCTTCAAGTCCCGGTCTTCTTCATACGTCCATTTCTGCATAGTCAGAGAGAAATGTGCTCACCTAGACTGCACATCCAACCATGTGACCCACTCACACATCACATACACTTACTGATCTCACACTGCGGTCAAAGTGTCGATAACTTCACCAAGAAATTATCGAGCAGCGAAAGAAAATCATCCAAAGGGACATGAACCTTTCTTGTTGCTCTACTTGATGGATTTGCCGACTTCTGCGGCCTGGAAGGCTGGCAGGTAGAACGGTTCCTCCCTACGAGATACATACAGTCATGCATCTTTCTCAGCAGAGGGAATGTTATGGTGATCTGGTGAGCTGTCTTCAAAGGATCAGCAACAGGCCAACGGGCATCAGGAAGATGGCAAAATATCAAGGACATCACAGCACATAGGTAGCCATGGTAACATTTATTAATAAAAGCAGAAAATAAGTGCAAACACTTGCCCCTCATGTTAAAGTGTGTGTGATGGCTACTTCGAGGTTTCTTGCTGCTGTCTGGTCTCCACGGCAAAATATTGTGTTTAGGAAATAAACTTCTTTTTGCCCTAAGGAAAAAAAGAAGACATTACAGAAGACTGTTTGCTTGATGTTCATCTAAGTGACACAAAATGGTCATACATTAAAAAGCATCATGCCGCTATTTTACAAGGTTTATGGCGGAGCTCTCTCCAAGCAGGCATGGGTAGCTGCTCAGGATGAATGATTCCAGGCCCACATTTATCAGAGGGCTTGACACCCCTTTTCAGACAAAGACACCAAGACTAGCATCTCTGACTGATCATCACTTTTAGCCATGGCAATTAATTCAGAAGCAGCTAAGGTGAAATCGGACTTTAGGAAACAAAAAAGCCAGCAAAGGCAAAATGATTTTCAAAATGTCAGGCTGCCAGATGAAGGTGTTTCAAGAACAGGTGAAAATTATCCAGCAGCAAATTAACAGCTATACAATAAGTCTGGGACAGGAATACAAGACCCCTGCTTACATCAGCAGGCATTAAATGGGGCTTCAAAAACAGGGTAAGTGGGATTGGGGGGCGGGGGTCTGCTCTCATACCCCAAGAGTGGGTACCGTTACTGAGATTAGCAGTCTGGGTGCCAAACTGATAGCCTCTTACCTTGTTTTTAAGTGGCAGGACGATGATCCCCCATCAGTTCTATTTAAGTGAGGAAGTGGGGGGTGGGGGTCGGTCAGGGTAAAAGGTCAGCATGAGAACTAAATGCAATTTTGTGGATTTTAATTAATTTCAACCATTAGAAAAATAAACTCAATCCACTGAACTCACTGATTTTGATCTGACGCCTTGAGTTCTGCCTCTGCCTCGTCCATCCTAGAACAAAACAGCCAAGTCAGTGATAAAACAGCTGGAAGACCACTCTGAAGGCGCGAGGCAGACGGAGCGAGGCAGACGGAGCGAGGCAGACGGAGCGAGGCTGACGACGGACTTTCAGCTTCACCACTACCTGGATGGCTCCTTCGTGTTCTCGGAGGATTCCTCATCCGCGCTGCTCATCTGCCCTACTTCCAGACGTGACTCTGTCTCCTTTGAAGCTGCCTGCTGGGGGAGGGAGGAGGTTTCCATAAAGCACCCACTCCCATAGAGGAAAAATCCACCAGACATCCACTTTGAAGCTCCAACCACAGATGGATTCAGTCACTTTAAGACTTAACTTCAGCTGCCCTCTGCACAGCGCCCCCTGTCTGCTGCCAGGCAGAAAGACCCATAAAAGACAATGTGCAGTTTGGCAGCAATGCACAGCCTGTAAATTCCCCTTTGCACTGGGAAGACGCACACACAGACACACACAGACACACACCTAGGAGAAAGCAACCAACCTGGACAGGAGAAAGTTCAATGCAGCCCACAGGAGCAGCAAACATGGCAGTGAGGGAGAGCAGCTCAAACTTAGTTTTTCAGGATAGCATAACAAGAAATAAAGTATTTTGTAAAATAAACTATGACAGCATGGTACTGGAAATTTAGTACGATTTCAGTCGGACTAACGTTTACATGTACTTTAAACAGTTTTAGACGGACTAACACAATTCGATTGTCTTAGTGTGCATGTAAACGTACTGAAGTTCGGTCCCCAGGCCTAGACCCAATGCAGGGTGACTGCGAGATTGCCCCACAGTGCAGGGGGGCGCTCACACTCCCTTTGTCAAATTTATATGGTTGCCCACTCACCTCTAAAAATTGTTTCATTACACATCTACTATGTGCATATTTGCACACAAGTACATTTTTAATAGGTGTCAAATTCAAGACGATAATTGCGATTTTGATTAATCGCAAATGATTACCATATTTATAATTGGCCATTTGAGCCAAGAAAAAGTATAAAGGAATTAAGGGCTTGAGCAGTTTCTGGTATTATCCGCAGCTCCATCGAGCCAGGAAGTAAAATACAATAAAGGGTAATGAGGGTGGATTTAGGGTCACCATCATACATTATGTGGTTTCCCAGAGAAAATTAATTTCAACAAGGGCAGTATATGCTCAAGTTCATATACACACACGCACACACGCGTTGCCCTTGTGTTTGCCGTCCTTTTAACAAACCTTCCAAAACCAATAGGATGACAGCAACTCTAAAGAAGTCAGCAGATGTCATGTGTTAACTAAAGGGGGCGCTGTATCAGAGACAGGGCTTCTGGAGAAAGGATCTCACTGAAAAGCCAAGCCTGCTAACCACCTAACGGCTACTGACGTCTACTTTTGCTTAAGGACGCACCAACCAGGTACTTTAGCAACAGAATCAGGGCACCTGTGATGAGGGGCATGTTGGTCACATGTACTTTGTGTGTTTGTCTTATACATAAAGGGGCACCCCACCCCCAGACGCAAGCTGACATTAAACAGGCATCAAGAAGAACAAACATCCCTATAGTCACACATAGCCTAAAGTCAATCAGCATGGCGCCTGCCAGGCTGGCCACGAGATGATCTGACGCACCTTAAAGATAAAGTCAGAGGGATGATCCTCCAGGAACTGGTCCAAGAACCCCTTTATATTCTCCACCAAACTAACAAAGCTGAAGGTCGTCAGAAACGTATGGTACGCATCCTTCATGTTGAGAATCATGGAGAGCTTCATCTTCAGATTCTGCCAAATAAAAATCACAAGCATCACAACAAAGCTGATTACACGACGCACATGCAGCAAGAGCGGTCATGATCACTCGATTAAACCTGATTACTCGATTATTGAAAAGGGTCAATTAAAATTTTCCTTTTCGCTCACTCGAAAATATGGTGGAAGGTAGAGCAAAAGCATCATAGGTGTGGAAGCACTTAACATTAACATTGAATTAAAATGCAGTCTGCCAGTATTACAAAGCAGGCCTTAATTATCACCACAGACCAACCGCAGTACAAATTCTTAAGACATTCAGGTTTGAAGGCCTCACCCAATAATGAGGTTAGCCATAGCTTTATGGTAATTAGCTTCTTTGAGTAGCCTAGCCCGTCTGTCATCATTTTTACTTAATTCACTTTCTACAATTTCTGCATGTCAAAATACTCTGCTAAAACAAAGGGTAGCCCCATCCCTTAGCTGTCATCTTACATAATATCGTAGATATTAAACATAATAATGTTTGAGAACAGTCTATGAATGAGTCCAACTGCAAAGACAAGAATGATAATGATTCTCTGAGATCGCAAGCAGGAGCAGCGATGGTAAGCATTAGACTGATTCTCTCACACACACACACACACACACACACACACACACACACACACACACACACACACACACACACACACACAACCATCCTTAAAATTGCAAAGCTTGCCAAGTTCTGTTCCCTAAGACTAAGTTAAAATATTTCAGTGCAATTTGGATGGACTGAATGCAGCAGACCATCACGGTCCTTGCGATGTGACAGTTGCATGTGCCTGTATGCTCAGCCTGTGTGTGTGTGGCTTTTTCTACGGATCCTCCTGTTTCCTTCTGCTGCCCAGAAACATTAAACTTAAGTGAACTGGAGTTGCCTAAACTGGCCATATGTGTGAGCGAGTATGCATCATGCAACAGCCGGTTGGTTCCTGCCTCATGCCAATCACAGTGTATATTATATAATATACAGTATATACAAACCACAGTTACTGACAGCCAGCAGACTCACTTCAAACGCAGGTTCAGGTGCATCTCCCAGACAAGCCCACTGCTTGAATACATCTGGCACATCCTGTGAATAGCTAACGACCTCCCAGGAATGCCCCCCCGCTGGCATAATTCTCTCAGACATGCCAGAAAGATTCACTAATGTGTTATGTAAGGCGGGACGTGGGCTGTAAGACCCCAGGCCGGCTCCTCTGAGGGACCATGTGGGAGTATCAGTAACTTTCAAAGCGCAGCACATGTGCTGCGGAGTATAGAAGTGAGCAGGACCGCATTAAGGCGGCTTCAGCATCTGCCCAATGCTGCAGACGGGAGGGGGGGGGGGGGAGGGGGATTGCATCCTGCTTCGGGAATGGCCAGAGTGCATCACATGACCAACTCAAAACACATCAGAAAGGCGCCCCCTAGAGGAGAAAGGCACACAACAGCAGGTTTGGTAAACTTACTGGGGACAAGTTGAACTCTTCCTTCAGCCAGTCCAGGACCCACTGTGCCTTGACATAATCAGCTCTCTCCACATGCACGGCCACAGCCTGAAGAGGGAATGACAGAAAGGGGCGCTATAACCAGAGCATGAGACAGAGCAGGACCAGCCAAACATGCATCACAAACAGCAACAGCAGAGAAGGATGGAATTCCAGGTAACAGTGCACTTCAAAAAAAAAAAAAAAAAGATAAACTACCTCTCAGGGGAGTTTATGATTAAACTGGCCACACACCCCCCCTACCTGGATAAAAAGCAACTTCTTGATGTTGTTGAAGAGGGCTTTATCCAGCACCACGTCCTGCAGGGAGTCCCAGAGGGGAATGGCCGACATTAACGGGGTTATTCGCTCATCACTCTCATACTGGACGTCTAGAAAGAGTTAAAAAAATATACAATATAGTTAGCAATTGGGCGTGTGGACAGTCACAGGACAGACGCAAGCATTTAGCACATTTTGAAAGGTTAATGTTAAGACTGCAGTCACGGGAGACTGGGGTCAACAGACAATTAATCCTCTAACTCAGAGCGAGATGAGGTTGATGTGAACCTCTGGTCTCCCACAAAGCTTCTTTGGAAAGGAGTTCCATTTGGGAGCTTCAGAAACCGCTGTAGCGCTACACAATACTGGAAAATACTGCAACATTTATAAAGCAAGAATGAGATGAAAATGTACCCAAAATAAAATACAGCCAAACAGAACTTATCTACCAAGAGAGTCCGTCAAGTTAGTTGGTGGTTTTGCCTTGACCTGGGCTGACAAATCATTTGCTTTCGCTCAATATGGTTTCTATGGAAACCAAAATATTTTCACATGTCTTTTATCAGCCATTTCTTTTTTCCTATGAAAGAGTAAAAACGTTTTAGCGGAATCTATTGATGACCTTCAATGAGTAAATGTTATAAGGACATTCTAGCCCACGAATTTTACTGCCAAGGCCTTGCTGTTCAAAAGTTTAACGTGAATCAAAATTATCCCAATTTGGAAATCCAGTGTTTTGCTATCCAGGATCAGGTAATCCATCTTACTTCTGTGCTTTCAAAGTAACATTGGATTGGATCACTCTGATCCAGATACAGACTTTTCGAGATTACCAAATCCTGATTTATGGTGTTCTAAATGTGACTACATATCACAATCAAGGCTACTATCTATGAAAAGAACAGTAGGAAGAGTAGCCAGTGCTGGGTGACTTTAAATGTTATCTGAAGAGACAGTAAACAGCACAATAAAACAATACAAAAATCCCTTGCTATGTTCAATTTCTTTTAGAAACAGTCCCCTTATCTTACCCACAACAAATAAATAAAACAAACAAATATATATCATTCAAAAATACATTGTGGATATTTTGAGCAAGCGTTTTAAATCATAAAAAGTCTAAAAATCTAATAGTTAATAAAATAAAGAAGTTCCACAGTTCATTTGTGAAGATACCAACTTGTTGAAGCTCTGGGTGTAATTGTTAAAAACTACTTTTCACTGGTTCATCTCTGATGATTGTGTTACTAATTAATATATGATAAATGACAGTTAAAATGTAACATTTTTTTGTTTGATATGGACAGCAGTTTGGGGAATTATTTTATGGGGACAAAGTCCTATTTTTTAACTTTACTATAAAGCTTAAATGGAAGCTTAACATCTACTTCATCACTGTAACAGTAAAACAAATTAAGTGCAAAATATAAATAAATATATATGTATTACATGATACTAAATGTTGCATTTCACCAATTTTAAAGTTTTATTACATTTTGTTTCTGAAATCCAACCTGAATCAACCTTTCTGCTGGGATCAGGATAATCCTGAATATTCTGTTCAAACGTAGTAGACGGCAGGACCTTGGAACTCGAATTTGTTTTTTTTTTAGTTGTGCCTTGACCTAAATCTTGGAACTCGACCGTTCCTGCTAAAACTTTTATGGGTCAAGACCCATTTAACTCTACCAATATGGACCTCAAAAGGGTTGGACAAGAAAAACCTAACTGCATCTTGACCGAAAACTTGGAACACGTCAAAGCAAAACAGATCTGCTAAAACTTGAACGGACTGAGATGCATCTCTGATGGGCTCATCATCATCGCAGGGCCAAACGGACTTACTGGGATGCTGATGCTTGTGAATCGCTCTGTCTCGCGGTACCTTTTCACGTGTGTTCCTGGGTTGGGTATGAATTTTTTTGTGCTTTACGAACAGTACATTTAGCGATACAGTAATCATGGCCGCTAAGAAAGTGAGCACTGATAGCAGCAAACCAAAGAGGAAAGTAGTGAGAGTAACTGTAGAACTTTAAAAGGAAATTTCAGCGAGACTTGATGGTGATGCACGTGTGTCTGCTCTCGCTTCGGAGTGTGGGATTGTCATTTATTTCATGTTTATTGTTTTTGTATGTGGGTTTTTACATGTCTGTATTAGTTTCATATTGATTGTCAATGCTTTTTATCATTAATTAGGTAGATAGATAAGTTTAAATAGGTAGTTATTTCGGGGTCTGGAAAGGATTAAATTCATTTACATTATTTCTTATGGGGAAATTCGACCTGGACCTCGACCAAATCGCAACTCAATTAAGTTGCCTTCTGGAAAGCTGAATTAAGGTTGTGTTCCAAGGTACCACTGTACATCTAAAAAGTTCTGAATAACACACACTAAAAGTTGAATCCAGATCAAAACTATGACTGATTAGGTGATTTAATCCAATTAGAGAATCATTTATTTCTTTTGAACCCATTTAAAAGATTTGTCCAATCCTATAGCAGAAATCTTATCAGATTACTTTTGAACAATGGGACCCAAGATTTCAAAGTACATAAAGTTTCCTTTGAAAATACCACATACCATGGTATAATGTCTGGACGGTATGAAAAATTAGATAACGCCCTCACCCCGATAATGGTCCTTGCAATGTGAGAACTGCCTGTGCACAACATGCAATGCCAATATTAATATTAAGCAACAGATAACATTTATGTGCTCTTCTCTTTCCGGTGAACATGGCATCTTCACAAAAGTTACTGAAGCCATGACAGGGCCACGTCCTCAATCCCTGAGCCCAAACACTAGCTTCAGGAGACTGGGTTACCTTGCTCTTTCCCATCCACAACCCGCGCAATAAAGCTGCAGACAGTCAGCTTCTTCTTATGGTCCCTCTGAAGCTGCTCAGATGCCTTCTGGAAAGCTGAAGCAGGTGTAGGTCCGCCCAAACATGCCGAAGTAAGACAAAGACGAGAGAGTAGTTTCAATCACCATAATTGTGAACCGTGCATTCTAATGCATTTATCCTGAATTAATTGCATTATAGGCACTACTAGGTCTTCCACCCAAAAATAATCACCAAATAATTCTAAAGAAAAAGCCTATTATCCCAGTCCCATTGGGCATGGCTAAAGATCGTCTGCCTACCCAATGGCTCCAAGTCTTGGATGTCCATCTGCGCCTTCTTGAAGGTCGCAGATGGACATCCAACCCAGCCCACCGTCCGTCGCCTCACTAGCGTGTCAATCATGCCCTGCCTTCAAAAAGCACTTTTCGGGACTTGATTTTTTGCCAATATGAAGACAGTACACAGTAGCGTTGATAGCAGCTAATAACTTTCCTCCGTTGAGATGGAAACCCATATGAAACGCACTGAACATTTATTTGACGACGCAGAAGGTGCTGAAGGCCGTATTTACACTTCGTTTTTAAATTCGTCTTGGGATCATACACAGGCAGCTGAGACGCATCGCAGGGCCGCCGGCTCTCACGCACTCGGCGAGATATTATTCTGTTTTATCCGTAAAATCAGCTACATCAAAAACGTTGGGGTAGTTTGCAAACCCTACAGACTACTTGTCATGCGTCTCCAAGGTGTTCAGCTAAACACTTTCGTTCGGATATAGTCACTGACCCGTCCTCATCTTGACCGTATTAGCGTTTACACTCCCAAACATGTGTGTTTAAATGCGTCCCTGTACACCTTGGCGGTCTATGTTTAAGTCTTGTTAAATCCACGAAGGCTATATTATCAACAATAAGTTCTTTACCTAGTTATAGTTTGGTAGACAGTAGGCTAACCTTCGGAAATGTATGACTAGCCTTTCACCGTCGCCACCTACCCCCTTCCCTCCTCCGTGAAAACAATGCGCCCGGCCATCAGATTTGTTATGGCTCCCGGCCCCCGGCCCCATGGACACACCCCAAAGGCCCGCCGGTACCTTCCAGCCAGCGCAGACAGTCCCTGAAGCGCTCATGCTGGCCCATCTTAAAGTAGCGGCACAGCAACACCAGACCGAAGTCGGCGATCATGCTGTTCGCCACCGCCAGCACGGCCGGAAAGTCCACGGCCGGCTTTTCGAACTCCGGACTTCCATTTCCCTCCATGCGAAAACGAAATTAGGAATACACATAAACAAACCAGCCCGCCGAAAGGCACACAGACCGCCCCTTCTCGGCTTAAAGACATAGGCCGCCGATATTCCGTGCGCTCTGGCTCGCAGCGCCACCTACCGGCGCGGAGGGGGGGACGTCGCTATGGATTCCTCTGAATTTTATGGGACGGTACAGGACATACCCAATGAGCATGGAGCCTAGGGTTGCCAACCGTCCCGAATTGTCCGGGACATCCCGTAATATGGGTGATTTTGATTTGTCCTTTCAGGGGCAGCTCCAGTCCCGTATTCCAATCACAGCCTCGTCGGCCAGTAATAGACTACTGTAAGCATGGCAAAACTCATGCAAACGTTGCTATGAGACACGGTTGTTGGTGTGTGTGTGTGTACTGGCCACTAGTGGCTTGTCCTTTTACACTGTGAAATGTGTAGATTTATAGTATGAAACCTTGCGATTCCCATTAT
>JAUMHC010000036.1:20064545-20081532 GCA_032359785.1 Heteromormyrus szaboi | reverse complement strand
GACACTCCTGCCCTGTAGTGGACACTCCTCTCCTGTATCAGACACTCCTGCCCTGTAGTTGACACTCCTCTCCTGTACCAGACACTCCTGCCCTGTAGTGGACACTCCTCTCCTGTATCAGACACTCCTGCCCTGTAGTTGACACTCCTCTCCTGTATCAGACACTCCTGCCCTGTAGTGGGCACTCCTCTTCAGTTTCTAGATTTACTGGATGGAACAAACGGAAATGTGAAAGCCAAGAAATTTGTATTTACCCAAATGCTCCGAGTCCTAGTGGTGAAACGTAAACCCTGAAACTGCACATATTCATGTATTGGACCTTCTGCTGACGTGCCAATTTTTACAATCTTGTGTATGTTATAATGTCCATATCTTAAAATGCAATATGTATTATTCATATTCTTTATATGTCTACATGTTTATATTCTATTTATTTCTCATCTGCACTATGACCAACATTTTCTGTGGGATAACAGTAAGATCTTAGCTACAGCCACATGCAGACACCACTGTGATTTTTTTCTTAGATGTTTCTGCTGGCTGGATTGTTTTTGACTGTACATACACACATGCTCCAGTTATCTGGCATAAAAAAACTGTCCCACAGGTGCACCGGGGTGTATATGAAACCTGTATAATGTACCATATCGCAAACTTGTGAAAACTAAACACTAGCAAAGAAACACAAAGTTGTTTTACTAGCATTCTTACTATGGAAATAACATATATTATTTATAACACTAGAATAGGCAAGATGGGCATGTTTACAAATGGCGAGGATGCAGACAAAAAAATGGCCACAGTGGATTTCCTGGACTGCCCCCTCAGCCCCTCCCCACCTGACCACTACTCCTGCCATGCTGCCCAGCCTCTGTCTCTGACCCCCGTATCTTAGGCTTGGGGGTTTGCCCATGACAAATTTTGCCAAATGAAAATTCCACAGAAAACTGAAGATACTACCGCAATGCTGCCCAGGCCTATCGCTCGCACTCTCCTCACAACCCCAAAGAATCCTCATTAAAAGTCCTAATGAAGTGAAAATGATATGATACTTTATTTACCATTTGCACAAGTACGAGTACAAAGTACTTTGACATGTTTATTTTCACATATCCTACAATGATCTCCTTTTGAGACATACACAGTTATACACAACTGAGAGCATCGCTTGAGTTCTGAGTGCGGATCAGGCTATTTATCCGACACACCCTAGAGGACTCGGGTGACACAATCTACTAATTAACATTTCAACGCAACGGACTTTACGGTGAGACAGTGAAGAGTATGAAGAGTTTCTGAAAACCAAATCCATTCCAGTAAAGAAGGCTGCAGTATTGCCAAATAATCCTAGTACACAAGCAGCAAAAGAAAATTCCATGAAGACGAAATACAAACATATTACTCAGAAAATTACAGAGTTGATCACACTTGAAGATCAGCCCTTCTCTGTTATAAATATATAAGATCCGGGACCAGGAGATACATGCATTCACACAGCACACCTTGTGTATCTCATGCTGAGGATGGAATGTCCCTTTTAACTTATTTAAGCAGAACCTCCCAAACAATTGGTATAGGTGTCAGTTTTAAAAAGAATCGGCGATCAGTATGGGCCAGAAATGTCCTTACTGGTGCATTACTAGTGTAGATATAAGTGGTAACAAGTTCCATCAAAGATCAACTTGAGTAAAAAGAGTAACAATATCAATACAGTTGTGCATAATGCTCACAAGGTCAAATATCTTATCAAAGTCACCCTTCATTTTGCTGTCACTAACAGCTGTTGCTTCTATTTTTGTGTGATTTTTCTCACAATTTGAAGATCAAGACCTTCACCCCTACAATGGGTCTGCAAAGGCTGAAGAAAATCTATCAAATACTTCTTGAGTTATCATGCAAACAGGATGAAATGTGTGAATATTGGCAGTACAATTAACAGCACCAGTCAGCTCATTAGTGTTAGTAAAGGAACAGGCACATTAAAGCTAATCATAGACAATTAGTCTGTAAACTTCGGGTCCTAAAAAGACATGAAATATAAATAAATACATGCTGCTTTGGAGTAAATCATATTTAAGAGGAGACATTCCTGTTACACTACAGATATCCCCATGGCATGAGTCAGTGTGGGAAGGGTCCTTCTTATTGCCTATTTTAGCCCCCAGCTGTTCTCCAGCACCCCCACGCGTACACATGCACACCCGCACGCCCGCATACACGTACACAACCACACATCCATGTAGAGATCAAAGGCCATTGTGTCCTTCTGCCAGAGCTGGCATTATGTAACGCATCCGCGATGAGAAGATTGCACCCTTTCATGCGCCTCGCTGCACAGCTTCCCAGGAAGCACTAATTAGTGTCAGGAAAGGATTTGTTGCTGCTAACGAGCCGACGGACTGCAGTAGGCAAAAAAAAAAGGAAAACAGTGAAAGAGCAGAGGTGCTTTCTGGGGATGAGTGCAGCGCAATAGCTGAATCGACAGGCATTTTAAAGATGACTTTAGGGCATTTCTGTGCCTATAATCTCACCAAAAAACACCCATGTAAATCTTCCAGAGACTCTCAGAAAGAATTAGTGTCAGAGTTAAAAAAAAACAGAGACTTCAATGAAAGTGATGTGTAAAGAGCAACACAGTACACAAAACAGAAGAATTTTGCCTCTCATCTCCGTAGGTCTACCAAAGAACTTGAGCAATAGACAAACTGCCCAAACTTTGTTTACGGTATGAAGAGGGAGGTCCTTGATAACAACATAAAGTCTAGTTTCTTTGGATTTTGGTAATCATTGTAATCATTTTGGCTTTTCCTAGTGATGGTCGTGGTGATTTTGGTCCTGCTCTGCTGAAATATTGCAGTCCGACAGCACAAAGTTATCAATAAAACACAGCACTCTAGGGAAGATGAGGGCCAGCACCGAGCACGCAGACCACACACAAACCAGCCTCCCAGACGGGTGAGAAGCATCCTTAAGGTACTGCCATAAAAGTCACACGAGACTGGCGCCTTCAAGGAGGAATGATAACCGTTCCTTCAAAGCCACTTCTCCGCCCTTTCTGATTTTGTTTGCTTTTGTAGTGCAAATCCCGGTTTTCCGAAACATTCCCATTGATGTGAAAGCCGATCCCTCACAGTGAATGTAGGAAGAACAGACATCCTGACCTGCCTTTGATGCCCCTAATCTTGCTCTTTGAACACATTCCCTCAGTAATATTTTATTAGACACACATATACAGGGCGTCTATCAGGAAGGGACGCCGCGATAATCCGAACAACATTCCTAGGAATCCTATTTTAAGGGGCTACGTCTGTTACAAAGTGCCATCACTCAGCATTTAACAGGTGGGATATCAGATACCAGACAAGTGTGTGTGAAAGACACCCTTAGCATGAGATTGCACTCTAACAAAGATTACTGGGAACCAGTCAACAATGGTATTAAACTATTGAACTGGTTATTGAGACAAGTCATTAAATTTCACTTCTAAGTCTTGCCTATATGCACTGGGTCTCATTCGCCAAACAAGAACTTTCTTCTTAAAACCAGCTTATGTAGTTTTCACAAAGATTCTGACATTCATCAGTGTTTTCTTATTTGGGATTTGTTCTTAGGTAAGAACAAAATCTCTGGACACATGTGCACATTTGAGTGCTGAACAGTTTGTGCAAAATTATTGCTTATGATGTTTTCTTCAATTCAGCACTTGCACAATATTACAGGTTTTAAATCACAGAAACATTCTAATCATTTATAAAAATTCCCTTGCGACCTGTCTGATGATTATGATTCAAATGATTAAAATTCTGTTTACGTGGGGGGGGGGGGGTTAATTATTTAATAATCATAATTTTAAGGATGAATACTTATTTGAATAATGACTAAATAATAATTATAATATATTAAATTTTAATATTAAATATAAATCACCATTATTAAAATAATATTTTATGGACATTAATTATTATTTTTTAGAATTGTTACTGAATGAGTAATAACATCCCATGAATTTTGTTTTGTGTTATTTTAAATCCAGTACTGATGCTACTAAATATTATATTAAATATTACAGCTCGTTTGCTGCTCACTTCCTGTGGTAGTACCTCACTTCCTGTGGTAGTACCTCCTCCACAGAGTTTTTCTTACGTTCAGAGTCCGGTGCTCCACTGTCTTTAGATTTTCGTTGGGGTATTCTTGACTTCTTTCGCAAATTTTCTTAATTTCTGTGTGGGCACTCAGTAGTGCAGTCTCATGCCCTTTTATGGGGATTGGTGTTTACCTATGCTAATTAGGAACAACTGGCACACGCTTTTGGTTTACAAGGACAGTGGTATTCATCATTAGAACGCATTGTAGTTTAAGGACATGTAGACTTTTCTTAATACCTCAAGAACAAATTTAAGAAAAAAACTTAGGATGACATTGATGAATGAGGCCTATTGTTTCCACGTTAAGGCAACAAACATTAAAGTGCTTACAAAGAGGTATAAGCCACCATTTTTACTTTCTTGAAAGATGGTAGCTGTCTCTACACTGGCGAGTGTTTTTCAGGCACACTGTGGGACTCCCCCCCCCCCCCCACCATGCTCTCACTGATATTTGAAAAGGAAAAAATGTGTTCCCTCCCAGATTATCCTTCGGCACGAGTTGGGACAGCTCTATCAGATCGGCCTTGTAAACAGAATGGTCACATGAGCAGCCTGCCTCACCGGCCCAGCAGAGCCCGTCCAAACACATCTGTGAGAAGGGAGACGTCCAGCAAGGAGTACTGAGGGTGAACCGGGAGGTCGATACAATGATGTCTGGGGGGGGCGAGGTTCACAGAGGGTGACTCTTTGGGGGGGGGTGTTTACAGAGGTTGACTGTTGCAAGGGGGGCATTTACAGAGGCTGACTCTTCTGTGGGGGGAGTTGACAGGGGCTGACTCTTGAGGGGGGGTTTACAGAGGCTGACTGTTGCAAGGGGGGTGTTTATGGAGGCTGACTCCTGCAGAGGAGGGGGTTTGGAATGGATGTGTGTTTGGACGGCTGGGGGAAACAGGAGTACCAGGAGGAAACATGAAATCTCCACACACGTAAAGCTGGGGCAGACACCACAGGCAACTCTGCTAACCACTGCTCCACTGCGCCACCTGGTGTTCAAACTAGGACTTGAAAATAGAAGATAGTAATCAAGGGTGACAGTGATGTTTCATTCAGGGTGACAGATAGTAATCAGGCACAGACTAACATAGACCGGCACAGACACACCAACAGCACAAAATTTCCCAACTGGCCAGTGAGAAACACTAATGTATCGATCAGGTTGGACTCGCTGAGGTGCTTTGGGGAGAAACATGTCATATAATGACCAGGCTACAGCTGACTGGCTCCATGGGACTCACAAGGTCACCTTGAGGTTGTGACGCCAGCTCCGGGCAGTGAGACCGGCAGGGCTGTGTGGCACCTGCCACATGGACTGTCTGTGGAGGGATTTAACAGATGCATGAGCTTTATAGGAGGTCACTACCCCCGGGTAGCACAGTGCTAACAGTCTGAGGCTGCTCTGTTATTGAATATAAAAATAAATATGATAAATAAGACAGAAAATGCACAGCTGGCAGGGGATGGGGGTCAAAGAAAATGTCATTTCCCCGGAAGAGACATGCCAGAGGATTTAAATTTCAGGAAGAGGATTCAGTTGGAGGTTATTGGGATTACCGTGGTACAGGACCAGAGACACCACAGCCTCAAACCACCAGCATCCCTGCCTTTTCTCCACAGATATGAATCAGCCTTTGTCTGTTAATCAAAGGGTATAGTGACCCCCTGTCTGACACGGTTCCTGGGGTCAAACCTCCACCTGCATCAGGGCTCTGAGTCCAGGGGTTATTGAGCGTTGGCTCCTGCCCAGAGGCTGCAAACACGGCTTCCTTTCACCCCACAGTCTCCCTCGCATCCTTCCTCCCTATTTTTCCTGCTTGTTTTTGTGTTTTGTTGTTCGGAGTAGTGAGCACGCCCCCATCCTTACTGTTATTTCAGAGGCGTCGTGTCCGTGCGCGGGATGACATTCGGTGGTGAGCTGCACTCGGGAGGATTCCCATAATGCATTGCAGCGATCGGTAAGGCAGAGTCCCGCCCGCCGTGATTCTCTGCCATCACGCGCGGTGGTAATTATTGATCCCAGCATGCCACAGGCTAATAAAATGTTGGCGCTAATTAAGTCAGTAGTTCATCCCAGAGCATAAACAGTGAGACGTGAAATAAATTTGAACGCTTTCATGATGCCGGTTAAAATATCACCTCCATTTTTGTATAGTGGTAGAAAGTGTGAGTTTGGGAGGGGGTAGGACAGTGCCTGAGGAAGGGATCAGGGAGAAACAGTGCCCCCCCCCCCCCCCCACACCCATCAGCAGGGTGGATAGTGAGACATTTAGAAACCAAAGCACCTCCCAGCTCACAGATGCACCCTCGCGGTGACACTATGACACTATGGGATCCAGGACGTTAACACTGAAACGTGCTGTGTGCCTTTCTACGGAGCGAATGGAGGGAGCTGTGAGATCATGTTTGTGTAAAGAAGCGTGCGAGTGACAACTAAGCCAAAAGAGACGAAAGTCCTTCATCCGGGGCGGGGGGCGGGGGTATGACCTCTGAGGCACCCGCAGCTGTGGGTCTCGTAATCCCCCCTGGCCGCTGACACCGCCCCATTCCTGGAAAGAGAGGCGTCCAGCCCACAAACTATCACTGGCAGAGGGTGACGAAAGCGGGGGCCACCCGGCTGGCAGGGGCCGAAGGAAATGCGGGGCCGCCCCCTGTCTGATCGGCGTGGCGGGGGGAGGACTTCGCCATGGCCCTGCCGAGCCGTGCTGACGAATCTCCACTGTTGCCATGGAAGCCGGCTCCGTGGTAACCAAACCGCCTTGTCAAACTCAATAATGAATTTGGTTTAAAATCCTTTGTAGAGCTGTTATCGGCACAGGCAGCCCCCCCCCCGATACGATGCTCATGGCTGGCCCAATGCAGGACATAGCCTCCGGTGTAAACAAGGGAATCGAGACACGTCGTCCCCGGTGCCAACCGGGTCGCCATGACAATTTGTGTCCCCACAACCTGTGACCCAGCAATCAGGGTGAACGCATGACCACCATCCTGTCGCTGAGGGGCTGTTCCCTTGCTGCCCCAGGGTCGTCCACCAAAACAAACATGCTACACCGTCGCTCTGGTCCGAGACTCGATGTGAGCAGAATTGGGTGTCAAAGGGTCAAAGGTCACCTAGGAGAACTTCAGCAGAAGGCTGGGGCAGTCGCTGATCTAAAAACATTCCCCCACCCTGGCACATCTGAAGGTGCTGGAGGCAAGAACAAGTGTGAATGAAGAGAATGAGGCAGGTTCTCCAGCCCAACACGGGTCACCGATCATCACCATGAGGCTCTAAGGTATGAAGAACTTTAGAGGAAGGAGATTGTGAGGGAATATCCTCATGTGAAACAAACATTTTACACACTGCTTTGCTCCAGTTCTCATCTGAGGTCTGATGTTTAGGCTGAGAAGGCTGTTTATATAAATGAATATGAATGTTCAGCTGGATAAAGTCAAGGACCACGCCATGTTTTTGCACTGTCTCAACTGCACTGGCAGTGTGACACACGGAAAGTCATCTGGCATCATTAACAGAGGCGTCCGCGCCCAGCTGCTGATGCAAATGGTCTTGCCCACTGAATCTCCTCTGCTACCTGCGGCATGAATGAAAAGTGCTCGCAGGGTGTGGGACTCGTCATTGTCTGTAAATGAAGCAGCCTGTGGCTCAGAATCGCTGGCTTGACCCCCCCCCCCATGTCATGCTGAGGGGTTCAACAAGTTCAGGATGGAGCTGAAGACTCCCTCAAAACCCTCCGTACTGAGTGCAAGCATGTCTGAGAGAAAACTGCTTCCCTGAGAAAATCCATCTCAGAATGAAAGACACAGACTGAAACAAGAAACAAGATTCTGAGCCTTTTATCTCTGGGTTCAAATCTAGTCTAGGCCACCAGTGAGAGGATTCCGGTGGTCTTACAACAGCCTCATGTTGTCAGGCACCAGGAAAACAAAATCAATACTCATTTGCAAGTATAAGAGGCCTGGCTGGAAGCGGTTATGTAAGCGGGAGGTGCTCGCTGTGTGGACAGCAGAGGATCCCTCGATCTGCCAAATGATAGCAGGGAAAAGCTATTAGAGAAACCCAACACAATGCATTTAGAAACCCAACAGAATGTACTCAGAAACCCAACACGATGCAATCAGAAACCAAATAGGATGTATTCAGAAACCCAACAGGATAAGAAATCCAACTGGACGTATTCAGAAACCCAGCTTGATGCATTTAGAAACCCAACATGATACAAACAGAAACCCTACAGGATACAGAAACCCAACACAATTCAATCAGAAACCCAGCACGATGCATTTAGTAACCCAACACAATGCATTCAAAAACCCAATAGGATGCATTTAGAAACCCAACACAATGCATTCAGAACCCAAAAACAATGCATTCAGAAACCCAATACAATGTGTTCAGAAACCCAACAGGATGCATACAGAAACCCAGCGTGATGCAAACAGAACCCAAAGTTCAGTATACAGGCATCCTGTGTTATATGTTTGTGCACATAGCTGACCTTGCTCTCATTTTTTCAGACATACACAGGAACAGACACCTCTGGAGCATTTTGGGGGGATTAAGAGCCCAACAGAGAACCAGAGACCATCCAATCACAGGCAAAGAGGCCTAACCCACTGAGCCACGCACACACACCACCTGCTCTAAGTAAAATCGTTTTCTCACAAAGCCAGATGATCACGGCATGATAGCACGTAGGTAAACACCCGTCCAGCCTATATGAAACATATGAGGACACTGAGGTCCATGTTGACATGTCGCTCGTCTGTAGCCATGTCTGTGCACGTCCTTGCGGAAACACCAACAGAGACTGCCAACCCACACCGGGTACAGAGAGATGGCGACATCCACCATTAAAAGCCAGTCTGCTGCCCCCAGCTTCACAGCCCTCTTAAGTCACACTGCCCCCCCAGCAGGTCATTTTCCGTCATCTCCTCCGGTGTTTCCCTGCCACAGATATATGACGCCGCGCAGCGTGTCTATGGATAAGTATGCATGGTAACAGTTGCCCTTAGCTACGGTGGCTAAGAATAACTCTGTGTGAAGCTGAGGACTCAAAAATCATTCATAAGAATCTCGGCAGTGTAGTTAATAAGTTTTCTGTGATAGGTCACGTATTAAACACCCAGAGCCTTAAGAGCTACATTACGATGATGTTATAGAACGAATCCCAAAAATATCATCCTCTGCATTCATACCTATTAAACATTCTTAGCCCAGTTCTTTATAACCAAATGTGACATATCCCCTCTCACTCATAAAATGCTAATGAAAAACAAATTAAATACAGCCTGCCGAAATGTCCGCTACAAGGCCACATACTTTTGGCTCGTACCCCAAATCCATCCTCTCAAAACAGCATCACTGAATTAAACACGCTGACATTTTTTTTTACCTCCTGCTCTATAAGAGGAATATCAGGTGTTCTATGAAATATTTTGACTTCATGGTGCTTAACGTGTATATAATTAGCGCTGGGCGGCCTTCCAGCCTCAGGACCGTCGATATCCGTCAAACATTTCATCCAGGAAAAGTATTTTTGGATGCGACTGCAGTGAATGGTGTTACCTCAAATGCTGTAAAACACCCCGGAGCGCATTTCCCCACCAGAACATGCAGGACGCATTCCAGCAAGAAAGAGACTGAGCGTTTAGTCAACTGAGCCGTAACAAAACGCTCTGCCGTTTGACCCAAACAAGCTGAAAGCATCATCACTGGTGAGCACCACTGTTGCCTGCGTGCCTATGATTCGATAAACAGAACGGTTTGAGGACACATCCCACCCAGGGTAGGAATGCGGCCGCAAACGGCGTAACACGCTGCTGCAGTTTATAATCTCCCCTCGTTAACTGCACCTCATTTGCATGCGGTTAATTACTGGAGCTCATAGCGGGTGCAGTTATTGCGAAAACTGCCTTGCCTCCAGTAACAACGTGCCAATGTGGCTGCAAAGAGGACCCTCACTCACTGTGTCGCAGTGTGAGCATGCCCCCCTTCCCACCCCAGCTTCCCCGGTCCAGACTGTGACACTGAGCAGCAGGTATAGCTCAGCGCTGGTCTTTTAAAGTGGATGGGGGACCATATTTGGGTCAGAAGACCACCACCTTCCTGAGTAGCTGAAATTCCTCCATCCATAAGGATGACTGCTAAAGTTCTGCCCCCCTCCCCCTGCCCCACCCGCACACTGCCCTACTTAGCTGGAAAATGAAATAGTGGCCATGGGGGACCCCCCCTCCACATTAGCTGTCCCATTCCTTAGCCAGCAGCGTCTGCCTCCCACCCCCCAAAGGGCTTCCCTCAATGTTATGACCCCGTGATGCACATATAGCCTAACGAGCCCCCCCCCCCCCCCCCGTCCCCTGGGTATCCCACCTGAGTGTGACGAACAGGGGCCCTGTGATCTGAAACCCCGTCGCGGCTGCTGGGAGGGGGGCGCGTCCCTTAGGCCTTTAGCGCCTTAGGGCGATCGCTGTGCTGCTCCCCGAGACACGAAGATGACCTCAGGTGGAGAGAGAGCTGGATTCCTGACTGAAGAGGAACAGACCTAGGACAAGGTGTCCCTGGGTAACGGAGGGGCTTCACTGGCAGGTTACTGCAGCACACACCCTCACTCCGAGGACGGCTTTACTGTTTCACTGAGGAATTTCCTCTACAGAAGGATTCTCAGAAAAATAAAAGCATTAAAAAATGCTACATGATGGTGTGACATGATTTTTGTCTCAACCAAACATCAAACATAATTTGTAAAAAAAAAAAAATACACACACACACACATAGGCTGTTTAATTGGTCTAGTTAAATTTGAGGAAAATCTTTTGGAGTTGAGTTGGAAATGTATCATAAAGTTTTCCATTAAAACTAATAAGAAATGTCTTTGATTGATTTATGCCGTTGTTTCAGGAACTGAGAGAAGGCTGTACGAAAGCGAGCCCCGCCCACAACCCCGCCCCCATCATGCCCACAACCCCGCCCCCGTCATGCCCACAACCCCGCCCCCGTCATGCCCACAACCCCTCCCCCGTCACGCCCACTCTCCCCAGGGACACGATTGCAAATCCCTGGCTCTCTCCCCAAATTCCACTCCCCAATCTGGGCCTGACGGCTTTGCAGGTACCCTCTGTTTTGGTGTGTGTGTGTATGCGTGGTAGGGGGGGTCGCTCTACACCCACTTTTCTCCGCCTCCTTCCAATGGTCGCTCCACATAGTGGCCTGAAATAAAAACGCTCCTTGTGCAGGACACAATTTATGTAACTTCAAGGCAGACGAGGATCCGAGCAGACGTGGGGGGCAGGGGGGGCGAGATTACATATTAGCATAACGATTAAACAGCATCGTTTGAACTCTTCCTCTGGTAAAATAAAGAGCAACATGGTACGGAGAGTTCAAGCTCACTCCTCACGGCGCTGGGTGGAGGGGGTCACTGTCACCCAGGAAAGGGCATGACCCACAAGAGGGTCTGTGAGTCCTGATAAGAGGCATTAGGGCAGGTCTCCATGGCAACCAGCTGGACAGGCTGCTACGCTCTCCGTGGCTGGTGAGTGACCCCGTTTCCTGAGGGAAAACACCATTTAACAAGAAATACACTGTCTGGCCGTACATTTTAAAGCATGGCATATATTTCGTGCCACGACTGAAGCCCTTTATTTGCAGAATTTGGAAAAATGAAGCAGGATGCGCCATTGGATGCTGCAGCCCTGCGGAACGCTGCCTTTCCCGTGAATCATCCGAACGCTGACAGCTGTCTGTCTCGCTGTGGTGTCCGGTACCCGGAGCCAGCGATTCCCCCCCCTACATGGCTCTACTCTCCGCTCAAATCCCTATGAGCCTGTCCACCTGATGTTTGGGATGAGTCAGAGCAAACTCACTGAGTTATAGCGAGAGACAGGTCCTGTGGTTTTGGGCTTAAACTATGTTGTAAGAGTCACATTCAGATCAGACTCAGACTCACTGAGTCATAGCAAACCACAACGAGAGCCAGGTCCTGTGGGTTTGGGCTTAATGTACACTATAAGAGCCACATTCAGTCCAGACTCAGACTCATGGAGTCACAGCAAGTCACAATGAGAGCCAGGTCCTATGATTTTGGGAGTAATCTATGCTATAAGAACCACACAGCCCAAACAGTGTTACAGGTGCAGTTAATTAATAAATGATTTTCAACTGAGGCATGTTTCCAGAGCAGTCATTTATTAATTGCTTCATAAAAACCTGGAAATTACTTAATTGCTTAACAGTCTATGAAATGATTGATTTTTAAATAAGCAATTTCGTATTACGAGGAATTCTGACAGCTTTGGTTTTAGTGCAATAACCTATACTGACACAAAAATACTAATGTAAATGTGCTTTTAGGGCAAAGATACATTTAAATTTTAAATAATCGATAATGTAATAGGAGATTATAGCTTGAGAAGCACAGGACCAAGGCCTTCCTCCTCTGTGTGCAGCAAATGGGGGCTTTTTCACCTCTTTCCAGGTGATTTAAACCCACAAGCTCTTCAGACAGGCACAGACTGTCCCAGAGAGATCAGGTCTCATGTCTTTGCTCCACCCCCCCTCCCCCAAATTGAGCAATCACCAATCATGCCAGTCAGGCTTGCCCACCCCGACAGGAAAGTTGCTCCATCTCCTCTCTTCCTCTGCGACTAAAGGCACATGTAGGTGTGGGACTGCAGGCAGGACGTATAGTTTAAAGCTGATGTATGGAAGCCCCCCTGCACATGTAATGACGTCATTAATTATGGATGCACTGCACCAGCCTGACTAATGACAGGAGGTACAGTAGGCGGAGTAGTGGTGACCGAATCGCGTGATTTAGCTGCTGTTGGGAAATTGCTTTTGCCGCAGGAAAGGGTGCGAGACAGTACCGCCCCTTTAAGGTCATGTGACAGGTAGTTATCCAGCCGTCAAACCCTTATAAACGTGGTGACCAATCGGCATCCTGTTTGGACCCCACTCTGAAATGTTCAGCATCAGTTTAGCAGGACACTGCACGCTGTCCTTTCTGAGCATGCTTTACAGAGAGACGGCTAGTCAGATCAGCGGCTAGGTGAGGATCCCAGCAAATATGCCGAAGATTCCATCAGAAATCCACAGAAATGTGGCTGTGACAAAGGTGAAAATGACTGTCAGAAGCCTTCGAAGCAAGTACAGACTGGTCCTTCTCAGCTGCTTCCCCTCCATGAATCAGGGGAATTTCGTGGCTCTCCTGGGCCGAATCGGAAATATATAATCCATAAAATACATGCAAAAAACCGACTGGCCTCCACAGTCTGTGTGTTAGACATCGATATCAAGCAAACTGCATCTTCGAGCTTCACTCGTGAGGCTGTGGGTAGTCAGAGAGCCTTGATCGTCATAAATCAGGCACTTTCGTGTGGTTTCTGTTCCGAAAAAAACTCCATTACATTAATGGCATCGCTCGACGTGCCCCTAACGAGATTCCGGCTAATTGAAAAGGCGCAGGCCTGATTGCAGCTCCTTCCCGGCAGTTGGAGAAATGGAGGCACGTGAACTGAAGCGCAGGAAACCGTCCGCGAGACGGCGTGGGAATGAAGGGCAGCCCCACCTTCACATTAATCATCCACCCCTCGTTCATCGCTACGCCCTCTTTCTCCATCCAGCTCAGAGAAACGGGACATGAAGGATTAAAAAGAACATCGGGTCCCATTAGCTAGTGCCCAGCTGCCAGGCTGAAATGAGGAAAGATGAATGTTGCAGCCTTTCCTACTCCCTTAAAGAGCCAGCAGAAGCAGCCACTGTAAACGTGATCTGACAATCAGGCCAGGACGTCTGAGGTCTGCCAGATGGAGGAACGGAACCTCACTCACTCCCACAACCAGTGCTATCAATCAAGCAAGCTCTGGGATACGGGAGTCACTGGGACAGACTGGGGGGTGGAGAGGAGGAGGTCTCGAGGTGAAGCTCACACAGGACGCAGGTGTCCATGTCAGGGAATGCTGGGATCAGTGGGATTCTGGGAGAAGAAAGGAGCAGGAAATGTGGACACGAATCAGCACTTGCAGTTTGCGGCACCGACAGACGACAGACGTTGCTGGGGAAAAAAGATCCAGGTCGGAGCCAAAGTCACGTTCTAATTTTCATCTGAAGGGTCTCAGATGCTGAGAAAATGGCTCTGTTAGGGGCTCAGAATCCCTACTTCCTGGTGCTGAGGTTCTTCTGCCTGCACACAGGAAGTTTACAGCCATCACGCGGTAGAGAGCATCACTCCCCTTCTCAGTAAAAGAAAACCATTAAGGTTAATGGTGGCAGCGATGGAGGCACCCAACCCGGACCGTTTTCAAATAAGGTCCGACACATGCTTGACAGGAAGCTCCTGTAACAGGGACAGGAAGTTAGTGCAGACTAACTGACAGCATGTGACAGCCTCACCCACAGGGGGTGTAAATACTACCCTGAGACAGTGGGCATGAAGCAGTGATGAAGAAGCCCTTTCATTTCTATTTGTTTGTCCTTATTATTCACACCTAATGGCGGATTTAATACAACAACAAAGGCCTCTGTTTACCCCACGCCTGCCTGCATCCTTCACGAGACGGGACACTGGATCCAGCAGGACTTTGACAGCTGCTGGGAGCGACAGTGACAATGCAGATGGACCATCTTCATAACCGCTGGAGTCTGAGACATATGAGTGACACGTGAGTGACAGGACTGTCAGGATAAATGTCAGCGCGACGGGGAATCCCGGCACTGTGGTAAAGCGCGAGGAGAGAATGGGGACGTCCAGCTGGGGGGCGCAGTTACCACAAAGTCCGTCGCCCTGTGAATGTGGAGGACAGGCTCAGCGTAGATGGTGTCCATCATGCAACAACAAAACATGACAAAGGTCTGAAGAACAAGGAAAAAAACTATGAAAGTTTGCGGTGGCCCTGAGTTGAGCCAGGCAGGCGCTGAAGACAGGCCGAAGGGCATCGCCTGCGATTGCTACCGCGATCAGGGTGTGAACTCTGCACGACCCTTTTGGTCGCTGACAGATTACAGCGGGCTGGTATCACTGCATCCCACATACACTGCAGCAGGGGGTGAGTGAGTAACATCTGCAGAAGTTCAGTTTAATAAAGGCCGGCAGAAATACAGCTAAAAGCCAGCTAGACAAGCATTCGAGGACATCGAACACAAGTGACATGGTGTGTGGGGACCGTAAGAGCTACAGAGCTGAGCTGCAGCCTCCTGCCTCGGATCCCCAGCTCGGAATTGGCCTTGAACTTTAACTAGAAGCTGAAGCGGCTTTGTTCCGCTTGGCTGTACAGTTAATCTCCAGGAAGTAACGCTTCCTCGTCTCCGAAAGGGGGCCTCCTCATAAACACAGCCATACTAGCGACCTCACAGGAAAAAAAATAACATCTCCTGCCACATCTACACACTCATTGGAGGCCTTTGTCAGAGGTAAGGCCTGATTTTCACTCGTCCGAGCAACCGGAAGCACCCACTAATCTATCACGATTGCTCTAATTATGAATAAATACTCGATATCCCATCCGGTGTGTCCCATGCATGGAGCACTCAGCTCCCTAAGAAAGGCTCCAGACTTAGCTTTACCAGAAAAATCTGTATAGAAGGGATGAATAATAGATAACAATAGATAGTCAGCACGGAATCTGCAGATAATTCTGAGAGTTTGCAGTCAGGACCTCTGAAGCGAAGCGAAGAGACCACCACGCCTTCACAGCATCACCACAACCTGGTCCAGGGCACAAACCGTGAAAACCGATGTATCTGTGAACTGTATCTGTGAGCCTGTGTCGGTCCTGTATGCATTTTCACAAGCCTGTTTATCAGGGTACATTTCTCTGCATGGAGCGAGAAGGCCAGACCAAGAGCTCTGGGTGAAGGACCACCTTCATTTAAATAAATGCTTTCTAACCTTAGTCATCTCATTTATGCTAAGACTCACAGCCAGCCCTCCGACAGGGTCAAAGAAAGGCACAGTAGCAGGGCACAGAACTACAGCACAGAACCATGGCACAAATCCAGAGCATAGAACCAAAGCACAGAACTAGATAAGAGCACAGAACTAGAGAACAGAACTGGGGCACAGAACCAGAGAAGGACATAGAACCAGGACACAAAAACAGAGCACGGAACCAAAACACAGAACCAAAGAAGAGCACAGAATGATGGCACAGACTCTGGGCTCAGAACCAGAGCACAGAACTAGGGCATAGAACCAGAAAGGCCATTACAAAATTCAACATCATTGTGTGAAAACTCTAAAGCTTTGGGGGGGGGGGGCTCTTCTTAGCATCAACGCTAGGAGTGAAGCAGAGTGTCTGGCCTCCAGCTGACTGAACCCCACAATCAGGACGCCGCTGTCCAGAGAGCATCTGGGCCGAATCAATCGCTTTGGCTGAAAGGGACGAGCCGCCTGACATTAAAGTGAGTTCATGTGTGAGCCACTCGGGCCCGGCTGTAAATCCTGATGAAGGGTGACCAAGAATAACAGCATAATACTGCCCCGCTAAGTAGCTGAGACATTAACGGAGGAAAATAGCAGGGCTGCAATGTATATGGTGAGAAAGATTTATTTACGGGTCAGTTCCATGTCGGCCCTGTGACAGTCCCTGTGAAAGTCCCATGTAGGCCCTGTGTAACGGCCTCATGTTGACCCTATGATGGCTCCGTGTAGGCCCTGTGACAGTTCCTGTGAATGTCCCATGTAAGCCCAGTGTAACGGTCTTGTGTTGGCTCTGTGATAGTCCCTTGTAGTCCCTGTGACAGTCCCGTGTCAGCCCTGTGACAGTCCCATGTAATCCCTGTTATAGCCCCATGTAGTCCCTGTGACAGTCCCATGTAGTCCCTGTTATAGCCCCATGTAGTCCCTGTGACA
>JAUMHC010000036.1:20025844-20053498 GCA_032359785.1 Heteromormyrus szaboi | reverse complement strand
GGGGGGGTGTATAGAGACTTGGGCTGGAATAAATCGCATAGCCCTTGAGGCGGGAGGTGAAAGCAGATTGTGACACCCTGGGCTTTAATACAGCGGGCGACATCAACATCTGCTGTGTAGTTTATATAAAAATCAGATTTACTGCTAAAGACTGGCCAACTGCAGTATTTTCACCATGGTTATGGGCCTCGGTGCAGTGCCTGACACACGGGCACAATGTTACACACGGGCACATACTTTCATGCCTAACTCACCCTGAACCTTTATTTCAAAAAGTACTGTGTGGCACTGTGGATAAGAGCAATTCATTCATTAATGCGGTCATCACTTTAAACTGCAGTTTCAGAAAGTATTCACACATTAGGAGATTCGGATAGTCCATGTTAGAATCTGTCAGACTGTAAATTCAGATAGCACACATTAGGGTTTGGCCAGCTGTAAATTCAGACGGTATGCATTAGTATTTTATCAGGTTATAAATTCAGTTAAGACTCATCGCAATTCAGTCTCTTAGTTCAGCTTCCGAACGTGTTTGCTTTAATTACACTTTTCACAATCCCGTCCTTCAAAACCTCGCTCGTGGCGGGGGTATTCCCAAATAGGAAGCGGTTCTGCCAGCAGCACCTCGCTCTAATCTAACCGGCATGTCTTATCTGGTTATGAAAGCGCAGCAAAGAGGATTTAGGGAATGACCCCCAACCACCGCCCCCTTCGCGAGCACGTCCGGGCGAATCGCGAGGCGATTTCCCACGCTGCTCACGTGTAGCGAAGGACCTGGTGGACTGAGCGAGGACAGCATGAAAAAACCACAGGGTGCAAGTCAGAAACCAGTTTTATAGAAAAAGAAACAACTGAAATGACGGAACCAATAATAAACCAGAATGACAGTGAAGAGGCTAGAATAGAGGCTTTAAAAATGCCAGCACTTATTGATTTGGGGTGCGTGGTTAGGATGAAAGGAGGGACTCGCTGCGGTGGGACTGGACCTGGGGGGGGGGGGGCACGGCCCGCTGCCGTGACGCTCCCCTACTTTCGATCCAAACCCTGTGTTGACCGTGTTGGTTGATCGGCCCTGGGGGCCTCCCGGTGGGGACTGGGGTCGAATCGACTCTACTGGACCACATCATGCTGTCTCTGCACCCTGAGCACTCTGGCAGGTCCAAGCCCAGTTTGTATTGACACCAGCGAACTGGGACTTACGTCTCTATCGACCGAATAATCACTACAGGTCCTCGTCCCAAGAATTCAAATTAAATGTGTTTCAGGAGGCTTTCTGCTCCACTGATCCCTGTTACCGGGGCCTAGAACAGCAGGGGGCCCTGGTTTTACATGCATCACCCCCCCCCCCCCAACCTGCATAGGTTAGACTCCCCAAGGTCTGAGGAAATAACAACAGTAAATAACAGGACCACCTGCAAACCCCACTGTGCCACAAACCCTCAGGCTTTGCCGCCAGACAGGCTAATTTACACACATTTAGCAGACACTTTTACCTAAAAACGCAGAGTCAGCCAGTCCCCGGAGTGACTGGGAGTTAAGGCCTCGCCCAGGGGCCCAGTGGTGACATCACTCTGCCAATCCGGGGATTTGAACCGGCATGGTCCTAACCCACTGAGCCCTGCACCGCCCCAGACCCCACACACATTCGCAGAGGCTAAACGCTCAGATTACCAGGAGAGATTCCCTCCGAGGTGCTTCAGGAAACAGGGAATCCCACTAATGAGAGCAACACGTCTAGTCGGTGACGCCCCGGTCATTCAGGCGATTAATATCTAAATGGCAGTGTTATCTGAAGCAGCACAGTGTAGCCATGCTGTACAGATCCGATACGCTTCAGTGAGAGCCATCGCAAACCCACACAAGCCACAGACAAAAAGATAAACACACTCCTTCATCAGCCATGAACCGGCTTGCCAACTCGATTATATTAATGGCCTTATCCTGGAAGCGGTGAAGTAATCAGCAGGTTGGTCTTATCTATCCATCTCTTATCTGCTGGCTCACACAGCCCTCTGGTCACCTCTGCTGAAGAACACAGACATTTAAGTTATTTACTGCTTATACATCTCTCCATCCTGCGACCCTCAACAGGATACAGTGATGAGAAGATGGATGGATGGAAGGATGGATGGATGGGCATCCCTTATTTTATAAACCATATCATTTTATAAACCTCGAATCACCTGTTTCTGAAAGAGTAGGTTCTCCGGGTAATTAGCAGTAATGTGTTAATTATCTGGCCCATTTAGTGTCTATTATCGACATGTGACCGTCCAGCACATGGGCAACGGCTACGCACCAGCGATGCAGGAAATGTGCCAGAGATGAAGCTCTCATCTCGCTCTGCGGGCCACTGGCCACGTGGTAAATGGTTCACTTCGAACAGAACCTGCCCTGCTGTAAGAACCTGCGCGACTCCGATGAAACTGCAGTGTCTCCACGGTGCTTTACACTCGGTCTTCATACAAATGAGGACGGCAGACTTTGAGGGCAGCCCGTGCTCCTCTAACGGATACCCAGGCCTCAAGCCTGCCCCTGCCCCGGAGCCCAAGTGGGCTCTGTCAGCACTGCTAAAGTCAAGCTGACATTTTCTATGTTCACACAGACGTCTTTCACGTGACCTGGTTTGATCTGATGTGAAACCACAACCAATATTCAAAGTTCAGGCTGGCTTCACCTCAATCTCTTATCCTGCATCTTCTGCGTGGCTGATCTCATTCGCTCATCTCATGTTAAAATTAAGCTGCGTTTTTCCGCGAGGTATGATTTGGATATGGAAGGCTGTAGGATCCCACCGGAAATGAAGTCAGCTCCATCAGAGGCGTGGTCATCCTGCATCCCCCAGTCCCACCTGACGGGGGGGGTTTGTCCTACGCCTATAGCCACACTTCACGGGAGAGTCACTGCTTACGCGATCACAGAAAGAGCCTGGGAAGAACCTGGGAAGAACCTGGCCCCCTCACACCCCAGCACGTCGTGCTGCATCAGTACATGAAAGAATTCTCCCCTCGTTCCATTTACCTCCGGGTTCTTGGCCGACTAGTAAAAGTGTCGTCCCCCCCCCGCCTCCTGTAAACATATAATTATATCACTGGCCAAATTTAACCCTGGTGTCGCAGCGGAAGGAGATGCTGTAGCTTCTGGACATAGTTGTGCCCTGACGCTACATACATGTTACACTACATATGTGTTACATTACATATGTGATAGCTACGCCTCAGTGTACATACATGTTACACTACATATGTGTTACATTACATATGTGATAGCTACGCCTTAGTGTACATACGTTACATTACGTACGTGACTGCTAACTCTCAGTGCACATACGTGTCTCAGTAGACATGTGTCACATTACATGTTACCTAGCCCTCAGTGCAGATATGTGTTACACTATATATGTGTTACATTATATACATGTTAGCTAACCCTTGGCGCGTTATATGTTACACTACATATGTGTTAAATTACATTATGTTAGCTAGCCCTCAGAGTACATACGTGTTACATTTACATTAAATGCATGTTAGATGTCCGTGTGACGGGACATCTTTGCTACTTGGCTCTCGTTATTAAACGCAAAGAAAACAAAGTGTGTCAGGATGGGGAATCCGGCTAACAGCCTTTCCTGTGTCCTGAATGTCTTGTCTGACATCACTTCCTGCCACTATCTCAGCTGTGGCTAAACCACAGTCTGGCTGAAATGCTGCATGGCTCTTTTAAATTTATGCTCAGTGCCCAAAAGCATGATCTTATCGATCTAAAATGATTTAAATAAAATAGATCTACGTCATCATTCTGGATATTATGTTTGAAAATATTACATATTCAATAAACAAAGGGGGAAAAAAACGATACACACATCTGGTGGGTATTTGCAAGAAATATTATACAATAAAACAGGAGAAGAAAATATAAAAAGAGGCAAGCTGTTGTTGTTTTTTATCAGCTTATATCTGTAGGCTCAGAGTGGTTTTCTAAAGCGCCTTTACACATTTATGATGATTACCGCCACCTCTGATATTTCGACTCGCAGTCTGAGGTCTCGGATCAGCTGAGGAACGGAGCTGAAACCTAATCGTGTGTGACTCACGCCGCAAGTGTGCAACAAACAGGTGACGTTTAAAAAAGCGCATTGGGCAGGGAGGGACACGGTCACACGGCGCGTGATGCTGCTGGCGGGGGCCGGCCGCACCCCCCCACAGAGCCCCGAACAGCCTCCAGCACTGATTCAGGGACTCTGCGTAAATTATGAGGGATTAGACCTCATCACGACTCCCCGGCCGTTCGGGGTGACATTTAAGATCTCTTTTCCCCAATGGAGGTTGTGACTAAAAGACTTTACGTTGCACATAGATGGGGGCATGAAGAAATATTTCTAACTAGAGGCTGAGCTGATGCCGCTCATTGGCTGTTCGTTTGCATCCAAGGAGAATCGTGCACTGAGCTTCAGACGAAAAACCTCCCAGGAGCATGAACTGGGGTATCTCTGATAGGTCGGTGCTGCTAGATGTCGGGGGCTTCAGTTTAGGGGTAATGAAACTAGCACTGACCGAACGAAAACAGACAGAACGTCAGGCAGTCAGGGATGGGTCTGCCTTGGTACAGCCCGTGTCTGACTTAGGGACAGATAAGACTGGATGCACCGATATTCAGGGAGCAGTCAAGGGGACTCGGATGACCGCTGAGATTAATCTGTGTGGAAAACATCGTTATTTTAAGCATACCAACTGAATCGTAAAATGTCACGAAGACCATAAGCACTGCTGGGAACTCCTGTGGAAACATGCGGCTGTTTATACCAAACTCAGGCCAAATTAATAACTTTTCCCTGGACCCACAAAGAGGTTGCATACTAGAAATAAAAATAAAAATATTATCACAAAGCGGCGTATTTCATACCACAAACATTTTGCTCTTGCTGCATGCAGGGTGTATATCACCGAGTGCATCGTCGAGAGCATAAAAAGTAAACCACGGCAAATAGCTTCCTGTGTTTTGATGTCCGTAAATCAGATAAGAGACGGAACACACCAGCTCAAGCTAGAGGTCTGACGCTCGAGCGTGCTGACGTGCAGCTGCTGAAATGCGGCAGGACACGTGAAGCTCACACTGGTGCATCCCAGCCCTCACCTCGCAGCGCATGCGGCTGCTAAACACCTACACCTGGATGTGTATCCATCACTGACTGGGCAGGAGAGCCCTTTCCGGAAAGTGCTTCACCTGTAACCAAGCTGAATGCAGCTCAGAGAGGGCGACCGCGTCTCTCTGAAAGAGGACAGTCCCCTTTTTTCCAATTCGGACACAGCCAGAGAACCTCGCGATCTCGCCACCACAGGCTCAGCCTGTATTTCCTGACACCTCCACCACCTCCACACCCTCGCCTCCTCTCGGAGGTCCATCCTGCCGTCGCAGACACCGCGCCCACGCTGAGCACGCCGACCGCACCCGCCCTTACCTTGGCCGCCACAGAGGAGCTTGGCTTCTCCAGAAGGTCCCAAAGCTTCTTCCTCTTGTCTGGGCAGCAGGTGTTATCAAACTCCCCCTCGCCCTCCCTTTCCCTCAGCGTCTCCGCCTCCCTGCGAAGCTCCTCGTTCATCTGCTCCTTCTTCTGGTGGTAGCGCGCCTGGCAGCACGACTCCAGGTAGATCTCGTCGATGCCCCAATAGTCGAGCTCCTGTCCGAAGGACAGAGCACACATCTCCTCCATCATGTGCAGCTTGCCTGTCCGGTAGAAGTTCAGGATGGAAGTGAAGGCGCCAGGATGCCGGTCAAAGAAATACTCATTCTCGTTCAGGCTGTAGTCGTCGCACACCTCCATTAAGGAGTCGTGCGTGTTGCAGTCTCTGAGCTTGCCGAGCCGGGTTCGAGGGAGCCGGTCCAGGGTCCTCCACAGCACTTCATGGTTGAGGCCCCCGACATTGATGCGCACCCTCCGCGACCGCGCCTTCGTCCGGATGATCTCGATGGGCTCTGGCGGCAGGGAGCCCGCGGCTCGCGTGCTGCTTTTGGGCAATCCACAACCCGGCTTCTCGGCCATCACCGCTGAGATGGATATTTCACGTTTCCAGGAAGAAAACAAATAAAAAGAAAAGAAAACAAAAGAAAAACTATCTTGGGTCCACTTTAGACAAGTCCCTCCATGGCTGAAATAAAACCAAAAACAAATCGATTAAAATGTTATTCATAACTTGAAGCACATTCTTCTTTCTTCTTTTTAATCTAGAAAATTTAACTGGATTTTTAGCACGTGCGTTACTAGAATACTGGGCATTAAAAAGCTTCAAATTCCGCCAGTGGTGTATCAAGAAACATAGCCTGAAAAACACAGAGCAAATGTATCATGTTGTAGGCTATATGTGATTTCTTTACTGCCTCAGCATAGGGGCGGTGGATTACACCTGTTACTCGTGATCCCAACATAATTTGCGCCCTATAAGAGGATAGTTACTCCCGTTTTTCTCATGGCACTAAACATAAAAATGTCGAAAAACACCAAAAGAGACTGGATAATTCAGCACTCTTCAGTCGGTTAATCGCACTTATTACTTTGTTTCCACGCTAAGCAGGACGGGCTTAGACCCGCTTGTATATTTAGTAACGCGTTAACTAAATCCCGGGTTTATGTTCACTTCACTTACAGTACTTTGTAATTGCTGGGCTATTTAAAACTTATCATGAATGATTGCATTTCAAGGCTGGGATTAAAATTGCTATTTTTTATCGTAATTTACACGGGGTTTATTCGCTGTCAATCTCAGCAGAAATCTGCAAGAGCGCGTTTTATCTGCTCAAGGTTATGATGCATGTTATATAAGATAAAGTCACGGAGCTGAATCCGCGGGAAGTTCACATGCGGGGAAATAAATAGATCGTATTAACACTATAATACGAAAATAAGGGCCGAGTAAACACTTTATTTAATCGGCGATTGTTATGATCTCTCCTGACGGACACACGCGTTATATCGCCCATCTCGGTTAGATGATGAATGGTACCGAAGATGCAACAGTTTCCCGTCGATTCGGCTATCCGTGAAGGGAGTACAGTACCACTGCATCCCACAACACAAAATGTGCATTTAAAAGATCTCCGAGAAATAAACATGATTACATAACGCGTGATTTCACTGTGGACATTAAACATTTATTTTTCTGCGACGCTTTTTGTGTCTTATCACCTGTTTTACTTATCCGTTTTTGATCTGATTTTTTGGATCTGCGGTTTTTGCATAAGCTTTCAAGTCGCGTAGTTACAGCGATCGCCGGTTTCTATTAACTTATCAAGGTTGTATGTATTTTTAAATAGATTTTTACATTATTGCAGCAGCACTGTGCGCATTGTGCTTGTATCGCCCGTGCAAACATTAAAATAACGTTACGCCCACGGCTCCTGCGATCGTATCAAACACGCATAACAGTGAAACTAAAGTAACTGGGACATGTCATCCCTTGCTGTCACCCCCTATGTCACATTATATTAAAGGATTAAAAAAGCGCGGCTCTCCTACCTTGCGGAAACGAGCCACCTTTTGCATGAAAGTCCCTCTTTTGACGGCGGGATCCAGGATCCCCTACGACTCCCGGCTCTCCGCGTTCCGCCGATCTGCTCTCCTCATTTTGTTTGGAGAAAATAAATTAAATTAAATTAAATTAAATTAAATTAAAACGCGTGAAGATCAGGGGGAAAGCACACAAGCTGGCCTCTTGAAAGAGAGAATGAGAGAGAAGCGGCGTCCCCGCTGCAGGGGCTGCTTGACGGCTGCGGGTGTGAAGGCGCACCGCGGCTGCATGGAGCGGACTGCGGACGGGAGCGCAGAGAGGGACGGCACAGCCGCATCACAGCCTAGAGGTGACACCTAATTGGATTGGGCTTGTACATCACCAAGGACGGCAGCAGATCATCCCCAGTGCGCACGGCTCTCCCCCCAGGTCCGCACGGCGAGCCCTCGGCCCCGATCCGGCTCCGCTTCCCCCGCTGCTGTGACGGCTCTCCCCACACCGGTAACTTCCCCGGGATGCGGCACCGCGCAGAGACGCGCTGCGTCCTTCTTACATTCCCACTGTGGGGTTTTTCCAAGTTGTAACATATATGCAAAAGTGCAACGAAAGCGCACTGTTATATATATGAAGATTACTGTCTAACGAATGAGCAGTAATTGACTATTAAAGTTTGCAAAAAATAAGCATTCAACAGTTGTTCCCCAAATATTACAACAGTAGCAATGCAATAAAAAAAACACACTCATTTATTAACAGGCAATAAATATCCTTTTTATATACAGGGACCGTGGCGCGAAGTCGCCCACCTTGAAATGCAAGCGCGGCGCATGCGGTCGCTGTATTTATATTACAGCTATATTACAGCAGCGCCCGCCTTTATCTGACAGCCTTCCAGGGCTTTCTGGGCTTTACGATCATTGCTGTCGCCTTAATGCATGCATACTGTAATGTATGTGCACATGGACCCACGTCCTCGGCACGCGCGGAAACGGCAGCCTTAGTGCGGGTCGGGAATATAGAACCAAACAACAGCACACTGTCGATTGTGTATATTCAGTTTTAATGGCCGGTGTCATTCATTCGGTGCTTCAGTGACCGCTATTACAAAACTTCACTAAACCACACCTGCTTCACCTGGGCAGGCGCACATGAAGGTAAGGGGGGAATGGCCGTGGTTAGCGGTTCGTGCAGACAACGATGTCAGTGGCAGGAGCATAATCTCTGACAAATGGAGAACAGAGTAAGCAGTGAGAATCTGGAATAACCATGAAAGATGAAAATCATTATAAGACTATTACTTGTGTAATCACACTTAATTATACAATTCCTCCCCATTTCATTTGAATGTAGCTCGACTCCCAGGCTGAGAATTAGGCTGTTTGTGTTATCTTGTAGGTATTCGTGTGCGTATGTAAGAGATGCTGAACACTAATGATGTGTGCGCAGCGTCAGGGCGCGTCACCGCTGATGAGACAAGTGGCTGTCATGTATGACCATGACATGTTGGCGTATTTCACGTCACACGAGGCTGCCTCGCACTCTGCGATTAAACTTTGGTTCACGGCTTCATCCAACCTATACTACTGCCTTAACTGGGAAGTTCCTTAGAGCCAGAATTAGAATCCTTTATTCAAAATTAAATTTTTTAAGGAATTTAATTCAGTAAGAATCAAAAGGTATAAATAACAAAGACACTTCAAAGAGAGGAGAGATATCTTTGTACAGTATTTTTAATTTTGATAATATAGTAACCTCAGACAGGGTACATCTCATGTATAAATAATTAGTGAGGTTCAGAGTAGCTTTACTCAGAGAGAGGAACTTAACTAACCATTTGAATAGTTAACTATCCCCTCACTTGGACCTGGATACATATTTTTTAATGTTCACACTTTTTAAATCAAACCATCACTTCTTTTACAGGTGCTGGTTAAAGGACGGAGGTGAATTTACGGCGTACTGAGGTCTGCCAGCCCCGTCTCTGCAGTGAATTCCTAGTCGCCTAAATGTCGACAGTAAGGGCAGCACGCATGCTGTTTCTTGCGACGAGCCTCCCTCCGCAGCCAAGGACATTAAAATAGATCAGGGGGTGGCAGTCATTAGCTGGTCAACCGACTCTGCAGTAAAAATGCCAGGTAGTAATGATGAAAGAAACCATTGTGTCAAAGTCAGGCGCAGAGGTCAAGCGAGGCTGGCCAGGCTGTGCATAGCCGGTGATCGACGGCGCCCCCAACGTATCTGAGACGCCGAGCTCGGCTTGGAAGGAACATGGAGGCTTTGGGACAAAAAAACAAACACAAAACAACAAGCAGGCAGTGGAAGCCGAAATAAATTCTTGGAAATGAGAAAAGGTACTATCATTTGCCATCTGTAAGGATGTGTCAGCTTCTGGCAGTGTGTTTTGGCAGATCCATAGCTACACTGACGGCACACACCCTGGAGAACGTGCGGTGCTTGGTATTTTAATCCGTCTTTCATATCGCTTGTGATCGCAAGTCGGATTTTTACTCTTTACCAGCAGAAAGCCTGGGTGAGCGCAAATCACATCGATAAAGGAGCGATCGGAGGCTACAGGCCCTTCCGCCATGTTTGTGGGCATCATAAACATGCTTCATAAAAACAAATCCATGTACTTTGAAAGTAGGTATTACTGCATGGTGAACGTATAATCCCGTATTTACATTATAAAGTCAATGCTGCTTTTTCTGAGCCGTCTCTTGTGTCAGGTCACATTTGTCGCCGAGCATTGAAACAATTCCTCAGGCTGAACGAAGGGAGTGTCGAGGCACATCTACCTGAGACCTGCACAGGAGAAAGTGAGCAGGTAGTGTATGGAGAGATACCCGCCAATGGAGGGTTAGGGTTACTGGTCAGCCAGAAGCATTCACGTGGGAGATCTCAGTTAGACATTTATAGTCATTCTGTAAAATACAAGGTAATGTGAATGAAAAAGTAGTTTCTGAGCTCAAGATGAAGGTATGGTGTTCAACCATAAATAATAAGAGCAATTGGAGCAATCAATAAAAATAAATAAATTGATTCAGAAATAAATGTAAAAGGAAGCAATAAAATGTACAAAATGAAAAATAAAATGCACCATATAAGGTTCCAGGATATTGGTGCCGCAGCAAGCAGACAAAAAGTGCAACAGATAGTAGTTAGTATTGTATGTGTGCAGAATTGTAATATAATGTACACAAGTAGTGAAGACAGCAATAGGAGCAGTGATGTCATGTCATGTGTCACAGAGTAAATAATGTCAGAGCCCTATCATACTCACTATGTATGGAAATGCAAACAGGTTAGTTTGTTAACTGAGAACAAACTCTTGCTCTTATTCTGGGAGGGGGGCAGTCAGACCGGTTGTCCCTGATAGGTGCAGCAAAGTGGTTCGACTGACCCACGGGGCTCCATCCGCGGCTGGCTGTCGGCTGGGCCCCCCCAGGCCTCGAGCCGACACAAGGCTGTTCCTGCGCCGTGAATCACAGGCCGACTCGTCTCCACTGCCATCTCGGTCCTGGTGGGCGGTTTGGCAGGGCGGGCGGGAGAGTCGCTTACAGAATAGGCTGCGACTGACTGAACATGGGAGTCAGAACACAAACGATGCGGGGGGGGGGGGGGCGGTGGGGCCCAGTGTCGCCTTCGTGGGTGGATGTACTCCCAGTTCAGCTTTTCCGCAGGGATCACGTGAAGGCACAGAGGTTAAAAGGTGCCAGATCTACACTTTCGATTATGTCCTTAAAAGGTAATCAATCCCAGAATAGGTCGAGCGGCGGCTTCGTGGTGCCCGGATTATTTTGTAGGCGGCTGTTTAGTTTGGGCTGCATGCGCGAGTGGAGAGCTTTCTAAAACGAGAAGACTCAACATTACACGCGATTCTGTAATTAAACATGTGGATCCGAAATCCAGCTTGGCCTTCACCGAGGCCTCTGTTCACGCCAATAGGCTTCAATTTACTGTTATATAAACCCACTGGTCTGTGCAAGTATGTATTCTAATTAAACTAATTCTAAACATACCAAGCCATTATTTAAACTTACTAATATACAGCTCACACTGGCTATGCAGTAGTTTATTCGCTTGCTTGTATTATTTTTTTTTTTAATGAGTGTTTTAAGACCAAGTGACATTGTGTTCTCTGTATAATCCATCACTAATAAATTAGATTTCAGTTATGCAAAGGTGTAATATAAGGACAGTTAGTACTAAATAACATTCAGCAGGCAGTGTGTTGGACACCCCTACGTAGCACCAAGTAGGACCCCCAATTTGTCTGCACTGGCAGAGTACTGAGCTGGTACCTGCGGCCGTCCTGTTAACTGTAACGAGTCTGACCATTCTCTGACCGCTCTCATTAACAACGTGTTTAATGGCCATCCATTGATTGGATGTTGCTTAGGGAAATATATAACATATATAATGTTTATGGTATATAACAGACAGGGGGTCTCTGCCCCCTTAGCTGTGGTTACCTTTGTGTACAGTAAGGTCATACGTCACATGACATTAACCTGAGATTTGGCACAGTTTGGTCTCTGCAGAGATTTCTACAGTGTCACCTGTTCATGGGGAGAAAGCTCCCCCTCACCTGTGGGACACTAAGAGATTTTTCCCAGATTATACCTCAATATATTTTAATGATGTGAGATGTTCTAGACAAAGTACAGACACTGTATATTCACTGAAAAAGTGGAACCTCACATGAAATATGACTAATATAGCACAAGGTTCCTGTCAGCCTCCATAGTGCCTCTTCTTTGATGCATTTCAACCGGGAAAAAAATAATCCACTATGAGCAGCATCAATGCTTCAAGTCTCTTTTAGTGATCGGCAAAGCAGCCTACAGCAGAGGGCGCTATACCAAATTAAACTGGATGGATTCACTTATTGGAGGACAGTTTTGTCAAGAGGATCTGTTTGTCCTCAACACTTCAGACATCACGTGAGTGACATGTGTGGCAAGTATACTGCAGGCTGTCCGACAGCGTCCTTATTCTTCAGAGAGCAGTTATACTCACTGGCACGGTGTAAAGGTGGCACTGTGAGGCCTGTCTCTGCAGAATGCTAATGAATCACTTCCTAGCGCGCCCACTGCACTGCACTGCACTGCACTGCACCGCCAGGACAGGCATGTAAATTAAAGCAGGAAGACAGCACCTCTCAGTCAAAAGATTAACTGGCAAGTCGCATTGCCTCGTTGACCCAGTTGATGGTAGGAATAATCAGATATATTATCTTTTGGACATTATTATTTTAAATAACAAACAGGATACTTTGAATCGCCACATTTTCTTTGCTTTTATTTTTCCAGGGTGGAACACGAAGCAGCTGACATTTTTTTTATGGGAAGTTTTCCGTGGGCTTGGTTCATGGCATTTTTTTATGTAAAAAGTGATCTTTTAAAAACGGGAACGCCGGAGGCTGCTCTGTCTGACCTTTATCTGGAACAAAAAATGCTTATTTTTTATTAACGTTCCCATAGATCAAAATGTACTTGGCTAAGCATGTTTCATATTACGATGTGCGCATTACATTAATTACGGCACTATGACCATAAAGTCACGACACCTGATGATGTAAACGTACCGTTAATTACTCATATGTTCGTTTCACATCGTTCATGCCCTCCGGAGGCCAGCTTGGAACAGGATGTCTTGGGGGCGGAGCCTGCAGTGACTGGGGCTGTTCATTCCCAATGCCCCGCCCCCTCACCAAATGGAAACATATACTTCCCTGTCTCTGCAGCCCGATGGCCTGGAACCTGCCTCAAGCATCTTTGTTTTTTATATTCTCACTTGGTGCTAATGTGGCATACAGTTGAGAAAGCAGGGTTAGACATCCTTGAGGGTCTTGCTCATCAGTCTGCCAACCCTAGGATAGGAACCAGCAACCATCCGATCCCAAGCGTAGCTCTCAAACCCGCCACCCCAGGACTTTCATTGCATTGAACCCTAACCCTGCTCTGTCCAAGTTCATTCACTGCCTGCTCCCCATCCAACGCTCCCATTCAACTGCCTGCTTGGGGGGGGGGGGGGGGGGGGGGGGGGGACCTCTGGCCCCCCCCCCCCCTCAATGACCTGCTGTACTCTGTTAGTTCCCCGTCTGAGTGCTGCCTCCCTGCTTTGGCACTTGTGGCACCTTCTCCGTTTATTTCAGTCGTTCCAGCCTAAGGTTAAGTAGATTTCTCCGCCCCACTGCTGCTCTCTGGAGTTGGGCCCCCCTGAGGCCCACGGCTGACTCCCCCCCCCCGGTCCAGGTAAATCAGGGACATGCTAAAGCAGCCACCCTCTGCCCCCCCCTCTTCATGTCCTGGTGCAGACTCTGGATCAGAGTGGGCCTTTACGCAGCTCCTTGATAATGAATGAGCTCTAAAGGTTAAACTCTGACAGCCACGAGCGCACTTTACTCGCATTGCTGCCTCTTGACAAATGTAAACGTCAAGAAAAATGTATATAAAGGCAGCGTGATGTCATAACGGCCACCTGCACTCGGGGCCTGACAGCATGGCGCTTTGCGTCATGTGGGCACGCTGGGTTTAACCCTTTGCATTCCGGCACGGGGCATGCACCCCCCGCCCCAGGGCTCTCTGTTGCTTTCTCAGTTAATAACGCCGTTACTAACGCTCATCTTGGTGAATTATGCAAGCTAAGTACTCGGCCATGCAGACGCGCATCTCCGCGTGGGCGGTTGCCATAGGAACCCTTTGCAGTTGCATCACGCGGCAGTGACTCTGTGGCATGAGGCTGATGGACGGCCCTCACCCTTCCCAGAGCCTGTGGTGCTGCTGCTGGTGATCTAGTGGTGGTGGGGGGGGGGGGGCAATGGGGGGTGGTCTGCCTCTCACTCAATCAACCTCACGTGCCTCTGCAGAGAACCAGCCCCTCACTTTTCACCCCCATCTCTCACATGTGTCTCTGCCATAAAGTGTGGGAGAAATCCATCCATCCATCCTTCCATCCATCCATCCATCCATCCATCCATCCATCCATCCATCGCTACAGGTCCCGGCACATTTTGAAAAGCAAACAAGTTATTTATGTTAAAGATGAAGCTCTGTTGGATAAGGGGGCGTTTTTAAGGACTGGTGGGTTTTTAGAGCTCCGGTTGACGGTGATTTGCATGTAAAGTGTGGAGAGCGGAGTGGGAGGGGGGTGGGGGACAGGGACAACTATAATCTCTGTGAGCGTGCGGGGCGGTCCCGGCCTACCGCCTAAATTATTATAATAAGCGCTCAGTGGAGGGCTGCCGCTAAAAATAGACCCTGTGCCAGAAGCTAGGTCCCAGGTGGGGGGGGTAGGGGGTGAAGATGCAGCTGAGGACTCCTACCCTCTCATTTCTTACAACGGCAGAGCTTCTGGGCGCATTCCAAGGGCGGGCAAGTGCACAGGGAGTGAGGGATAGCGCCCCCTGTGTGCTCGTCTGTGAAGCGGGGCATTACATGTCAATCCTACAATCATGAACCCCTCATACACATGATTTATGGAGTCCTTAAGAGCAGCAATACATTAGCCACCCCCTGGAGGGGCTGCCTGGTGGTTTGGGGGGGGGGGGCCTTTTCATATTTGTAAAGGTCATTACCCACGTCGGCTGGCGTACAGAAAAACAGGAGTTATGCGTGCACATTTGTATGAAAAGGAAAGTTACACTCATGTTACAAAATATGTTCCGTTCATTTAGCTATATGTGTTACTTTTGCTAATCTGAACTATACTCCAGGTCAGAAAAGCAATAAAATCAATCATGTTAAAAAAGAATCGTGACTTGTGTGAAAGAAACTGTTAAAATGATACTTTGTTACAAGAGAAAATATTTATTTGTGGTGGCCTGGCTCTGCACCTGGGGTGTCCCCAGGATCACTGGGACAGCCCCCAGACTCACTGCCACTGCCGACTGCACAAGTGATTATGGAAGATGTTTAAATTGCCCGTAAGAGTTTCAGTCAGATATAAGTATGCATTTTATTCTATTTATCAGCTCTGGGATTGAGATATAGCAGATTTAACTGCTCCTTGCATGCCTGTGTGAGTCTTACCTGACTGGACTTAAAACTGGTACCATGCAGGCCCATATTCTGTCTTATCTTGTGGAGTTTATCATGACTGCAAGAAGCTAATATAACATCTGTTCATCCATCTACCATCTATCCATCTTTCAATCATTTATCCAGCACAAGGTTGTGGAGAGCTTGCAGCCGCCCCGGACCATATAGAGCACAAGGCTGGGGTAGTCCCAGGATGTGAGGCAGGGGGCACCCTGGACAGGATGCCAGTCCATCACAGGGCACAGGACAGGGGACACACAGGACAGGATGCCAGTCCATCACAGGGCATGACACACACTTTCGTACCATTACAGTGTTTTTATGGGCAATATAGAGATGTCAATTCACTGTTACCCACAATATTACATATTACACATCACTTCAAATGCTATGGTACATAAAATATTATTTCAAGAAAGAAATTCATATTTAAATATATAGGTGTATCGATCTATAAAAGGGCAAACCTGTAGCATACAGCTTAATTTCTTTGCCTTGTCACTCTCCTTTTACATGAGTTGACAGTTTTGCTTTATGCTGGTAATTAATCGTGTCATTAACAAGCACACGTTTAAAGGCTGCCCGGGCGACATATTCCCCGTCAAAGTAAATCATCTCAGCAGTATCTGTGTTTCATAATTATGTGAACTTCGAAGCCACCAGCTCTGTGATAGTCCTAAATGATCTGTAAAGAGCAATATCTAAGATGCTGTTTATCGCTTGTTTTTATCAATCCATCACAGTGACCGTATCATGACTCAGCGTTAAAAATGGCCATATGACTTTTGGTACCAAAATGGAGTCTATTTATCTAAAAGCTGCTATTATATCCTCCTGAGACCCCACCCATTCATTTATGTCCATTGTAGTGGACATTTTTGCATCTATCTTTTCACTGATGTTAGAGAACGTATTTGTTCCTGTTGTACACTAAAAAGGACATGCTGTGAAATTAAAAATAAAAATAAATTTGAAAAAATCTAAATTGTAAGATGTCTTACTTACTCCAAAGACAAATAACCTAAAATTGAAGGACATTTTTTTTCCTTGGGTCTCAGGAGGATAGTCATTGTACCAGACAGTGTTGCATAACTTCTGATAACTCTCAGACAATAAAGATTCTGTGTTTATATCTATTTTATGCTATTTGTGTTTATAATATGACAATAATTCCAAACATAGGTGCAGTAATCATAAAAACAGGGTGTTAATGTAACATTTTCCAGCCATTCCAAGCTAAGTTAATTAATGACCTTTGTCTTCTGTAACATATGATAAATAAGGAAAATGAAATCCAATTCAGAATGAGTTATTTTAACAAATATTCAGAAATAGGATGCATTTTCAAACAATCACTGATGCATATAATGTATTTAACAGTGTAATATATAAATTATATGAAAGCATGCATATGCATTTGCGCTACACGTTTTTGGCTGACTGGTAGTTTAAATTTCATTGCTCGTATAAAAAAAATGTTCTGAAAACCTGAATGAAAGCACAGATTTAATAAGAAACGACATACTTCCAGCATAGAGGGGACATTTGTTACATCAATGTTGTTACTAATTACTGTTGCATTGACTATGGAAAATAATTCAGTTAAAAACCAACATCACTTTTTCAGTATTTTTCCAAATTTACTGTCTACTCATAATAAGAATCTGAAAATAAATGACATTTTGGTCACAGTATCTCCAAGTATTGTTAAACATGAATCATTTTGGCAGCACACAAATGAGTGTACAGGAATAATGTCTGGTGTGGAAAGCGTCACCTTCTGAGTCTCCCAGATTCTGACATGTCAGGTCTCTCATTAAAATTCTGTCAGAGCTTGGCTTAAAATATAATTCCTTTTCCATTGTTACCGCGTTCAGGCGTGTCCCTGTCAGAGGCTGCTGTGTAGCCAAACCAAAGGCTTTCCCCAAAGCACTCCGATGTTTACAACCCCTTGACATCGGCTGGCGTTTAAGGGCTCCTCAGCGACTCTGACCTGAGGTTCCAAGACGATGCACTCCATTCTGCAGGAACACTAATGGAATTCCTGGCAGGGAAACCAGGAAAGTCCTCTGCATCTTCCCTAAGGAAGCCAAACGCCACCCTTACTGCCCGCATCTCAGCTTCATATGTTTATGAACTGACTGCCTGTTTTACTCGAAAACTACCTACCTGAAATCAATCCTTTTATCTGCATCCTGGCTAATTATGTTATAATTTACTGCATCGTTCTCCTGTGGGCAGAGAACCCCCTGCTATCATGGGTGTGTGATTCGATGTGTAGGACACTGTGCCTGTGATTGGAGGGCTGCCAGATGAAATCCCAGTGAAGTGATGTCACAAGTGGCTGCTCTGGGGCTTCTCCTGGATGTGGGAAAGACAGTGAAGGTGGATTCATCAGTCAACAATACATGTTTCACATTGTCTGCAGCCCAACAATTGCGCTGCTAGCACCACTGATGCCAGCATTTGGTATTGGCACGAGTGACCAAAGGTTTGGCTATAGCAGCCTGAGCATGAATACTGACTCTTCTGATGAACAGTTTTGGTGGAAACGGGAGAGCATTTCATTCTGCAGTGAGTTGGGAAGCTGTGCTTTTATGTTTTTTGGAATTAGCCCCCAGAAATCCCTTTCAGATGACTTCCTCTTGTGTCCACTGCTTCTCCTGCTGGATGTGGTCAGTCCTTTGTGGTGGTATGCCGACATTACCCTGAACACCATAGCTCTTGAAGCACCACAAAGACTGGCTGTCCTGATCACAGATGCGCCAGCCAGATGCGAACCAACAGTTTGTCCTCTTTTGATCTCTGATATATCTCCCATTATGTTGTGTGGATTGCAATATTTTATGTACAGCTGTGCTATTGCTCTGCTAATTCAACCTTCACACTCTGCTCATACTGATGGAAAGTGCAATCAGTAATGATTGGCCACCAGACCGTGCATATATAGGTGTGAAACCTCAAACACTATTGACCAGGTGTTTCAGTTTTATTGTTCATCCCCTGTATATGTCCACTGTCACATAAGATTGAAAACACAATTATTTAGCCTTCTGACTCAGAAACATGCCTCTGAGAAGGTCCCACAGGCCTGCCTGCCATGGTTGACATCACCCCTGCTCCTGAGATGGGAATCACAGTGAAATACGACATGCGATTGGTTTCAAGATGGCCGTTCAGGGTGCTACATGGGTTTGGTGATAAATACTAAATACTACAAAAATAAGAATGGGGTAGCTATGTTTACTGTCAGCCTCATATCAACTTGTTGACTCCAAGAGAAATGGAAGTAATTGACCCATTAAGGTATAATTTGGTTAAGTACTTTTCACTCACTGATTAATTGCACGTTTATTTTATAAACAGTACAGTTACTGATTTATGCCAACTGGAGTCAATATGATCACAAGACTTCATTGTGGTGCTTAGCGAATAGGGTTGATGAAGACACTGTGGCAAAAAGTGTGTGTCAGTATCTTACAGTGTTTTCATTTAAAAATGAGCTTAAAATTTTGCTCTTGTTTCATGCGTGTGTTTCATCCATAACACTGAACTCCCCGTTCTATGTCATCTGCTCTATCGATTACATCACAAGTCAGTGCTCTCATCACTTACATACTGTATAACACACTGCATTGACCATTCCACAGCTAAACCAAACCAGACAGACCACACCCAGGCAGACCTGCCCAGCAAGACCACCCCCTGTCAGGCCATGCCCAGTCAGACCACTCCCATCTAAACCACACCCAGACAGACTACGCACAACCTTACCAGAATATCAGACAAATCTGTTGCATATCTCCGAATTAACTTAAGGGTAATAAAAGGCCATCTGTAACGTAAAACTTTTTGTGAAATATTGAATCTGCTATTTGCTGAACTGTTGGCTTTCTGCGTTTATGATTTGATCTGCTTTTGGGATTCTTGCCCACTCATTGGACTTGATTTTTTGTTTTGCTCTGGATTGTTTTCGAACTCGCCTTGTGTTTTGGCTCTGGCTCTCGGATGCTGTTTCCGTGCATGTCAGTCCTCGCTGTGAAGCATTAAATATCTCACTGTTATGACAGATCCAGTGAAGCTTCAATCTGTGTTGAATAACCAGGAAGAAAAGTTAATTGAGCCTGTGCACTTGTTACGATCCTCCCCATCCCTGCCAAAAATGTTTGAGGCCTTGGAAGTTCCATCCGCTGCCATTTACACTGTTTCAAGTTCTCCTCCATAACCATATTGATTGTCACACCTCTGGACAAGTGCAAGGGTTTCCTTACACAATCGCCATTATACATGACCAACCAACCAGAGCAAATTTGGTCTGTATTGGATTGATAAAGGTTATAGCCCATTCTGTAGACTTAATTATCCTGCCGGGTGAGACGACCAATCTGGACCAGTACATCCAGATGTCTATTTCTGTTGAGCTGTCATTCCATCTAGGAGAGGTTTAGTCACTTGTCTGATTTTCTTGCCACCCACACCATTGCACAGCACCCATGCAACTGGGCCGAGTCCGTCTCTAGAAGAATGCTCCCACCATATTTATACCATCTGTGTCTATATTGTGGAGAAGCCAGACATCATCTAGCGAACAGCCCAGAATGTTCCACAAGCAAAAGGGCACCCGTCGAGAACCATGTGGGAATTTCAGCTCTGATTAACTCAACCCAAAGGCAGTTCACAGCTGCCGTCCTGAATGCTAACGGCTGCATCACCCAATGCTTTGATAGACTCTGGTGAGGCAGGGAAATTTATAGACGAGAAACTGGCACATCTTGTCAAGTACCTTGTCAAGCTATCAATCCTTATCCCCAGGTACAGGCACTAGACAGCAAATCCTTTGGAGATGGACAAGTCACTCAGCACACCGAACCACTCGCAGTATAAAATGGACCATGACATTTTGAAGACATGTTATCGCTCATAATAATTTCTTTTAAAGATCCCCTGGTACTTTGTCATCCCTAACAACAATTACATTGTCTGGCCATACTACGAAGAGGGGAATTTAATTATTCAATTAAATTCAGTCATATAGCAGCTTACTGCTTCACAACATAGGCACCCCAAGGCACCTGACAACAGTGTGTGTCAATCAAAGGAAATGGGGAAAAGAGAGAGAAAGAATGACAACAGAGGAGAGAATCAAAAACTTCCCAGTGGGGAGAAAAAAAATTTCTGAGGGTCCGAAGTCAATCCCAACCCCCCCGGGCATGGTAACATTACAGAATATAGGTTACCTACATTGGGGCTGCTTCTTAAGTTTCTGATTTTTTGAAGCTAAACTGAAAATTTCCTTTTAATTTCCTTAAAATTATTGGTGAGATGATTGTTTATAAGTGTGTGTATTTTATTATTTTATTATTAGTTATTTATTTAAACATTACAATACTTTGGTCAGTGCAGATTTTTTAAGTGATATGTAAATAAAATTTACTTGCTTGCTTGCTTTCTTACTTGCTTACTAATACAATGAAAATGAGCTTGCTTTAATAAAAGCAAGGTATGAACTGTGACCAATCAGAGTCCATTGGTGGGCCGGCAGATCGTGGGCCACACCCACAATGTCACACTATAACCCTCCATTGTCACTCCAGCTCTACAGCAATACAGCAAAACAAGCAATTCCACACTATTCCTGAGGCTTTGCTATCGATCTGCTTCAGAGTGCCTCTCTTCCACGGAGTAGCATTCATCCACTGTCTATTCCCAAGTCAGAAGCTATGGACAAGTGTATAGATGAGGTTGTTAGAGATTTCTTTGACCTTCTTCATCCCCTGCTGCATCCAGTTTCTTCTTCGTGTTAGAGAATGATGAGGGTCTGCGTCCCTGTATAGATTATCAAGCTTTGAATGAAATTACTGTCAGGTTGCATTATGTGCTCACGCTGATCACAGCCGCGCGAGAACAGGTTTGCCAAGTGGCAGATTTCACTGAGCTTGACCTACACAGTTTAAATAAACCTATCAGAATTCTGGATGCATGGAAGACAGTTTTTATTACCACTAAGGGGCACTATGAATATTTAGCAATGCCGAATGAACTGATGGTTGCACCTTCAGTTTTTCAGGCAATTGTGAATGAGATTTTTCAAGATATGGTAAAACAGTTTTTGATCATGTATACTGATGATTTCCTCATTTGTTCGACTGGTCTATTTCAATATGTCCAACACGTACACCATGTCCTACAGCATCTCCATGAACCTCAATTATGTGTCAAAGCAGAAATGTGTGAGTTCTACTAGTCTAATGTTTTGTCAGCTGGTGTCTTGACCTTGAGTTTTGGCTTATGTTTTGGTGCTTGTTCTTTACTTGGATATTATAAAATCAATATTTTTGATATATGAAGCTCAATTAGCTGTAGAAGATCTGATTCCAATCCCTGAGCGGCAGACAAAATTCAAAGGAATTTTAATTCTAAAAAGTGATAATAGTCACAATCTATTTTTTTTTTTTTTAATTGCAGTTATTTTTCTGGTTTAGTGAGGGAAAAAAGTGTTTCCAATATCTACACTTATAAAGGTGCAAAACTATGCATGGCTGTTGATCAGTAGTAAGTAAGAAAGTGTATCAGGACGTTATTAATATGGAAGATATGTGCAGTCATGGACTATCACACAAACATAGCAGATATACAAACAAAACAGTACACAGAAGTGGGTAGACAGTAGATAGCGTGGAATTACAGCTTGTTAATCACCTGTTTATTTAAGGCTGCAGGGAAGTGAATAAGGTTCGCTGTGGGCTGATGGCCAGCCTATCACAGACATTTATAACAGGAGAGGCCCATTCATGCGTAAAGAACATTGTAAGGGTGCTTATCAAACCTGCAGTACCCACTGGCCAAAATATTATAAATATATATTGCTCTATATATAGTTTATATACATATGTTATTTTATAGAGGAATAAGCCTTTTCACAGATACATTTTGTAGCAGTTCACGTACATACTTATTTTATTATGCACAAAGACATTGTTAATCTGCTCTGGGCTGAATTCAGCTCATAACGTTGCTTCTCCACTCTGAAATGGACACATACCACAAACGAGGCTTTATTCAAAGCAGGGTCATGCTTGGCAAATGCTTACAAGGATGTTGCTGAATTTGTTAAAACACAGAATTGACATTTCTGGGAGGGAAAGCTGAAATAATCTGAAATTACCGGTCGGACTTAGTCAGCCAGGGAAGCACTTGACAGTGAGGTCCGTCCCAGGAGATTTGAGAAAGCAAAAAACAATTAGCAGACAGGGGGGGCTGTCAGATGAGGGTCAGTAAGAGGAAGTGCAAGACATGGTTATTACAGAGCTTGAAAGATGAGGGCAAAATGCAGGGAAAAAAGCCTGCAGATACGTCCTGTGCAAGCTGGACAATCTTAGTCATGCAGATACAATCAATAGGGCATGAGTGTTATTTAAGTAAAGCAGAGGAACTTATTATGAACAGTAAACAGCAGCGTGGATGTGAACAACCTTATGACAAATGCAAATGCAAATAGGTGACATTTTATTGTCAGGCGACCTGCTCGTCAAAACAAGCCCACACGTGAGCGTTAGTGTTTCATGCCTCTGTAGGCAGAGCCACATGCAAAAACATGCAAAGTGCACATGATCCATTTACACAGCAGTGTGTTCTGCTGAAACACTGAAGTACAGCATTCACAGGGCTGTGCTACCTTTCTGACAGGTTGCTCAAAAAGGTTATAGGAAAAAAAGCACAAACTGATCATTATACATCCCACAGAGTTCATCTACAGTGGAAATGTATTTGGTAAATTATTCCCATAGTCAGTGTTCTGCGATTTCAAAGAATGACGACCTAAGGATGCTCCCCTTTAATCCCTCCCTGCCAGCCTGATTCACTGCCAGTATTCCCTCTCATTTGGTGCTTCTCAGTGATAGTGACTTGAATGTGTGGCAAAAAGCATGCAAGCAAAGGAGCATAAGGACAGTCCTGAGTGGAACTGAACCAACATAAATCAGTATTAATATATTTTTTAATTAGTATATTACATTTAAACATTATATTTCTGTTCTGGACCAGAATATTTTCTGTAACTAACTATTATCCCACATTATATATGAATAACCGAGTGGGAATGCAAAGTGGCGAGGGTTTATTTTAAGCAAGAAAATGGCACCTCTTCATGGAGCAAGAGAACATCAGTCTTCATGGAGCAGGAGAAGGTCGGCCCATCATAGAAAAAGAGAATGGTGCCCTTATGAAGCAGGAGAACTTCAGCTCTTCATGATGCAGGAGAAGGTCGGCCCTTCATGGAGCAGGAGAACGCTGGCCCTTCATGGGGAAAGAGAACACTGGACCTTCGTGGTCGGCTGTTGGCCATCAGTCATGTTCTCCGTCGCGCTTGTGGGGATGGAGGTGCTGAGCGTGACATGTTTAATAAGAATGAATGGCCAAGGAGCTGCTCTACACAGTCTCACCGTTCTCCAAAAGGTGCTCATTAAAAATAAATAAATAAATAAGTGTCACTATCCTCTTTGTTCAGCTCCCTCCCCATCTATTCTCTGGCTCAGGGTAATGATAGGTCACACAGGCAGGAAATGTGAGGGCGTGGGCATCACGCATCAGGAAATTGTCCTCGTTTATCAAAAGATCGTATTAGTGCTGCTGTCAGCCCCCACATTCCCCACAGATGGTATGATCCACGCCTAAGAGTTGTAGTTATGTGGCACTGAGTCGCTGATGTAAATACTTGTTTATCCCAAAGATACTGGCATCCGTGCCACTGTGCCACTTCTCACTGTGGCTTCAGACGGCGCTGTAGGCAAACAGACACACACACACGACATGCCGGGTCTGCTAATGCACCGGGGTGTTTACTGAAGTAATCGGACTGGCGGGCAAAACCAAATCGCTCGCTGTGAGGAAAAAAAAGCACACAGACGTCTGCTGAGACCTGTGAGCTCGCTGCGAGCAACGGAAAGGAACTAACAAGGACCGAGGAACTCAGAGGAGCTCAGCGCAGAAGACGATGACGTGGAACACCTGTCACCATACCGCAGCGATGACTCGCCAATCACCCTGTCGCCTTCCGGTCACCGAGACTCGGAAAACAGCCGCTGGAGACGAGTATGCCATTTCAACGGACTTTCAGCTGGCAGGATGAGATGGGCATTTCCCCACAGCAGAAGGACATCTTTGTGGCAGATAGGCCCAGCCTTTTTTCTCCACAAATTGGAACTGAGGTAGCGGAAGCCGCATTGAACGCTAATAGCAGCATTTATAATTGAAAGATACAGTGCAGCTGCTTCACAACCAGGCCGGCTCAAGGCTGGCTTCCCTACACAGGAAGGAAAGGCTTCCTCTCAGGCCTGCTTCTGAGCTTGGCTACGGTTTAGCAGGACGTGAAAGGTGACAGTGCCGCTCTCCTACTAGCTGAACACTTCGCCTAAACCTGCATGTGGCTCTATCCTATATAAAATATGCCCGCAGCTCTTTCTATACTGGCTGAATGATCGCCCCTCCCCCAGTGAAGTGCTGATTGATCCCGGGGAGTGAGAGTCAATTAGAAGCATGTGATTGAGGGCGCCTCCCACTTCGGGTGCGTGCGCTGGGCTGGCCGCCGCAGGGTGATGTGGCCGCACGCGGCTTTAAACCCCCCCCCGGTCAGCATTTCTCAGCGTCGGTCACGCTCCTCTGACGACCCATCTAATGGATGGGCTTTTGATATTCATGCAACTCGAGCATTTTAAAAGGTTTAAGGTTTATTTACCTGGCTCTCGACGGACGGTCAATGGCTGTTAAATGAAAACATCTTAATATCTCACATTTTAATATTTCAGTAGTGCTAATAGTGATGGTTAATAGAGCTGCTCATGAAAGTCCTGAAAAGCAAAGCGGCCTCCATCCTCCGTCAGTGTGTGTGTGTGTGTGTGTGTGTGTGTGTGTGTAGCATATCCTGGGACAGGCTCCAAACTGGCTCTGGCCTGTCTTAAATAAGTGGTTACGGAAGGTGGATGGATGTTCTCTGAAGAGGAGGCCTAAAGAAAACAGGCATGTTTTCAGGGATATGTTTTTAGCTTCCCTTTCAGGACAGGAAGGCCCTGAAGCCTCTGTGATTTCTGATATAATGATGAAACTGTAAGTGACAAAGGGACACCGTCATGCTTCAGTTGAGATAATATGAGGTTTATGTCCTGAAACATTTTGCTGTGACTTTAGCTCGTGTTAAGAGGTGGCCTGATGCGAATGGGATGCTGGACCGTCCTAATGGTTGACCAGATTCACGAAACACCTCAGGAGGCACCAGTGCTTAATTAATAAATTCTGAGGTGCTCCTTTTAGCAGTCCTTCTCATTAGCATTAGCATCCACAAACGCTGCTCCTCTCCTCGCTGACTCTGCTCATTCTCATTAGCATTAGCATCTATAAATGCTGCTCCTCTCATCGCTATCTCTGCTCATTCTTATTAGCATTAGCATCCACAAAGGCTGCTCCTGTCCTCACTGTCTCTGCTCATTCTTATTAGCATTAGCATCCACAAATGCTGCTCCTGTCCTCATTGACTCTGCTCATTCTTATTAGCATTAGCATCCACAAAGGCTGCTCCTGTCCTCACTGACTCTGCTCATTCTCATTAGCATTAGCATCCACAAATGCTGCTCCTCTCTTCGCTGTCTCTGCTTGTTCTTTGACCAGGTTTTCTGGGTCATTTCTGCTCTGCTTGGGTTCCAATGGCTCTGTTGCTTTGCCAAAAAATTACTTTGTCTTTTTGAAATTTTCTTTTGATTATTTTGCTGTAATAACCTGGCATGTGACCACCTTAGTTTAAGAGGCCAAAATTGATTTTTCAGTAAGCCTTCCGTATGGTTCTTCACTTACATATAAAAAATTTGATAAGAGAAAGATAATAATTTAGCCGGATGTTTATTAAAAAGATCATACACATAAATGATTTTATAAATACACATTTCTTTACTTCAATTTGTATTTACTCCAAAGGTTAACTCATATTTCAAGTTTAATTACCTTGGAGCATGGACTCTCTGGCACAAATTATGCACTGGTCAGCACCACAGCAACAAGCAGCAGCAAAACAGACCCCGATTTCAATTGTGTCTTCGATTGCCTTCGATTTTACAGACAGGAAACCAGGTTAGAATGGATGAAAGTGATCAGGTGACTGGAGAGACAATACTCACCGTGATGAGGGTAAGAGATGGTGAGGCATAAGGTTGCATATGTAGCTACCAATCAGCAAAAAACTTTAGCTGGGACTTTAGTTCATAGTTCAGCACTGAATTTGTCGCTAACTTTCTGTATATTATGGGGAAACCCAGTAAATCAGAAGAGAACAGAATGCGTAGAAAAGCTGAAGTTAAAAATCGAAGTGGATGAACAGCACAAGGATGGACTCAATAATACAACAATGAACATGCCAGTGGAGAGGCTGACGATCTGGATAGGAGACAGAACATTCTGGATGAAGGCCATCCATGCAGACACCAGGAGCACCTAATGACAGTAATTAGCTGATGCTTTAGCAGCGATGTCATGCGCAGCGTTTGACAGCAGCTCTGCATGCGCCATTGGCACTGAGCCAGAATGAGCCTTCAGGATCAGCCAAATCTGATTTAACAAAGTAGATTTCTGTCTGCCTGAAGAAAAGTAGCTAATGTACAATTAGAATTGAAGAACACTTATTCATTCTCCTATTATGTACATATGGGAAAGAGATGTTACAGTTGCAGGCCCAGCAGGGACACGTGGGCCCGTTTGCAAGCACAACGCTCAGCCGGTCAGGGGGAAGGAGGCAGTGAAGGAGCAAACTGAGGTCAAACAGGAAGCCCATTGATCTGCGTGACCAACCGTGGACAAAAAAAAGCAGTTTCAAAGCAAGACCACTGGCATGTCGTCCCTGAGCAATCTCCGTTTAATTGGAAGACGGGACTACAGGCTCCCAGGAGGCACGGACAGAAGAAGAATGAGGAGAGAAGTTTACACATAGCTGCTGATCTGGGAAAAAGCCCGATTCCAAGGATCGGTAATGAGCAGACTGTGCTGTTACCTTTCACATCCTCTAAATGTTACACGCGCAGTGGAGAGTCACTGACCTGGAGACGTCGGCGTAGGAGCATTACGGGCACGCG
>JAUMHC010000036.1:19999010-20025744 GCA_032359785.1 Heteromormyrus szaboi | reverse complement strand
GTGGAGAGTCACTGACCTGGAGACGTCGGCGTAGGAGCATTACGGGCACGCGCGGTGGAGAGTCACTGACCTGGAGATGTCGGCGTAGGAGCATTACAGGCAGCCCCTTTGCATCTTAGCCCTCCCTGTCTCTTCCTCCATTTTCTCTGGTGTCACTGTGTCCAGTGTGATGGAGCTGATGCTCGGTGGGTCAGAGAGGAGAACCTCTGAAGTGCGGAGGGACCACGGGGGTGATCTGCGTGTTAGAAACAGAGTGGACCCAATACCCAGACCTCCACAGGCAGGTTCAGGACGCATCACCTGATCGCTACTCCTTCCTGTCCTGATGCTGTGTACCCTTAGGACATTAATAACATGATTAGCTGCTTTATTGAGTTGGGGGGGGGGGGGGTGTATCCACATATCTATCACTTTTCATTATTAAACACTGGCCGGTGTGGACAGGATGGACGGAACGATCCCTCCGGGCTGGTCTGGTTTGTTGAGCACACTACCTAACTGAGCACTTACTGACCCCCATCAAACCGACAGATTAAAAACACCAAGGGCAGCACTGAGCCCCAGGCAGGAATAATGCATCAGCCCCCCACCCTCCCAGGGATGCCGGGCTTATGTTATGTCCGAGAATAAAGGTGTCGTTTAAAATTAAATACCTATAATCTATTCTACAATTACTCCTGGAGTGCCAGTGCAGGATAACATCGTAGATGTGAACATGAAGAAACTACAAATTATAATAATGACACTTCAGTCAGTCATTTTACAGACAGACCTTTGCTGGTGTTAGTGTCCATCCATCGCAAAACCTTGACTAACTGATTGATTTACTGATAATAATTTATTGATCCGCCATGGGGAAAACTTCTCCAGGAGTCCAGAAGGAAGGTTATGCAGGAAGGAGCAACAAACATAAAAAAGATCAAATTGAATCAGTAAGATCCAGATACAGCAGAATTGATACAAATAAGAGCTGAAAAGACTGAAGGACTTAGTGGAACTACAGCCAATAAGATAAATACCATAGATAAAATATGGGGTAAATGTGTGTCACTGTGCAGTGCACACTGGGAAGGTGGTGCCAGGAGCCAGTACTGATGGCAGCAGGAGTTGTTACGTTACAGATGGCGGCCTCACGACACTCCTCCCAGCTAGCTGCCGCTGGGGATGTTGAAGGCCGATCAAACCGCCACGAGGCTCTTGGTTTTGAACAATGAGGACATGATCCTGTGGCTGATTTTGCTTCTCATCTGAGGCTCAAGTGTTCATTCTTCTACACACTGCCGCCTCCAGTTTGTTCAGCTTCAGTTCTACGACCGAGCTGGCCTTCTTCATCATCTCCTATAGCTTGGAAGACCCCTTCCTCTCAGCATTACTCCATCAGCAAACAGCAGTGAAGATCAGGGTCCTGGCAGACTGGCAGTTTGCTGCACGCACCCATGGACCTGAGTCTCCTCAAGATGACCTATCAACTCCACGCTTTCCTCACAGACTTTGTCGATATTGGCTTTCCAGTCTGCCCTTGAGACTCCAAGGTACTTGTGGCCTCAAACCATCTCTTTAATCTCCACCTGGAAGGTAGCAGCTGTCCGTGGTTCCCTGGTTAGTCTGAAGTCCACCTACAGCTCCTTGATCTTATTGACATCAAGTGGTTCTTCTCTTTGCACCATCCTATGAAGCTCTCCACCATACTCCTGTTCTTCTCTCCCCTCCCCTCACTGATGGAGACCACATTCAGTGATGGCATAAGCCAGAGATGTATCTGAAGTCTCTGGTGTAGAGAGTGACCAGAAAGGGTGCTGGAGCGGCTCCTTGGGCTGCTCCTTTGTTCCTCAGAACACAGCAGGTATGCAGATACTGATGAGCTGCCCACTGTAGCCTGTGAGGTTCCTCACCCCCATTCACACCTCTGTCATTTTATATTCCTCTAGCTTTGGTTCCATTCTTCTTTTGTATTCTCGTGATCTTTCACTTCAGCTCCAGCTGTTCACCAACTCTCCAACCCCTGACAGGTAAGGCCTCTTCTCTCCTATCAGAGCATTTTTATGTCCTTTATGATCCATGTCTTCTTGTTTCAGAAACAGCAAACTGCCGTTCTGGGGATGGTGAGAATCCACACGCACTGAGTGAGTCTGTCACAGTCCTCTCCACACGGCTCTCGGAAGAGACCCTGCTCTGTCACTGCCTGCCTCCGATTACAGTTCCGGCAGTGTGGCCTCAGTGGGAGCTGGTGGTGGTGGTGGGCTAGTCTTTGAAGATGCCGAGCAGAGTGGAATCCAGCTGCATGGAAACGTATGAGCATGTATGTGTCGGACAGCTAGCCTGAAAGCCTCCGCACGCCGCAGTAAAGCTGCTGAATCGCAGTGCGGTAAATCTCTCCACCTATGCAGATGACGAGGCCGCCTGCTGATGCACTTGAGTGTCTAATGATGTGAAGTAAATCCTTGCCGCAATCAGAAGATCACGTCTTCCGCACGATCCCTGCCTCCTTTAGTCTTATGACCCTGAACTGCTTCCTAAGATTGCAGGTTCATCTGTCACCAGTAACACATGAAGTGTGGCGGCATCAGTGCGCCTCCTCAGTCCTGCCGGCGATGTGTCTGACCTGCAGAGGACCCTGTTTCGCTGGGGGCTGGAGCAGCAATCCAGAGGGATGTTCAGCATCTCAGACAACTCCAGCCTTGTCCCCCTGGGCTAGAGGTGCAGCCCACTCACTGTCAAATCCTTCAGTCTTGTTGAAGCTCAAACTGGAGATACAGCCGTTTGCTGTCACGGTGATGGTCAGATTCTGTTCAGCTCCTCCCTCAAATGCTCATCCAGATCCAGGGCAAGATAGAATGCAAACGTGTAGAAGAGTGATGCTTTATTCATTCCTGGAGGTGTGGGGGGTTAGGGGGGATTTGGGTTGTTTTTGCCTGCGCCATCATGCTCTTATTTATTTATTTTTTTGCAAAAAAGGAATTACTTTGTCATTTATATTCTGTCTTCACTTTCATATACATTAAATATTAAATTTTATCCCTCTGCGAGAATCCGAGTTTCCGACAAACAGGATGTGTCTCTCTGGCTGCCGTTCCCGGTCACAAGGCTGAATATGAGGTTAGCACACTCCATTTGCTCTGGGCGTCCTGGCCTCTTTGTAACTGGCAAATGTGCAGCCTGGAGCCAGCATCACTGTCTACTCATTAAATATCGTTCAAAGATCAGTAATATCATTCCAAAGCCATTAATCTCACACAATTCAGACCCCTACAGGTCTAACATTGCATCATATAACTCTATCCAGACTCTGAGACAGCACCGTGCCTAATTTCTTGTAGGCAGGCTTCAGGAAACAGCTGCATACAAATTTTGTGAAAATATGGAGACCGGAATGACCCTGCCAGAACCCTGCTGGGGTCTGAGAAGGAGAGAACAAGCATGTCAGATGTTCTCCATCAGAGGTGTCAGGTGCTCTGGTGTCTCGAGTCGGGTTTTCCTGCTGAAACACGTCGCTCAGCATGTCGGCTAGGAGCATCAGCAAATGCCTTCAAGGGGTTTATTTTGGTTCATTTTCTTCCTCTTTCTTCAGTGAGAAAAATAACACAAAAAGCACCACAAAACTGCACTCCTGTCTAACTAATTCATACGTATCGACATTGTCAATAAGATGTACAATAAAGTCAACTCAAAGGCACGGCAAATTCAATATCATCTTACGCACAGAACCAAAAACCAGAGAATGACTCAAGATGTGATGATTTAGTGGTAATATGGTTACCCAAAGGGAAACGATCAATCCTGAAGCCACCAATTTTAGGCAGCATAGGACACAAGGATGAGGGACACCCTGGACGCGATGCCAGAACCTTTGCTTATTGATTTTGTGCCATTTGTTGTTTCTTAAATATAAAATAACACATTCACACCTGTGCTCACTTTGAGCATCAATAGCTTGCTCTGTAAACTCAGCATTGATCGTGGAGTTTTAACAGGGCCTCAAAACTATTCACTAAAATTCACACAGGCTGTTGTTGCTTCTCTGCCCCTATCGAGTGTCTGTAATATCGCCCCCACAAACCGGGATGCCCCCCAAGCTGGAGGAACTGGTGTGTCACCTGGCTTCCAGCAGGCCCCGGGACGAAAAGCCTGATGAATTTATTCCATTATACTGCCATTAATAAGCAGGGCTGGACTGGGATGAAAAGCCGGCCCTGGACCTTGGGGCTCCCCCCAGTACATTTTGCGGCCCACACATCCATTGGCCCCCCGGAAAATGCCCGGAACACCAGATGGCCAGTGCAGCCCAGCTAATCAGTGCTGCAGTCCTGTGCAGGAACTGCCGCATTGCCAGGCCTGTGAGAAGAAGATGGGTAGCTCATCGCAGTTCCTCTTCTGTCATCCCATACTTTACTTTCTGCTTTAGACCTTCATGCTATTTGCTTATTTCAAACTATTTATGTAATATCTTGAATATGCAAATCCTACTGACAGTACTAATATCGCAGCAGTGGTTTGAAGCTGCTGTAAGCTTCACAAGAGATGTTGCCTCATTGAAGCTTTTAAAGGTTCCTCAGAATCAGGAACGTTTCCCATGTGGTGATGCATGGAGCTCCTGATGTGAACCTCAGATGACCTGTAACACTGAGACTCAGACTAAATCTCGAGATCAGTTTCGAACGTCCATACAGAATGATCTTTGCCCCCATTAGAAGCTCTATTACACACTCTGTGGTCAATTTGTACTTGTGCTTATTGGCTAATATTGTTTCTCTCCATTTAGGCTTGACCTTGGCTGCCATGTAAGCCAGAATGTAAGAGCAGCATCAGTAGATCTGAATCCTCTTGGGGATGAACACTGGATTTATGTCATCAGCTACACTACACACTGCTCACACCCACTGTCATCAAAGCCGGATGGCTCGTTAGTGATTAGAATCACTCGTCCTGCTGTCACGCATGCATGACTGATGGTTCAGTTAATTAAGCAGTTTAATTAAACCTTCACATTCACCATTTACTTCAGCTCGTAAAACGCCATGCTTGAGCATCCATAAGTGTTTAACTGTGATTATAAAAGCAATTTTAATGATATTTCATTTAATAAAAAATATTACGATAAAATATAATAACAAATAAGCCATACTGAACTGACTTTACGGTTATAATGTGGCATAATATCTTATTAAACTGAATTTCAAGTTTACATTATAATGAATATCAATATAAAATTTAAAGCCTTCAAAATAATTTAAAAATAAGATTTAGATTTCCACAGGGAATTCTTTTAAGTCCAAAACATAGTTATTGTACATATTATAGTATTCATTGTTTAATATTACTCACAATGAGTTTAACCCGTCTTAAATTAGATATCTGGACTTGAATATTACTGTGCATTCTGCTAAATTAACACACAGCTAATGCACATGAGAAATGCTGGTTCCCTATTATTCACACCCAAGGCTTAACATGCAATAACATTCATTTTGTTAATACTGCGATCGAGGGCATATCGCTGAACGAAAGAGTAACATACAGTGACAGTCTATACGGTTACAACATATGACAGAGACCGCGAGGGTGCTGTGTGCTATTCTGGGTCCACGTTAAGGGCATTAGTGCATTATCTCACTGGTTAAGAAGAGGACAATGGCAACCAGGGTTAGCGTTAAATTCAGAGAAGGCACAGAGGACCGCTTCTTATCGTTACTGACTTCACATTGTATAAGGGCTTACGAGCCGGAGACAGGAAGTGGGGTGTAAAAAGGAGAGGAATCTGTCTGCGGCTAACAGAGTGGAGTGATGCGACCAGAGACTAGCTAATGTCTAACGAGTTTCAGATTATCTCGAGATTATCCACAGCGATGCAGCCGGCTTGACATTTTCTTATCCCACACATTTGCAGGTCACGTCCCTTTCCCTCACTCGCCACCGTGTCCAACGGTCGTGCAGATTTGTCTTAAAACGTTTGAGCAGACGGCAGCTGGCACCCCCCACAGGCCAGGCAGTGAGTCTGATTCACAGCTCCCCATTTTTCATGTCCTGTCCAGCCCTGGGCCCGGTTTCCCCAATAACAGTCACTCTTAACGTCTTACGAAGACTCTAAAGATATATCTTCCGAAAGGTATTTGTTTTCCTACGTATGTTTCCCGAACAGTCTCTTAAGAGGTTACTTAAGGGAGAGCTTCTTAAGTGCGATCTTAATTGTCACTAGAACACCTGATTGGTTGACATCGATGACTTGAGAAATGATTATTCCCTCCATGCAGCAATTGCTTGACTGCCGCATAAGAGAAAGTGGTGTTCCTTATAAATATAATATTGCAGGAATGCTTCAAAATACTGCAGTAATCAGAACTGGGGAGAAGCTAAAAATAAAATACAAAATGAACAACTTGAATCATCTAATTCAGGGCTATTCAATTCAATTCAAGTGTTGATATACTGTAACATTAACAGAGGTGTGGACATTGCAGGGGAGTCGGAAATTGGGCAACATCGACAGAACCCCCTCTTCCTTCCCAATTAATAAGTAAATACATAATCAACAGTGCGTTCCTTATGTTTCATTATAAATCCACGCATTACTGAGACCGATTCACTGCACATTCAGAGCACAAGGACAAAACCTAACAAAGGCTGCAGTCATGTATCAGACAAGACGATTTTATCATATGTATCAGGCATTTTTTAGTTAAGTGATGTTTAGTTATGAAACTGTACCCTTAACAATGTTAGTCTTATTTTAAATGAGCAACAGTGATAAGAGACAGCTAAAAGAGGCCCAGACCAACCGTTTGAAAGAATATCTTGAGGAAAAATATACTTAACTAAGAATGTTTGTTTGTTTAATACATTGGAGCGTTATGAGACAATTTAAGGTAGAACGTAGGAAGGATGTATCGCTAAGCAGGTTTCGAGAAACCGGGCCCAGTCCACTCTGCCTGTCAGGACTGTCAACGCTCCCTGACTCCCATCTCCACCCATCTTGTCAAATGAAAATAAATACAGTTACATAACAGTCCGTAAGTTTCTGGAAAATGTCATATTTTTTTAATTATTTTGTACACCATTACAATAATTTTGAAATGAAACACTCAAAGTATGCTTACAGTGAGACCGTCAGTTATAATTTAAAGGTATAAACAGCTATGTTGCGTGAACTATGCAGGAATTACAGAATAAGCATTTTATGCATACCGCTCCCCACCGTGTTAAGAGACAAAAAAACATTTGGACATATTAATTATCTTTATTATCTAAAAGAAAAGTGTCAATTCATTCTTGGCTGCAAATAAATGACAACATCACAAATTCATATGAATGATGTACAGAACCATAATAATAATAATAATAATAATAATAATAATAATAAATTGTCACTGTCCAAATACTTACATACTGCACTGTAAGTTTTGATTTGGTTTCCCTCATTTCAATTTGCATAGGGTCCTTTGGAGTCAGCACCGTCCTTGCAGATACAACAGCAGAAGTACCAGAAAACACGTAATAATTTGCCTGACAAGCAGTGATATGCACTGATTCCCACCTGATGATCAGTTTGCATACATTTTGCATTGTTACATTTTGCATCAGCAAAAACCATGTAATCCCTGGAATCCCTTTGCCTTTGCAAAGAGGAGCAGGGCAGGACGGAGCAGGCAGGTAGGGCGGGCAGGAAAAGGCGGGTGGATGGAACAGGAGAGACAGGCCGAGCAGGCAGAACAGCAGGGCAGGACACAGCAGGCAGGACGATCGGGGAAAACAATAAACAGAACTGCTTGGTATGGCACTTTAGAACAATAGCAACAATACTTCGCAATGAGCCTAGGTCTTTGACAGCTTTACGAAACAGAGCGATTAACTGACGATCGCCTTCCCGGTGCTGGGTCCTGGCCTCGTGGGCGTGACAAAAACAATGAAAAAAATAAACTACACGGCATGTACATACAGGGATGTAGCAACGGAGGAAGACATTTTGGATTCATTTGTCTCCCGAATAAATAAACCTATTATTTAAATTAAGCTGTTCATCAAACTCTCTCCTACGCCGTTGTGTACATAAGACAAAATGCATGTCTGATTTTATATAATGAACCTGCTGTATATTTTGAAAATTATCCAATACTAATGTGACATCATCCATGCTAAGATGTTAATGAACAGTATAGAACTCACCACAATATCCATCCATCCATCCATCCATCCATTTTCTGTAACAGCTTAACCTGTTCAGGGTCATGTGGGGTCCGGAGGCAGGGAACAACCAGGCCAGGTTGGGCCCCCAACATTCATCTATTTGAATTTACACAAAACTAACACGCAACTTAAATTAATGGACAAATCCATCCATCGTTCTATCCATCCATCTTCTAACCACTTATCGTGGTCAGGGTCAGAGTGACTGAAAAGCTGAGGCACTAGAATTCATGGCGCCGATTATATAATGAGCTCGTACTTTGGAGAATTTGAAGCATGTAGCGATATAGTAATACATCAATATGTCAGTCCGCCTGATACTCATACATCAATACGTAACATTGCCTGCAGCATGTGCGAGCGTTGTTAAACTTTATTTTTATTACATAGAACTCCAATTTCTGATCAACAAAAAAATGGAAACAATATTAGGCTACACTTAAATAGCCTGCCTTGTCCAAGAAAGCAAACACAGCTATCGCATGTGTTATGATTAACAATGATATAATGAGGTCGGGTTTATTAAAAGCTCTACTGATATGTACTGATATGCTCCCAAGGGCCAAAGTTCAGGAAAAACCGCAGTTCGTATGTTTAATATTAGCAGTGAATTTGTTAATGCAGAGATTAAAACTAGAGACACGTGCACAGAGGAACTAATCATTGATTGGGTTTTTAATTACTCATATAGTAAGGACTAAGGCAGCCACGCATAGCTGTGTTGATGACTGCTAGGCTTTTAGGAAGATGTATATAGGCCTATCAAGGGTGTAGGTTTAGGTTCAACATTAGACAATCTATGTCGTCATAGGATTACCATTTAGTCCTTTCCAAGAGAAACCCTCATAAATTTCAAGGAACGTATTTTCTTCCTTTAAGGGATGGGCGTCACCATATTTGCAGTTAATTGTCTGTCGGGCAATCCCGTATGATAAACAGCAGGCGTAGTTGTAATTCCCATTACCATCCACCTCCCTGCGAGCTTCCATTACCGACACTATATGGGGGCAATTCTTTATGTTATCTAACGGCAGTAATTTAGTAACGCAATAAAAACTTTACGGAGTGACTGGACGTGGCAGAGCCCCTCCGTCTTAATGATTTAATTTGAGCGCATCCCCGCACCGGCAAGGGGGGCGGCGGCCGGGCGCTTGATACCAAACTGGGGATCCCAGAGCAAAGAGGCGCAAAGTGATAGATTTAAAGGCACCGCAACACTTAGCCGCTGCAGCACTGAAATCACTGAAATCGTCTAACTAGATGATTGCATTGCTGTATTAGTCACAAAAGCCGGCGTTTTGAAGGCGGGTCTGCGCGGGATTTTGCTCATAGTGGCGCAGCCTCCTCCCAAGCCGGCGTAAACGGACACCCGGGGTCGGTGTCGCTATATAAACCCCCGTTTCTGTTCTCACACGGGATCCCAGCGTCCTGCCACAGGTAGGGAACACTTCTGCCTCTTCTGCACCTTTCTGTTTGTATTCATATCTCTTATTTAACTTAAACTGAGTTACATTTTGAAGTTCTACCGTTCTCTAGTTCTACTAGTCTCTAGATGTCGCTAGATGCTGTGCCGCACACGGGGGCTGTTCCTGACTAAGGGGACCGCAGTGTTTGACAGTTTAGTGTGATAGATCCTGATCGAGGTACCATCGCTCTCACTGAGTTGTCACACCAATGTCTTGGTGAATACGCAACAGTGAAATTTAACCCTTCAAAGAGGCACCGGTTATACTTCTTTTGGTAATGTATTAAAGTAATTGGATATTCAAAAAGTCAGTAGGGGAGAAGATTTTCTTTTTTCTTCCCATATATATATATATATATATATATATATATATATATATATTGCAGCTACACAACTGGCGAGTTGGAGATGTAAAACAAAGAGTAAAAGTAATTGTTTTATATCCATCCATCCATCCATCCATCCATCCACCAGCTACCTCCTACTTTTTATGCAGTATGGGAGTGCAGGTCTTTTGATATCATCTTCCAACCTGACTGTGTAACTGACCGCGGACAGCAAGTCCAGCATCTCATGCTCCGTAGGCACCACACAAGACCCCCAGTACCATCCCCGGTATAATCAGACACTTTGTCGGGGGGGATAAATAACCAGCATGAACTGTTACAGCCAAGTGGAGATTCTCCCAGTTCCACGTGGAAGAGAATGCTTGGATAACATAAGGAAGCATGTTTCATGTCTCTGGCATGCTTTACACATCTCACATGTATAACTAATAACTATTTACATCACCTGCAGAATTTAAGCTGTATTCTCAACACTTTCATCCAACCATGAATTGAGGCAAATGCTATTAAAGAACCAAAAAAATAAAATTTCCCTTAATGAGTATTTTTATACATTATACTAAAAGTTTAGCATGAAACCTGATTACCAATCCTTGCTGTTTGCACTGCAATTGCTAGGCAACTGTGTTGACTTTTTGTCTGCTGATATGAGAAGACTTCCTGTGAGCTTAGGAAATGTCAAACATGAATGCTGTCCTTGCAGTGAGACTGCAGTTTCAGACACATCGTGCACTGAGCGAATTAGCAACTTCACTGTATAAACAGATATCAGAGCCATATAGTAAGCTTGCATAATATGGGAGAAACAAGTGTGTCTCATAATTGTTTGGAGGCACATTACAGAGAGAAATGCTGCATGATGTTAACCAGAACTCATGCCCTTCAGAAGGAGAAAGTCCATTGAATGATGACAAATGCATAGACTGATGGCAGACACATTGAATGATGACTGTCACATTGAGTGATGACTAACACATTGAGTGATGACTGACACGTCTTCAATCTATTCTCTGTTAGAAATGTTAGATGGTATATAAATATATACATGAAAACTTTGAAGAGCATGAAAATCAGGCTTGTCTTCCTCTAAATAGGATTATTTGATAATGGAGATGACCATCACTCAGTTAGATCATCTCCAGACCCAAAGTCCCTTAAAAGGAATTTTCCAGAAGCCATTATCCCAAACACCAATTTAGAGCAGGGTAAGAGCCTGGACCTGTGAACTCGAAAATCTGTCTGAAACTGTTAATTGTTCCTGAGCCATGCAGGTTCCATTTATCAGAATTTCAAGCGTCATCCTGTATTTCCGGATGATTCCCTAATGTCAGTCTACAAACATATCAGTATTTTAGGTAATTACAACAGAGGAAAACATGGCAAGCATTATAATGAACAAACCCAGGCCATGTTGGATCACACTATACCCTCCAGAGCTTCTTGCTACTTTTGATATTTTAGTGGTCTTCGTAATGTGCAATGTACTCTCTCTGTGCTTGGTTTTTGAGTCCATCTAGCTGAAATATTATAGCGGTCACTGGAATGTGACGTATCCATGCTCTTTCTCTCTGTGCTTGCTTGATTGGTCCGTCTAACTGAGATATTTTAGCGGTTACCGTAATGCGATGTAGCCATGGTCTCTCTCTCGCTCACTGTACTTAGTCTTTGGGTTCATCTAGATGAGATATTTTAGCGGTTACCGAAATGCGATGTAGCCACACTCTCTCTCTCTACTTGGTCTTTGGTTCCTCAGTGGCAAAGGCCCATCAAACCGTCCCAAAGGGGGCCATCCCAGCAGAGTGAGACACAAGAAAATCCAGCTGCTGCAGAGTAATTGCTTTTCCTTAACAGGGAAGCCTCAACATTAAAAGCCTCATTACATTTAAATATGTGCTTATTCTCAGTAATGACATCCGGTGTCCATTCCGTATTGTTCTCAGACAAACTCAAACTTAAAGTACTTAGCTTATTCTAATTGGGATTTTAACTGAAAGAGATATTCAGAATTTAAAATGTAATATATAAATGCATCCTGTATCAAATAGGAGGTGTGGGTGATCTGAAGCTCTGTACAAGCTTTCCGTTTGTGACGCTTTCCGTCCACAGCGAGAGAGGGGATGCGTCTGACGGAGCAGGAGTCAAAGCACAGCGGCTCCTACAAGTGCGTGATGGATGAGGAGAATGCTACGCTGGATTTCACAGCTGTGTTTGAAGTGAGACCTGCTGGCCCCTTAGCATCTGTTATCTTCATTGGGGTGGGAGGCATGTTGTTCTCAGACATTTACAAAATCCAGCAAAGCAAAAGCAATCTCTGAAAGGGATGAAATCAGCATGCAACACAAGTTTGTGCCAGCTTGTAGCTCTGTGACTCCAGAGCTTGTATGTGATTTAATTTGATGTTTAATATACTTTAACGGACCCTGCTCCCCCACCCCTCTGCCAATTGCTCATCATTCCAGGCAGCTCTCCAAGGCAACATGGAGCTTCTGGAGACGTTCTGGAGAAGCCGGCCGGGGTCCCTGTGTGCCCGAGATGAGTCTGGTGCTACCCCCCTGCACTATGCCACCTCCGCGGGAATTCCTCCTGTCATCCAGTTCCTCGCACACGCAACTGGCTCTGAGGGTGAGACCCTGCATCAAAGTCACTTTGGCAATGCCACCGCTGGCTCAGCTTGGTGATCTCGGGTCTGTGTGTGACTTTTTCAGGAGACCTAAACCTAAAGTTAGTTTTACCCCCTCTGCAACTGACCCTGAGGGTGTACCCTGTCCTGAGAAACACCTCAAAGGGCATAGCCTGTCCTGAGAACCACCCCATGAGGTGTACCCTGTCCTGAGAACCACCCCATAGGGTGTAACCTGTTTTGAGAACCACCCCATAGGGTGTACCCTGTCCTGAGAACCCCCCGCCCCCCTGAAAGGGCGTACCCTGTCCTGAGAACGACCCTATAACGTGTACCTTGTCCTGAGAAACACCCCATAGGGTGTATTCTGTGCTGAGAAACACCCCAAAGGACAATCCCTGTCCTAAGAACTACCCCAAAGGGGCATGGCAGGTCAGGATAGGGTATGCCGCACCCACCACACGGTAAAACTCCTCGGGATCTCGGCTGGCGAACTTCCAGACAGACACATGGTCCAGTCCCACACTGCATAAATGGCCATCCGTTTACCACAACCAAGTGTTACCTGGCATTCTCTCAGCCTGGTTTAGCCACTTGGGTCCTTAGCCGGATCACCCTCGGGGAAATGCACCACATGGCCGTAGTGCTGTAATTGACGCTTCCTCAAAATGCAGGTAATGTGCCTCATTTGGGTCTCCTCTAGCAACACAAAGTCAAACCAGCGATACCCATGGATTCTCCAAAGAGACACAGTACCAAAGGAGCCAGTCTTCATCCCAGCTCACTGGATAGTGTTCATGTCTCACAGCCATACAGCAAGACAGGGAGCACCATGACTCTAAAGACTTGGACCTTCATCCTCGGGAGTCCCACACACTCCTTTTCAGCGACCTCATGACCCCCTCATGTTTTCCCAATTCATCTGCTGAATTCATAGGTAGAGTCACCAAAGACATGAATATCACTGCTGAGGTAAGTAAATCTCTCGATGAGGTCGGCATTCTCCCCGCAGATAGACACTACTGATGGTTGTGTCTAAGAACTCAAAGGCCTAGATCTTGGTCTTTATTCAGGATACCTGCAATCTCATACACTCAGACTCCTCGCTCAGTCTCTTGAGAGCCCCGATCAGATTCTGCATTGGCTCTGCTAAGATCACAGGATGGTCGGAAAAGTCAAGGTCAGTAAATCTCACCAACAGATGCCTCACAACTGCTGGACGCCACGCCACTGTCCAGCACCCAGTCCATACAAGCACTGAATTGGAGCAAGAACACACCCCCGGTGAACCCCAGGTTCTCCCTCCACTCTGCACAGCACTCAGTACCAGTGTACGGGCCATGACATCCATCAACTTCGGGGGGTTCCTGCAAAGTCTCAGGATGTCCCACAGGGCAGCTCAATCAATTGAGTCAAACACTTTACATAAATCAAAAAAGGCTTCAAAAAACCACTGCCAATATTTGTACTTGCGCTTGATTAGAACGCTCAGTGTCAGGATGCGTTTGATGGTTGACATCTCAAAAGGGTATACCCTGTCCTGAAAACCACCCCAAAGGCTGTACCTTGTCCTGTAGGGGTACTAGCTGGCGTTATCATTGGATTGTATTACTCTCTCTAATGATGTTGTAATGTTTCACAACACATTCATGTAAAGCACCTTGGGACAACTCTGTTGTGAAAAGGCACTATATAAAAATAAATAAATCAACATTTACACCCTCATTTCAGCACTGAATGCCCAGGACTTTGAGGGGAAGACCGCGCTGCACTGGGCAGTGGAGAAGAACCAGCTGGAAGTGTGTGGGACCCTGCTGGAGCTAGGGGCTGACCCAAACGTGCTCGACGCTGTGCTCATGTCCCCCCTGCACCTGGCCGTCAGCCTGCGGCACCACCACTTCGTCAACGTGAGTCCCCTTCTGCCCAACCTTCCAACATGCCCCGACAGGATTGTCACTCGTCAGGCACATGGCTAAAATAAACGCAAATCCACGAGCCAACAGCGTGAGAGGGTGAGTTTCTGAAAGTGTTTGCTATTTCCACACAGCGGCTGCTGTCCCATTGCAATACTGACGCCAACCTAGAGGGGGAGCTGGGGAACACGCCAGTCATGCTGGCCTGCTCCATGGACAACTGTGAGGCCCTCAGCAGCCTGGTGAGTCCGGTTGGGGCTTCTCTGGTTATAAAGGAAGGACGGGATACCTGAGCAACCCTGAACTTTTGTGTGTGTTTCTCCTCTCAGTTCAAACATGACGCCGCTATGTGCAAGCAGAACAAGTTGGGCCACTTCGCTATCCACGCTGCAGCATTCGCGGGGGCCAGGAGGGCCATGGAGCTGGTGCTCAGGCAGGGTACGAGCTTGTGGCTGTGTTTACGCTGCACGGCCTGCGTTTGCTCACCCCCTGGCGTTTATCCCTCCACCACCATGTTTTACCACAGCTATTACCTCATCTTTTTCACAATTTTCTCTCTCATGGGTATTTAGGAGGTATGCGTTCTAATCACTTAGATAATGCATAATACATAGTCAGAATTCTGAGTCGCTCATGCAGTTTCTGTGCCCTCTCCTGTGCTGACTTGTTCTGGGGGGGGATGACGTTTCAGGAACAGGATGGATTTCCTTAACTGATCAGTTTTGTGTGACAACCCCTTAGGGGAAAGGCTGGGCTACACCATCGAAGCACAAATCAACTACTTGGACAAGTCAAACAACAGCCCCCTGCACCTTGCCGTACATGGCGGAAGCATTGATGTCATCAAATTCTGTATCGCCAAAGGGGCCAGAATCGACCTTCAGCAGGTAAATCTTTATTCCGCTAAGCTTTCATCTTCACACCGAACTTTGGAGAACACTTCAACACTAGGCCACACTTTTTATGACTTTTGTCTGATAATTTTCTATTATCATTCAAGCAAGATTGTTTGCAAAAAAGATATATAAGTAACAGAATGCCTTGTTGGGATATTTTGATGAATATATGTAGCACAAAAGGCCAATGCGTAGACGAGTTTGGTTGGAAGTTTTTCTGAACCTTTATACTCAAGGTTTTCAGGTTATGTATAACCAAAGGCCAAGCAGAGTTTGCTCATTATGCAAAAATGTTCCCAGTCAGCCAAATTCACAGTATTGTGAAACCACACTCAAATCAGATAGCGGCATGGACTCGGAATGAAAGAAAGACTTCTTTAAATATCACTTTACAAAGGTGATTTCTCTTCTGTTTTAAATGCACCATCTAGCGCAAAATGCAAAGCAACCAGAGCAAAATAGGCACCATCAACTCTCTCTGTATGTTTTTAGTTGACTCTGCAGTTGATGTCACAATTCCACATCTGTCTGTCTTTCGATAGTGCGACAAATCCACGGCCCTGCATTTCGCCTGCACCCAGGGTGCGAAGGAGGCTGTGGAGCTGATGCTGGCCAGTTACAGCAAGGTGGAGGATATCATCAACATCACTGATGGCGCCAATCAGACGCCCCTGCACAGGTCTGTCACACGCAGACACACTGATGACCCCAAGCAGACGCCTCTGCACAGGTCTGTCACACGCAGACACACTGACGACCCCAAGCAGACGCCCCTGCACAGGTCTGTCACACGCAGACACACTGACGGCCACAAGCAGATGCCCCTGCACAGGTCTGTCACACGCAGACACACCTCGAGGGAGAATCTGGTCATTTAAGGGATGTTCTTTTCATCACCATTTAGTCCTCCTGTGCATTAAAATAATCAGAGAAATTAGTTTTCTGCATCACTTCTACTTCCTTGCCTGAAACACTTTTTTTATGGGAAATGTCTCAGTATGTTTTTTTAACAGGAAACGTGTTAATGTGATATTTCGTAAAATAGCTTTATGATGTGGTGATAAATCAAATATATCATTTACAGGCCCACCTGTTTCATTCTGAACAGTAAGCAATCATAATATCCATTAGCTCAACAAAACCAAACAGGGTCTGTGTGTGCGTGTGTTTGTGTGTGTGTGTGTGTTTGCGTTTGTGTGCACAATGTGATAAAAACCTGTTACCTTGATGTTGTGAGGACCACTCAATTTTAGAAAAATCTGTAACTGCAATCAAAAAACTAAAATGACAAAAGTCTTGTATTTTGTTTGGTTACTTATGGTTATGGTTATGGTTAGGGCTGGGTAGGGGTTATGGGTGTCATTGCTGAGATTAGAGTTTTTCCCATAGAAATGAATGGATGGTGCCCCCAATGATATGAATACAACATGTGTGTGTGTGTGTGTGTGTGTGGCTCAGTATGTGCATGTATTGCTTTGATTGTGTACATGTTTGTTTGTAAGGCTGTGTGTAGAAAACCCACATATAACACCAAACTTGCTAATTTGTAATAGCTAAGTGACCAGACTTGTAATAGCTAAGTGACCAGACTTATTACACAGACACACTGATGACCCCAAAGCAGTGTCGCTACACTTTGTAGTGGGTACTCCACTATCACAGTTTCACTGCACTGTATGGTAATACAGTACCCACTGTAGTGTCACTACACAGTGTCGTAGTAGAGTACCCACTGCAGGGTCACTACACTGTATGGTAGTAGAGTACCCACTGCACTGTATCTGCTGTTTTTGTTGTCAGCTGAAGGCTCACTGCATGTTTTCTGGCTTTTTCCATGCAGGACGATGATATTTGACTATGCTGAGCTGGCAGAGTTGCTCATTTCAAAGGTAACCCTCCGCAGTTTGTGTTATGTAGTATAAATCATTTGTGGTATAACAATATTACCGGTCATTATTTTTCTCATAGAAAGGAGAAAAAACATGGGCAACATTTGCAGTTTGGAGGAAGCACGGGAAGTCTGTCACTGGCATTATTAGTAATGTGAACTGGCATTTATGGTCTTGGGGAAAACTGAAGAATAAAATTGGACCAGTGAATTGAATTAGATGGAATCTGATTGGATGAGGATACTGTACAGATAAATAACACGCCCTGTGCCCAGAGGGCACATGCTTTCAGACGTGTCTTCCTTACTTGATTGCTCATGGGGAAAAAGTGTAAATCCTTCAGACGTGTTTAACCTGATCAGACCACATTATCATTTGGACGTAACTACATCCCTTAAGCGTCTGTCCCTGCTGTCGCTTTTTGCAGTATTACATCACTCACTGCGTCACATATTGCAGGTATTGTAATGCAGGTGTTGTTGTGCCCCGGCAGGGTGCGGCTGTGAACTGTGTGGACTGTAAGGGTCATTCGCCCCTGCTAGTGGCCACCAGCTGTAGTGCCTGGAGGTGTGTGGCACTCCTGCTCTCCAGAGGTGAGTGCGGGGTAGGGTCAGCCCCGCCCACATTTGACCCGCCGACCGGAGGGGGCAGTGCCCGAGCTCACCTGTATCTCCTGCCTGACGTTTTCAGGCGCCGATATGAAGATAAAGGACAGATTCGGCAGGAACTTTCTGCATCTCGTGGTTCTGCAGCCCAAGGGCCTGAAGAACCTTTCAGAAGATATCCTCCAGGTGACGTTTCAAACCCTCACCCTTAGAGGCGGAAGGAGGCACATGCATACTATCAGATAAAGCGGGGGGGGGGGAGAGACTCCCTCCATAGCTCACAGTTAATGAGGCTGTCACACCCCCTGGGAATAAATGATGGTATTTGCACATAGCGGACAGGGCCTTTTATGGTGATTATAAACAAATTAGTCATTTTCAATCAATAAACGTGTATGTGAAATCACCACAGAGATGTAGCCCCTTTTGCTTGCAGTCTTAATTTATAGTGCCCCCTACAGGTCTTCCAGGGGCCATTAACGGCACCTTACATGGCTTGCGGCCAGCGCGGGCCTCCGTTCCCGTGCTGCCGGTGACCGGTACCCTGTCATTGCAGCTAGACAGTGTGCGCATGCTGCTGGCTGATGAGGACGCCGAGGGCTGCACGCCTCTCCATTACGCCTGCCGGCTTGGCACCCTCGACAGCGTCAAGAGCATGCTGGGGCTGGAAGCGTCCGTGTGCCACAAATCCCGGGACAAGAAGTCGGCCCTTCATTTCGCAGCTCAGTGAGCGCCGCCGGTTCTGTCTCTGCACACGACCCCATTTGTTTAATCTGCCAATGCCACGGAGACCGTAACTCAAACTCTCACATCTCTATATAAGGACAGCAGGTATTAAGCGCATATATGATTTGGGAATTGGTTAAAAATGAGTTTTTTGGCTTTTTTAATTGCCTATTAACCTGGAACGGCATGATGCGACCGATAGACCAGCATGTGCGCCGTGACAGCATGACCGTAAGGAGGACCCCGGGCTCGCTGTCATGGCGTGCATTTAGACGCCGTTTCCGAGGGCTTTCCTGTAGCATGTCTGTCACTCCCCCGCAGGTATGGCCGGATCAACACGTGCCACAGGCTACTGGAGGGCATGATGGACTCCAGACTTCTCAATGAGGGCGACCAGAAAGGGCTGACCCCCCTGCACCTGGCGTCCCGTGGTGGCCACACAAAAGTGGTGGAGCTCCTACTGAGGAAGGGGGCGCTCTTCCACAGGTCTACAGCCCTAACCCACACGTACCCCAACCCTAACCTTCCTCCCCCATGCACATACCCTACACCTCATGGACAGAACGCCATATCAGCTCTCTGTGAAGCCTCCCGAGGCCAAACTGGTTCACATCATATGAGGATGGGAGAGGGGAACAGGGACTTTATTCCGGGATGGGTATGGGAGTGGGCTCACTTACAGGGTAAATGACTCCAAACAAGCCCTGGGGTCCAGGCCAGCAGGTACTGCACCTAGTACTGGCCTGAATGTGTGGTAGTTTCTGCCAGCAGGGGGCGCCATGGCCCTTTGTGGTCTCATGAGGGGGGGTCATGGCCCATGTCTGCCGAAAGGCCGACTCGCTGAGGGAGGCAGATGTGTGTGTGACACTGTGTGCAGCATGGAGATTGTGCTGTGTGGTCGGCCCTGCAGTGACTACACGGGCTGGACGTGTTTGCATCACGCGGCGGCGGAGGGCTACACCAAGACCATGAACCTGCTCCTGGGGGCCAACCTGAAGCTGCTGGACAAGCCGGACGAGGACGGGGTGAGGGCAGTGACTTCAGACATTAATATGGAGCATTGATTATCTGTATCTTTGTGAATAAGTATATGGTGTGTGCATTTTAGAAAGAACAAATGCAAAACACTATTGAATCCTTGTCTGGCTTCCTAATGGGGTTTATTTACCATAGGTGGGCATTTCAGGTCAAGAAAGTAAAAATCCGAAGCAGTTGAGTCACAGTCACAAAGTACTCGACTGGTTGGCTGAAACAAAATCTTGGTTTGGATTTTTACTTTCTGGACCTGAAATGTCCGCCTCTGTTATTTACACATTGAAGTGAATATCTGTGTATTGTTTACATTTTAGGGTAGGGGTCATGCAGTGGTATTTGATGGCCCCGAAGCTGTGTGTGTGTGTGTGTGCGTGGGGGGGGGGGGAGAATGGGCCCTATGTTTCTAAACTCCCCACAAACGTTAAGCGTGCCAGAAATCTGCTAAGGACTGGACTGTCCGCTCTTGTGCCAAAGTACACAGCTCTGCACGTGGCGGCGAAGGAGGGTCACGCCTCTGCCGTGAAATTGCTGCTGACCCGGGGCGCCAAAATCACCTTCACAAAGAATGACGCCACCTTCCTCCACGAAGCACTAAAGTATGGTAGAAAGGAGGTGGTCAACGCTGTTATAGAGTGTGAGAGGTCAGTGGAACCTCATATACTGATTAGAAGCTGTCCATAATTGTGGCCAGGAGATCCCAGTGCCTGATGTGATGTCTGATGCTGAACTTCTGGATTGATATAAGAAGGACATTTCTGTGTAGGAGTACTAGATGAAAGGAGAGCTAACTGGACAGCCAAAAACGCAAGAATGACAGGAAAATGCACAGCTTATATGAAAACACTGTGAAATTAGTACTGACAATGACCTGCTGCTGGCTCATGGGAGTTTTACTTACACAAAGGTGTTCTGAGGGCGGAAGGAAAAATTATTGGTTCAGAGAGATAAGCAATCAGATTGTAGAGGAGGTAGGTCCATGCAACTAGAGGAAGGGGGACTAAACATCTTATTGGTTGGTCCCACCTCCTCTAATTTGGACTCACCTCCCCTACAATGTGATTGGTTATTTCTCTGAACCAGTCATTTTTCCTTCCACCCTCAGAACATTTTTGTTTAAGTAAAACTTCTATAAGTCTGCTGCTATTTCAGGAGTGAAGAGACTCTGAAGATCTACAATCCTAAATCCAGTAATCGATGCGTTATTCTGGAGATGATAGAGCTCCTCCCAGAGTCCTTCAAGGTCTGTTTTTTAACACTTAAGGGCTCAGGCTCACATTTACATCTGCATGATGATTCATGTTTGGAAAAACCATGTTCTGTTTCGCTCAGTATCTGTTGGACCAGTGTATTAAGGAATCTGAAGACGATGTCAACAGCTCTGAGTACAACGTGAGTTACATTTAGAAGTCATTTGACATTATAACACCTCACACCGATCAGACGCCTCCAAAGCAGCCTGCTGCTTGGTACTTGAAGTTACCACCAGCATGAGGATACCTGTGTCTAGAAAATGAGCACTAAGACTCAGAAAGGAGGCCACCTATGAAAATGTTTTGATGGGGGTAGGGTTATTTACAGAAGTTGAGAACAGTACATTTATTGAGATATCAATATTATTTAATATATTCGCAATATATTGCAAGCACGGCCATTTTCAGCTTCCATATTATGTGTATGAGGGCATTATTTTGTGCAGCCGAAGGTGGGAGAGAATGGCACTAGCTGTTGACAGAGAGGTGGGTAGAGGGGAGGGAAAAAAGAGGACAAGGGGGCTAAATGGAGAACACCCAACAGCCATCCAGAAAGAGGACTGGGAAACCCGACTCTCGGAACCAAATCCAGATGAGTGTTCACCCTACTGGTATTGCTTATTCAGGATTTCACCCACCCAAATTAATCTCTCCTCAACCCCAACAGATTACATACAACTTCAGATGGCTTCAGCTGCCCATAAAGATGTTTAAGAAGTTGCGAAAGGATGAAGGAAACACTGTCCAACCTCTTGCTGCACTCAATGTATGTATATGCTCTACTCATGAGTTAGAAACAAGGTCTTTCTGGAGAGTGATGATGCAGTACTGATGACTAGGGTTATTGTCAGATATCTACTGTAGATACAATGGTGGCAGAAATAGAGGTAGGAAGTGAGCCAGGAAGAGTTTACAATGATAGGTCCAGTCTGGTGTCACCAGTCACTGGCTGATCTTCTCCCCCTTGGTGTTTTGAAGGCCATGGTGCAGTATAACCGCATTGAGCTCCTTACCCATCCTGTGTGTAAGAAGTATCTGGAAATGAAATGGTGAGTCTATCAAGGCAACTTTTTGGTGAACAGGTAAAGCTGGTGGCCACATTTATCCAAACCATCATGATGGTGTTCTCTCTGTGTACACAGAGGAGTACAGACACATCCGTGTTTACGAGCACGGCTGGCACACAGTGGACCGGTAGCTGTAAGAAAGCTCACATTGGCCAGTATGCCCACTTCTGCTGGACCGCTAGCTGTGAGAAAGACCACTCTGGCCAGTAAGCCCACTTCTGCTGGACTGTTAGCTGTGGCAAAGACTGCCCAGGCCAGTAATCCCACTTCTGCTGGACCGTTAGCTGTGGCAAAGACTGCCCTGGCCAGTAAGCCCACTTCTGCTGGACCATAGTATGCTATTGTACCCCTCTAGGTATGTTTATTTCTCTCTTTTTCTCCAAATTATTATTCCCAAACTCAAGTGGATTTTTCCTCCTTGCCAGACCGCTTCCTTGATTATTGATCAACTGGTCCAACTCTGGAAACGAAATCTTCATGATGAGGGTGACGTCAGTGTGATTTGGGATTTCCGCCGAGTCTCCCTGTCTTCCTCATCCTCCTCTTCCTCCAGGAATGCCTATGGCAGCAAAGCCCACATCCTGAACCTGGCCATCTACTCGCTAGGCCTGCTGCCTCTTTCCCATGTCATCGTGACCTTGAGGCCGGCCTCCAACATCACAGCCAACGGCACGACTCTGCACATGGAGTCCAACTCCCTGGAGAAGGTGAGATGCCCTTCATCCCGACATGAACAGGCTCTTCCTCACTTCACATTTAGATCACTGCCACCCCCTCTCCCTATGGTTTAACTCCCCAACATCCTGATTCTGTCTGAAAACCATTCAGGCAAAATGATTCCTGTATGTTTGCAGATAATTTTACAAGCTATGTAAGTTTAAAAATTAAACATGAATATGGAGAGAGGAATGATTGACAGAGTGACGTGCATCAGCGTGATTCTCCCGTGTTTCACATGAAATTCCCCTGAAATGTTGACCTTCTCCTCCTGCAGCAGAGCTACATCCTGACAGTCTGCATGTTTCTGGTTCTGGCCATGAACCTCTACACCGTGGTCAAGGAGCTGGTCCAGGTGCTGCAGCAGGTAGGGCTGATGTGGATCCAGCTCCACCCTCTCCATCTGGAGAAGATTACAGAAAGCCAAAACCAGCTGAGTTCTGAGGCTCCGTCAGACACGTCTAAGCAGAGTGTGTCTCGTGTTTATCAGACACTCCTTAAGAAACGTATGTCCATTTACTCTTTCATTTCTTCATCATGTAGCATCAGATGGAGTCGTTTTCTGTGTGTCGGCCTTAAAATTTATTACCACACTCCAAAGAGAAATGAAACCACATTCTGAGCCGACAGAGAAGCATCACTGCAGAAAAATCATCTGAACGTTATATAAATCCAACGCTTGCCCGTGGGTCTTTACAGCGAGGATGATGCAGCTGACTCTGCACCTTCTTTCCTAAAGCGTCTCAGCTACTTCAGGGACGTGTCCAACTCCCTGGACTGGGGTTCGGCCATCTCTTCACTCATCTTTGTGATCCCTCTGTTGATGAACCTTCCGACCTCCTGGTCCTGGCAGGCCGGAGCCTGGGCCGTCTTCTTCTCTTGGGTCAACTTCCTGCTCTATCTGCAGAGGTGCGAGTATCTCTCTGTGTCTCTGTGGGTGTTTATCAGTGCATATGCACTGTCCTAACTTAATATTTTATGAGCTTGAATGTTTCTTAAGATCTGTTTTGCTGAAATTCTGCTTTTTCTTATATTTATTGTAACTTTAAAGAAATGTTCCTGCTGGTAAACTCAATATTTGAAGGTTTCATTAGCAGACATTACAATTTTTTGACAAGCCAACAAAAACATATTCCTGTTTGTGTGTGTGTGTGTGTGTGTGTGTGTATGTGTGTGTGGATTGGGTTTATATTACATTGTGGGGACCAAATGTCCCCATTTTTTCGGGTCCCCTCAAAGATCTGTGAATGCAATCAAAAAACTAAAAATGCCAAAAGTCTTGTACGTTGTTTGGTTCTTTATGGCTAAGGTTAGGGCTGGGTAGGGGTTAAGGTCGTCATGTTGGGATTTGAGTTTTCCCCATAGAAATGAATGGAGATAGATGTAATTACAATCCTCTGTGTGTGTGTGTGTGTGTGTGTGTGTACGCATAAACTGTCCACATAACGATAGTCAGCCCTTAAAATATATCCTCCTGTGAATTCCCCCCATGAGTAACAATCTTCTTTTTTTTAAAGAGTCAGCATTAAAAAACTTCTTGACCATCAGAAGTCCCTGAGTTTATTTTGGATGGAGATTATTCACCTTGTCAGTGTTGAAAAGCCATGTGCTTGTGCTGTAGACACGTTAAGATTTCCAAAGCACCTTGAGGTGAGCATCTCTGAGTGAAGATACTCCCTGTTACTCCCTCCCCCCTCCTCCCCTCCCTCCCATGGAGCAGATTTGAACATTTCGGGATCTACGTGGTCATGTTCGGGGAAATCATGTGCACCCTCATCCGCATCATCATGCTCTTCTTCTTCCTCTTGCTGGCCTTCGCCCTGGCCTTCTACTCGCTCATGCTTGGTCAGGTACGTTGCCTCTGTCCCCAGCCACCCCGAGGCACCCATGCTCAACAGCACGAGTTGCTCATTTGGACTGTCTCACTGGACTGTCAGCACGTTTACCAAGCATGACTTCACATCTGTAAACAATGTGTTCATCTGGGTTTTCACACAATTTCCATTAAGGGTCCAGCCCAAGCACATAATAGAAGGCCCCCTTGCTTCTGTATGGCCCTGCTTCCTGCCGCTTCCAATACATTCATTTTGGATGTTTTTTTCCAGGATAATTTCAATAGGCTGGACCTCTCGGTGATGCAGACCTTCATCATGATGGTGGGAGAGCTGAACTATCGGGAGAACTTCCTGGAGCCCTATTTAACTGGGAATCTCTGCTTTCCTTATTTGACGTATGCCATCTTGGTTTGGTTCATTCTTCTCATGCCGATTCTTCTCATGAACTTGCTGGTGAGCCATTCCCTCGTCTACATGATGCAGAGAGGTGATGCGAAGGGTCTCTAGGCTCATGCTGCTGCACGCTGTTTCCAGATAGGTCTGGCGGTTGGGGACATCGCAGAGGTGCAGAGGAATGCAGCCCTCAAGCGCATTGCTATGCAGGTCAGAGGGCCATCCACACCATCCACGCTGTTCACACCATCCACACTCTCCACACGATCTTTACTGTCCACACCATCTACACAGTCTACATCATTCACACTCTCCACGCCATCCATACTCTCCAAACCATCCACGCTATCCACACCATCTACTCTCTCCACACAATTTTTACTGTCCACCTCATCTACACCGTTTACATTATTCACACTCTCCACACTATTCACACTCTCCACACCATCTCTTCAGGACCGGAGTTGGAGACCCCTGGGCTACACCATCTAAACTGTCTACACAATCCACATTCTCCAAACCATCTTTACTGACCAAAACATCCACACTCTACACACCATCCTCAGTGTCCACACTATCCAGACCATCTACACCATCTTCACTGTCCACACAATCTACACTGCACACAACATCTTCACTGTCCACATCATTTACACTGTCCACAAAGTCCACTCCTTCTTCATTGTCCACAGCCTCCACACTCTCCACACGATCTTTACTGTCCACATCATCTACACTGTCTACATCATTCACACTCTCCACACCATCCAGACTGTCCTCACCATCCACTCTCCACACCATCCACTCTCCACACCATCTACACTGTCTACACAATTCACATTCTCCAAACCATCTTCACTGTCCACAACATCCACACTCTACAAAACCATCCACAGTGTCCACACTATCCACACCACCTACACCACTACCACACTTCACTGTCCACATAATTTACACTGTCTGTACCATCCACATTAGGGGTCTCCAAAGGTACCTGTTTATAGTCAGCATTCCATGAATTATATATTTATAAACTATATTTTTTTGTGCAAGTAGACAATCTACGTGCACATCTATTCCATCACCTCCCCCCCTGCCACCCTACCTCAATCATACAGTGTAAACCGATCTGTGGAAACCAAAAATTTGAGAACTGCCTAATCTAAACCACCCACACTGTCCATGATGTCTACACTGTTCACATCAAAGAAATGTTGTATTAAAAATGTGAGGCAGATAGGAAATCTTCTCCATCATGTTCGATAGATTGAGCTACACACCAGTCTGGAGGAGAAACTGCCGTACTGGTTCATGAAGCGTGTGGACCAGGAAGCCCTCACTGTGTATCCAAACGGAATCTGTGGCAAAAAGGTTTGTGGCTTTGCTCACTGGTGCTGGTCTGACAAAGTACATTCAGCTGCAGCAGTATACATCCATCCATCTGAAGTGACCACTGATGATGGGCAGGATCCCTGTGAGCCTGCTGCTTGTCCCAGCAAGTTCAGGGCACAAGGTGGCAGACACTTTGGGTGGGATTCCAGTCCATCACAGGGTATGAGGCAGGGGACACACAGGACAGGATGCCAGTCCGTCACAAGGTATGAGGCAGGGGACACACAGGACAGGATGCCAGTCCATCACAGGGTATGAGGCAGGGGACACACAGGACAGGATGCCAGTCCATCACAGGGTATGAGGCAGAGGACACACAGGACAGGATGCCAGTCCATCACAGGGTATGAGGCAGAGGATACACAGGACAGGATGCCAGTCCATCACAGGGTATGAGGCAGAGGAT
>JAUMHC010000036.1:19986947-19998910 GCA_032359785.1 Heteromormyrus szaboi | reverse complement strand
GCAGAGGATACACAGGACAGGATGCCAGTCCATCACAGGGTATGAGGCAGAGGATACACAGGACAGGATGCCAGTCCGTCACAGGGTATGAAGCAGAGGATACACAGGACAGAATGCCAGTCCATCACAGGGTATGAGGCAGGGGACACACAGGACAGGATGCCAGTCCCTCACAGGGTATGAGGCAGAGGATACACAGGACAGAATGCCAGTCCATCACAGGGTATGAGGCAGGGGACACCCTGGACAGGATGCCAGTCTGTCACATGAGGTAGTGGACACCTGCCTTTCCCCCTGACACAATAAGACAGGTCTATATAGTATAACTTTGAGTAAATCTTAAAATACACAGTCTGGTGTTTTACATTCAGACATTTTAATAAAGATCTGAATGATGTTGCATCAAGGCATGAACCCTGCTGGTTAATGTTTTAAACCTGCAGTGGGTTGTAATCCAGACTAATTAATGAGTTTTCATCATCTCTACCCCATTCTGGGGTTTCTAAAAGCCTGCACTCCATAATACTCCCCGCTCTGGGGGTACGAGCGATTCTCACCGGCCCCCGGGCCTCCTCTCGCCCCCTCAAACAGACCAGCCCTCTGAACTTCCTGTCTGATAAGGGACCTCCCAAGGTGCACACACGGCTGTCCGCCAGCACTGAGCAGCTGACCCCCCTTGAGCACGAGGTGCAGAAGCAGAAGCACAGGTACAGGCTGCCCCCCCTCCATACTTTCCTCTTTGTTTTTTTGGCTACACTCCTTTGCACTTGCTCTGTAAGAAAACATTTAAAAAGCACATTTAACCGCTTTACTTAAGCAGAAAGGTCTCAGTAGAACCCTGTCCACCCTGTGTGACTTGTTTGCATGTTTAATGAGCTTATTTAGACTTGCGTCTTCATTCCGGAGTGATTTGGGTTTCGTAATCGCTCAAGCAGCATCTTGAGGAGATCTGGGAGCTGGACCACTAATGTCCTGCTACAACACTACACTACCTACTGCCGTAGCATCAGTGGATATCAGATTTTCACTCCCCCCCTGTCAATATGGGACATGCTCTGACTTCTATAACCAAAATGTCACAAATAGGATAAAGACATGAATATAAACATGCAAAAGCAAGAAAAAAAAGAAAAAAATAATGATGAATGTCATCGCCCGATTTGCTCAGGGCCCAATAGACAATGCCGACAGCGCCCTCTAGTGTGCACATGTAGAAATTCACCATCCTTTGGTGGTACCCTGTAAAATATCCTCCCATATCAATGACTCCTTTTTCACTGTAAACGAAAACAGGGCTGTTGACAAACAATTTATTTCCTTGATTATGGTGTGTGGCCTCCAAGAGGTAAATATCAATAACTTTGCAATGTGTGCTGTTAATTTTGGCTAATTAAGCCCAGGAGAAGAGGTGAAAACCTGCAATGCTTTTCCACAGACCTCTGCAGGAAAGCACCTACCCGTGCATTATTTATTTTAACATCTATTACCAAGACAGAGTCAAAGAATATAAATCAAAGCAGCATTAAAGTTAATCAAGGTAGAGTGATGATAAAGTACAGTCATACAGGGACAGATTTGGGTGGGTGCTCGTTCTGTACAGACCACATGGGGGTGTTATGACTGCAGACTGACGGTCGTCTCCTGGAGTCATGTGAAAGTGGAGTAACTAACAGCTGATGTAACACCAGGGTGCTTAAGGGCGTTTAAACCTGCTGACAGGTGTAAACATAGCTGGGTTACGAGTCCAAAGATGCCCCCTAGTGGATGTGTGGTGATGGTGCTGGTTCCATGTGATGGGCACCATCCTCAGCTGGCTGTCTTTACCAGGCTGAAAGAGATCTCTACCATCCTGGAGAAGCAGCACAACCTTCTGAAGCTCGTCATCCAGAAGATGGAGATCACCTCCGAAGCTGAGGAGCACGACGGCCCTCAGCTGACCCCGGTGCCCCCCTCCGAGGCCCAGCTGGCATGCGCCAGGAGCCGCTGGGTGCCTCTGGTGAAGGCCGTGACCAGAAAGAAGTAGCCGGAGCCATGTGGCTGGAGCTCGCCTCTGTCCCCAGAAGCGTGTCTGATGGCTATATCTGCATTGCTGCTCTAGAATGCTGCCCCCTAGTGACGCCCTTAGGCTGAAATTTCGCAACAGACACCTACAATATCGCCCAGTTCGGCCATCGCCTGAAAGTCGTCTTTGGTCCCCGCAGCCCAGATTACCGAATAATAATGTCATATTAAGTCGTAACAAAGTGTGTCAGTCTGTCGCCTTGTTTGTTTAGTGACACATGTCTCCTGTTCCTTAATTCGTGTGGCGTCTGTAAAATTTTAGCGCTTTAGACTCACGATCGGGATCATGACCTTGCATCCCCACCCCCCCAGTCCTGAGTGATGTTTGATGATAGCTCAGTAGCTTTACTATTTATCATACAGAGCTGGGATCTACAACTGGCTATAGATTCACCCCTTATCTGCGAAGCTGTCTAACTGCATGAAGCTGGAGCTTAAGAAAAAACTGGAAATCAGACAGACTCTCTTTATGTTTCATTTTCTCGCACGTTTGGATGTAACTTGCTCCATTAGCATAGCTAATTACTGACTGCACTTATTGTCTGTGATGTTACTCCTGTTAATCATCACGTTTTAGCCTTGGTACCCGTGTTACTCAGCGAAGCTCTTTGTTCTGTATTTTATTTGTAGGTTCAGCGAAGTGAATGCGACTTCGAAATCTCATTCTATCCTTCAGAAACCTTTCTCAGTGTGCAATGGGCTAATATCACACGAATCGGAGTGCGGGGTGAGGTAACTGACAGTCTGTAGAAAAACGCCAGTGTGAAACTTATTCATTTAAAAAATAAATTCAATGTCCTTGATTTAGCCTTTACATTTATTTTTCAAAAGAAGTGCTCTGTTCAGCACAGGAATGAATAAATTGAAAATTTTAATGGAGGCGCTTTGACAGGTGAGCATTATGGAAGGATGTGAAGTTCATCCTTGGAAGATTCATAAAGACGGCTTATGCGGCCTGGACCACCATAGAGAACTAATTAATAACTGTGATAACTCAGGGCGGGATCGCCACGGCAACAGAATTAGCATGTAGCTTCGCACACTGCGGTGCTGGGATCTACCCTGGGAAATGGCAAATTCATGCGTTTCAGACTGCTGAGCAGAGTAAGCATAATTCTAATTTATTATGAGGCCCAGATAGTTTGCCCGTCGGTCTAAAACATCATGCTGAAATTCCCATGAAGAGGACGTGACATTAAATGAAACTCATTGATCAGATGTAATGACAATTTCACAGTGCAAGCATGGCCATTCATGGCAGGGATAGAATATCACCACGCACCTGCGGGTTGCCTCGGAGCCGGCCGTGTGACTCACCATGTGACGGGGACCGCTAGCTAATGACCCTAAGCTATTTAATTGTTTTTTAGCGTTAGCGGGCCATTAACCAAGCTGGCATATCTCTTACACCAAACATTAGGCAGGAATGGGCGAACCGTGCATCTTTATGGCTGCATTTCACTCATCTTTATCCCACACCACACCAAGAACTGCGATCTTTTGAATAAATGCAATCTATTCTACAGGTTTTGTGTTATTGTATTCTCCCTGGAATGGCGCTAAAATAAATCCTGTGAAATACGTCTAAAGAGAAACATCTGCAGCACTAAAGGTTGTATTGCCCTGTAAAACCCAGCCAGGGCCCACATGGGCCCCGAGCTGCCCCCCCCATGCAGGTTCTAAAGGGGCCCGGACGGGGCCTCGGGTTTCCCCCCCGCCGCTGTGTGCGGTTTCACCCTTTATTCCCACGGCATTGAACCCTTGGCACAGCTCCTGCAGATGGACTGCGGGCTTTCAACGCCGCCTTTTGAAGCAAGTGATGTAAAAGAAAAAAATAAGCCGCGGAAGCCACATCTGTCGGGGATCCATCCCGGCCCACATCATCCGTCCAGATCCGTCCAGACGCGGCACTTCATTTTCCCATGGGTGAAGATCACTGGTAACAGCCGGCTTTGGGCGCTGCGAGCGACGCCCCTCCTGAAGGTTACGGAAAATGGCACGGTGGTAAAATTTAATTCTTCTCATTAAAGCGGAGAGTGCACCGTGACTAAACGAGTGAAATTAGAAGGACAACTAGAGGGAGCTTCCCAGGAACAAGTGTTTGCTGACTGCACTGAAGGGTGCTGCATTTGTTTAAATAATAATAAAAGTATAATGATTCGTCACTTTACAGGAAGTCTTCACACACTTAGTGTGATCTGGGGAGGTAAAGGCTGGGATGTCTGGGTAAAGTGGGGGGCATTTCCTGGGACGCATTTTCCAGACCACCTGTCTGGGGTCCTGGTGAAAGATGCAGTAGGAAACGAAGGATCAGACCCACAGGCAAAGGGGTCCCCAGGGGCCACAGGATTCAGCACTCAGTCTAAGAAGAGTGAAGACAGAGTCCTTTAGCCCAAACAGTCGCCCTGGTCATGCTAGCCCACAGCCCTCCTGTTTCCCAGAATGCCACGCTGAATAACTCTCAGAACATTTAGCACAAACAAACTTTCTTTGGTTGTTGAGGCTCGTCATAGATTAAATTCATTACATTACAGAAGAGAATGATGATAAACATGCATTAACGCACCTCTTTGTGACATCCTTTCACTGCATTTTAAATGTCACGGGCTGGTGTAGGCAATCGTTTTACTGGATAAACAGAGAGCCTTGTTTTTTTGGGTAGGGGGCCGTGCGGAGATTGGCCTCAGTGATCTATACGGGACCCTCTAATAGGCATTTTGGTACAGTTACACCAAATTTGTTTTACAGTGCAGCTGTGAAACCCCAGTGTCCATGGGAACGAAGCTCAGTGGAAAACACAAGTTCCTCTTGATGTAACTTGGCCGCACCTGTCCCAGCTCAGGCCGGGAGCGGCCTGAGGGCAGGACGTGGAAAGCCGACCGTAAGACCCTCGATGACAGATGAACGGGAAGTTCCCGCCATAATCACGCAAAACACCTACCGAGCGATCGCTCGTATGAAGATGATGCTGGCAGGCTAGTGCTAACAGACGGTAATCCCCGTTTCTAAGCAAGATCAGAATTGCATTTATGCTATCAGATAGAGTTTCAAATGGGTGCTGGAATAAATCGTTCCTGCTTCTGAAGGTTAATGTGGGAAATATGTAGAAAAAAAAAACAAAAGGGGCACGTTGTATTGGATTTTTCCTAAAACAATTCAACACGCCTCTGGACCAAGTGGGGAGCTGCAGTCAGGTCACATGACACCCCGTGTGGAACCCGATATCCCGGCAGATCCACGCCGATCCGCAAACAGTGACATCCCGGCCGACGTGCGGAATTCCTGTGAAACGGTCCAGAGCAGCGGGATTTGGGGCCGAATGGGAATGTGGCCTAGGATTAGGGAGCATTCCAGTGCAGTGAGAGCGAGAGCAAAATATGGGAATTACTGTACAGTGGAAGGAACACTGCGGTGTGCGTCTCTTGCATGGGAAGAGAAGTCAAGGCAAACTTTATTATTATTTCAAAAAATGCAGGGAAACGAAATGATATTTATCCGAGACTTTAAAAATAGCCGTATACAGAACAAGACAGAATAGACACACATGCATGTGCACCTTTGTTTAAGGTTGTGCAGTGGGTTAGATTGTACATTAATTCAGTTTAGAAAGGTACATGTAAACAGCTTACAGTGGACGAACAAAGGGTATATGCAGAGAAGTACAGTATAAGGCGGTGCTTCCAGTGTAATGTGCCACTGATGCAGAAAGTGACCAGTGCAGATGGTTGATAAGCAGTTATGGATTTAAGAAACATCCATCCTTTAAGTGAAACCAGTAAAATGTTAATGCGGAACAAATGTCACACACTGCATTACATGTCAATCCATCACAACATAATGAATGAACGCCATTGATTTGATTGATTGCAACGCCTACAACACAGACAATATCACATATAGTATTACCTGCTGTTTCATAAAAACCTGCAATGACAGCATATTAACTCCATGCCCTTTGAAATATTTTTATTGTCAAAAAACAGGAAAAGGGATAAAGAATCTGACAAAAATAAACTGTAAAAAAACAAAGGAAGCCTATGCATTATGTTAAAATAAAAACTCCATTATCAGAATACATAAAACATTACTTTGCAGTACTGTCTTTTCCGTAAGGCAGAAACCCAGATATCTCCCATGTCACGGAGGTGACAGAATCAATCTTGTACATCACATACCAGCAGTAGAAGGTGGCCATTGCGATCTTCCCCAGTGCCCTACTTACTGTACAGTGTCCATTAAAAATGTTAATTACAATGATGGCCTGTCATACTCACAACTGATGTTTCATGGTGACAAGGCTGTTTAAACTTATTGCATTTATGCAGAAGTAGATTCTGAATAAATCACAATTACGAAACCGCCAGAGTTATCACTGCAATACACATACATACATTCATACATACATACATATATACATATATACTTGTAGTCAAAATGTTGAAAGCAGAATAAATGGGACGAAGTAAAGACTATTGACTTTGATGAAGACCATCTGAAAGTGTCCAAGAAGGGAAAATCCATGACCCGCTGACTGTGATTTGTGCGGCAGTAGCCCTTCTGTTGGTGTTTACCACATGAGACAGCCTTCATTCACATCCCACATCGACTTGGCCGCCCAGCACCCCATCGGCGGTTTGTGAACTCAGCGTGTTCCGCACCATAAAACCTATATTGATGGAAAGATGCCGGAACTCATTGCGTGGACTCGGCACTGTTTGTCTGAATGTTGCCCGACCCTGGTCGTGGCCACAAGCACAGAGACCTACCGTTAGACACAGGCCAGGGAACCCAGAACCACAGCAGATTTCTCTGCAAACCCGAGCGGCAGGACCATCAAAATGCATCCAGGTTCCACTCCTCCATATCGACACATCTATACCTCGTCTATTCTCAAGACCCCGGCCATGGAAGCCTACATTACAGAAGCCTTACAGAATTCCACCATAAGACCATCAGCTTCCTCCTAATGAGTGGAAACAGTTTTCCACATCAACAGTGGTCTTGATAAGTATTTGATAATGCCATTTGGCTTGGTTAATGCGCCCTCTAGGTTTTAGGTGGCATCCTTTGGGTCCTGCTGAACATGTTTTCTATTGTGTGGCTCAATGAAATTCTATCTGTCAGACAAGTACCAACATGTACTACAAGTCCACAAAGTGCATGGCTGGCTATATTTTCACATGGAGGGGAAATGTGAAAATGTCATATTACACCTAGGATATGTGCACTCTCCTAACGGGCTATATAAAAACCAATATGTATGCGTGCAGAATGTCACATTCAGAATGTGAAGGGAGGGATGTTGGGACAATTACAAAGCCCCCTGGGCGACATTGGCCTTAAAAACTTGTTACATAATTCGATTTGTCCGGGTTGGGGGCCCAGTAAATGCTTTCATGGGGCCCAATATCTCTAGCAGCACCCCTGTATATATACCCCAAGAAAGTTAATTACGGCTGTCCAATACTGCCTTAGTGCCATGTCAGTCCAAGAAGTATTTTTTGAGTTTTGCCACTTTTTTAGACATTCTGTTTTTGGATTCAGTTTAGCTCACATATCTAACCTTTGGAAAAGAAGGGCCCTGACCAAAAAAATGGTCCCCATAGGTAAAGAAAATTTTTGAGGAGCTTAAGATGATTCACATCCGCTTCGATCTTTAAGCATAGTAGTTCACGATTCATACATAAGCACTGGGGCAGTCTTGTTGCAACATACAGGTATGCAGATCAAATTGCCCAGTGTACCATCTTTTCACCAACACTGACATCAGAAACATAGCACTACTAGTTGTGATATTCGTCCTTGAAGAATAGAGACAATGGTTGTGCAAACCATCTGCTCAAGGTCCTTATGGACAATGAGAACCTGCAGTCTTTACAAACTACTAAATGGCTGAAACCCTTGCTGGGCTCACTGTGCTCAATTTCACCATTTTGCATGGTTGTTGGATGGCACCACTGACCATTCCCCTCTAGAGAATGACACCATCCTTCAATGTAAATTGTTTTCCAGCCATTCAACTGAGACTGTCATGGTTTGTAGTCAAGTATAATCAGGCAAACCACGCAAATTTTGTCCCTCCTGATGCTCAAAGGAACACTGCAACACCAAGAATGGTTTGATTCCTCTATGTTCTCTGGCCACCAGATGTATCATGTTGGAATCAGGCTCTTGCTTGGTTCATAAGAATGTATGTTTCTGGCAATTAGTCAGAGTGGGTGGATTACATACCCTGGGCCAAGTTAGCCAAGAACTGCCTTGTCCAGAAATGGTTTAACCCCAATGTGTCCAAGGTTATCCCCGTAGATAACAAGGTAGATGATCCCCATAGATGGCCCTGTAGGTAATCCCCGTAGATAACCCAGTAGGTGAGCTCCAATGATAACCCTAAAGGTGATCCTTATAGATAACCCTATAGATGATCCCTCTAGATAACCCTATAAGTGATCCCTGTAGATAACTCTGCTAAAGATGAGTGGTTCAACTAGACAGTATAGTTCAAAATCAACATACCTCTCCAGAAGAGACAATAACACATGTAGCACATAGCCAATCAGAGAGAGTTCCCAACATATCAATCTGGCTAAATGGTGTTTGGGTTGCTAGTACATCCCACAAGTCACCAAGAGAACCAAATGTCTTGGTAATTTTGTTGCTTTGTTTGTTTGTTATAGGACATGGCATTATGGGATGGGATGGCTTAAGGGATATGCCAAGTTATCAGTTAACAGGAATTCTCGTCATACCCAACATTAGAGGGAGGGCAATTGGAGGGTAACAGGGCCATGGGTAACTGTAGAGCAACTTCTAATGGCCTGGGTATTAAGCCAAGAAAACACAGCATGATGTCAGGCTCTGATTTCATCTCCAAGCAGATGATGCACTGATAGTGAACTTCTAATCACTTCGGTGACAAACAAATGGCGATAGTGTCCAGCTGTGGAGTGCAGCGTGTTTTGTGACTGATAAATAATGATATTTAATATGCGGGAATCGCAATACCAAGACAAGACGCAGCTGTTAGCGTCTGAAGTTGCAGAGAATGATTTTTCAGTAGGTCCCGTTACCAAGGAAAAGACAAAAGACACAGATTGTCACCATGCGTCACTTTTTTGGAGAGTGATGTCCATACAGCGCTTCCCTGAATAGCCCCCTCCGAGGCCGTCCTCGGGCTGGCTCCTGAGGGCTCAGGGACATCGGCGCCTCGCCGTGTGCTGGGCAGGGCGACATGGCAGAGGCTGCGCACAGCTTCTCAGCGAGGACACAGCTGACGCAGGCGTTCGGCATGCAGTGAGTCATACATGCTGTGGAAATGCAGTACTGATTAAAAATGAAATTCCTGTTGATTTCCAGCAGGGGCTTAATCACCATCCCAAATGAGGAGCGAGACGCTCACATCTTCACGGCTTCATGACTGCTTGTTGTTTTTCCCCGTTTCTGCCTCCTCCACCACAAGGATCTATCTTGGGGAGGGAGCCCCACTTACACATCTGCTGACCCCCATGACGACTCCTTCACTGGCCAGCATTCAAAATATGTCTTTGGACAATCAATATTCCCTCATTCCTATAACCCTGTGGGATGGAAATATGTATGTATTCAGTACTGTTCAAAAATTTGGACACACAAAGCAGCAAAGCAGAGTGATAGGGCGTCGTGTCACATGACCAGGCCACCTGTCCTAAACACGGTAGAAATGGTTTTGGAGGCGTTTGACCAGAGAGTGAAGGAGAACCTGCTAATGAGCTCAGCATATATGTAGGACCTCCGTCAGGACAGCTGGAAAAGCATCCCAGGAGACCACCTCATGGAACTGCCGTAGGGGAGACTGTAGGGTCAGCCAGTCCCTGGAGCAGTTGGGGTTAAGGGCCTCGCTCAAGGGTCCAATGGTGGCATCACTCTGCTGGTTCAAGGATCTGAACCAGCAACATTCTGAGTCCTAACCCACAGAGCTGCCCCCCCCCCCCAACAAATAATTTTTCTTTGTTTAATACTTTTTTCATTCATGCATAATTCCATATATCTTATTTTATAGTTTTGATGTCTTTATAATTATTGTAAAATATAGGGAAAAGTACAAATAAAGCTGTATATGGGTGGGTGTGTCCAAACTTTTGACTTCCTGCTCCTCTACCTCCGGAGAGTCCGGAATCCATGGTATTCCCCAAGGCCACACCCACCTGCAGACAGTCCTAATGTAACACACACCTGATCTGAGGCATATTTAAGCTCATCTTGACCAATCTCGATGTTTGGTTTTTCCCATTTGGTTTTAGTAGTTGATTCACTTGATCTGGGTTTTGGGATCTGGGTTCTCGGGTGTCATTTGGTTCTGTCTGAGTCATTCTGCCCTTTGGCTCTGGTTTCTGGCTCCAGTTGGTTGGCTTACAGACCTCACTGGCTCAGTACCATGGTCTCGTCGTTAGCCTGACCCGTTTCTGCTTGGCACTTGAGCGTTGCTCAGCCACGTACCTCATGCGTCCTCTCAGCACTGAGTACTCAGAGTCTCCTCTCAGAGAGAACTGAGGCAGAAACACAACCATGCAGGTGTGGGCAGTGTAGAGCTGACCTTTGACCTCAGACCGTGTGCTCAGAACCTTCTTACTTTTATAAGTCTGCCCTGTTCTTGTGACGACTTGCACATGACATTTGGAAGTGTCCCTGGGTGGAACCTTTGATTGTCTCAACAAACAGGGAGGTGTGCCCCATGTCTTAGACCAGAGGTCAGCAACCTTTTTAAAGCAAAGAGCCATTTTCTCCTAAACGTCTCACCCAAGATTTACAAAGAGCCACAATGGGTAAAGAAGGGGGAATTGAGATACGATTTTTAATGTGATATGTGTATATATGCATTTAACACAAAAATAAAAGTTCAAATACTTGCAAAAACTATTATAGAAAAACTATTTTTTAGGGGGGCATCTCAGGTTTAAATCATTCGGACACATAACATGTAACTAAACGAAAAATAATATTAACCCATAAATAATTTCTTTATGAAAGTATTATCATAATATGTTAAGACATGAAAATGTGAATTTGTCTATCATTATAAAAAGAGCTGCAGCCACGTGATAAAAGAACCGCGTGTGGCTCGCGAGCTGCAGGTTGCCGACTCCTGCCCTAGTGGTTCATTGTGATGTTTGCGATAGTTGGATGTTAGTGTAGTTTTTAATATTCTGTTTGTAGCCTGCCTGTCTTGACCCTTCTGTAAATTTAATCTTTGTTTATCCCCTTTTGTTTTTGACCCCTCATGGTCCTTTTGGTTTTGTTGTGTTCTTAGTGTTTTCTGTTAAATAAACCCCTGTCTAGTGAGCCACAAGTGGGTCGTCCACATTTCTGCCTGCACAATGCCTCATCCCTGCTCCAAACCCGCCCGTATCCATAACACTTAACATGTAAGCAACACACCTAAGTATGTCATGCCCTGCTTGTCCAATCCTCCCGTGTGCCACGCCCACTCATCTACCCTGTGTGGAATCCCCATGTTACTGGCTGTTTCTCGTTGTTGTTAATTAGTCTGGTATATTTAAGCCCGCGGTCCTTGATGTCTGTCCTTTGTATTGCATCGTGTTCCTTACTGTTCTCCAGACAAATCCCTCGTTTACCCGATTTCCTCGAGCTCCTGTGCTGCTTCCTCGCTCTGTGCCCACTGAAGCATGACATATAAGATTCCCAAGTAAACATGATGGTGTTGTTCCAAATAGAATTAATGCCAAATTCTAGACCGCTAAAATGAAAGCACTTAGATAAATTAGCTAAATAAATACATTTTAAAATAAAGATTTCTTATAAATTTAATAATAAACCATTAATACGTTTAATTATAATAATATTGTCGTGCCGAGCGGGGACGGAACGGAGACAAAGGCGCAGACGTCAGGGTATCGGGGAATACGGGG
>JAUMHC010000036.1:19951906-19963817 GCA_032359785.1 Heteromormyrus szaboi | reverse complement strand
ACCACGAGCAGTAACACTACTCTATACCGCTCTGATTTGGGGCCTTCTCCCAGAGCGCACCGCGAGCAGTAACACTATTCTATACCGCTCTGATTTGGGGCCTTCTCCCAGAGCGCACCGCGAGCAGTAACACTACTCTATACTGCTCTGATTTTCACAACGTTACACTGACTAGCAAATATGGAATCAGCTCTGGATTTCTGTGAAATGGGTCCAGTAGAGCAACTGAGAAAAATACCAAAGGATCTCAGGAACGAGTCAAATCTGTTTGTTACATCATGCCTAAGGTAAAGTCAATATACATGCCACCTGTACTGAGAAGTGCAAGCGCAGATCATACCCACTGGGGGGTGCTCCTCTGATTACACTCCTGTTTAGTTATGTTTGTCTTTGGCTGGTTAGCGCATCTTTAACTGGGTGCTGGGTGGAGAGAGACCAGCACCTCCAAGACGCTGCCAAACTATTTCCTCAGGGATAATAAAATGTTTCTGATTCAGATTCCGAGCAGGATTTGACCGTAGGTGGAGAGGCTCCATATCACTAATAACTCTCCATGGTTCACATGATAATTATAAATCACACAATAATCCCCGTTTGTGGCAAAATAATAAAATGAGCGAATGTGTCTAGATGCTGAAGCCTTATGAATCAGGGAACAGTCAATGAATCGGATGAAAGCGGCAATGAACATTCAGCTCTGGATAAAATTAAAAGTGTAAAATTTTCGGTTTCACTCATTTCTCAGTTTATGGGTATGTGCCTCTGTAAAATATACATTTTTTTTGCAAACTGCAGCCTCTTCCCTGCTTCTCATTGATGAATGGATTCTCCCTAGTTTTATAGGTCTTTATGGTCTTCTAGGAGTCCTAGCAGTCCTAACCATGCTATCAGTGCACTTCACACCACTTAGTGTTTCCCATTCCTTATGAAGGTCACTTGAGGTCATCTTCCGATTTATGAGGCACTGCGGGATAGGTTGACGGTCATCTCTGGCATTCGAAAGTTGCTTCTTCCCACTGTCTGGCTGGTTATTGGTCATTTCCACTATCTCCTGCTTCACCTCCTTCTTGTGTACTGCTGTCTTAGAAATTTTGAACCTGGAAGCAACCTGCTGTTCAGCGTAGCCTTCTGCCAGCAGAGCCAGGATTAAACCAGGATTTAAAAATGCAGATTGATTAAGAGTGGTCTTTCAATTTTTTTCCAGAGCTGTATACGTTTATACACATTTTTTTCATTTTCAGGTCACTATGGTTGGATTTAGTTTTGGTATCACTATAAATTTCCCAGCCCAGCTGGCTTCCCCTCTTCCTTAATGAGTCCCCGACCTGAGGCGGTGAGGCGGTGAGGCAGTGAGGCGGTTGGCGGGAGATCAGCTCTAAACCCTCCGCACTTCCCGCAGGACCCGGCATCCGATGAGCGGCTGCGTTTCTGCACATCCCCAAGCAGACGCGCCGGCCGACGTACGACGGCACAAAGACACACATTCGCTCACAGAATAAAGTAATTACGTGTCCTGCGTGACACATCACAGCACTAAACCCCTAAACGCAGAGTTTTATTCTGCTTGCATCCGGAATATCAAGCGGCTGATAAACGACTGCATGGCCAGGGGCCGGCCTGCGATTTACGAGCGGCTCAGGGCGGCTTCCCCCCCGGCGGGTCCGCGGAGAGCCCCACGCCATACCGCTGTTTGCATAGGAGGCCAGCATCAAAGGAGCGGCGGCTCATGTTAACAAAATACTGGAGTGTGGGTCAGCGCAAAACCATCCTCGAGGAGCCAGCGGCGGCCCCTAATGACTGTCCGCCCATATATTATCACTCTCTGTGCCGTTTTTAGGACCCGGTGGTTTAATGACTTTTGCAAATGACCCGGGCCCAGAGCCCTTTGCCTCCTGCCGACAGTGATGGTGATTTTGCTAATGTTTATGGATGTGCTGTGATCTCTGAGCGAATGCGTCTTAGCACAAAAGAAACAGTCCCACTCGATGCAAACGTTTTCAAAATTAAAAAACATTAAAAGCAACAAATATCCAGTCTCGCAGAAAAGTCCATGCCCAGATAATGGAGCACCGAGTTGTGTACATTTTAGCACATAAATGCAAATTTAAAAATGATACATCTCCAAGAATTAAAAAAAAATGTCAAGTGAGTATCAGTAAAGCAACAGTCTTACACAAAAGCTGTTCTCACAACAAAATGTGATGGATTTGCATTATGTGTGGGTGAATGGATGGATGGATGGATAGACATGGCTTACGTTTACTGTGGCTCTCATGAAGGTGGGGAGGGGAGGGTGATGTGTAAAGTTTTCTAGGAATTCAACTTGTCTAGAGGAGCATTGGTCACACAGTATACTATTGTGAGCCAAATTAAAACAACAAAAACAAAAATAACTACAACAGAAATAACAACAATAATAATAATAATTACAAGCTCTGAGGTACCAGAGATATATGTTTCAATAATGAAATCATATAGTATTATTGCCAAGTCCAATGGTAACATGGTGTCCAATGATGTCTGGCTAAAGCTTATTGCTAATGCTTATCCCTCAGGCCGTGTCCTAATTGGGTTGTGATCAACTACCTCAAGATGAAACACAGAAAATCACAGACGCACTGAGAGAAGAGCACCATTCCTGTCCACCTTTGAAACTTGTCTATAAAATATATCTGCTTCCTGCATTTCAGCCGCACTGGTGCTATTTGTCTCATAAATAAAGGAGAGTGAGATCAGCAGAGCTCATAGACCCACTCTCTTAAAATTAATGGCACAGTGACTGAACAGATGACCAGCTTAAATCAACGGTGGGTAAAGAATATAACCTCTCCTTTATTTTGGTGGGGGTGGGGGGCTGGACCTGTGCACTGACGGCATTAGCAGCAGATCCTAAATAATTCCAACAAGGTCAATTGCTACAATATATTTCTCTTCATGGAGTGGTTCAGGAATGTGCAGCCGATTGTGTTACAAGGCGGTTTGTTTTGGGAGAATAAGCTCACACTGTTGTGTAGAGACCACTTTACATAGCTACTTTCCCAAGCATGTGAAAGCAAATGCTTTTGTATTTCAGAGGGATTCCTGCGATTCACAGACATCATCTTCCCTCTGACCTTTTTCACATCTATATACTCCATACACCTGATGACACTGGACATCTCAACAGTTTTTTCCCATCCAGATTTGCATTAATTTCTTGTCAAGATCTTTACTCCGTAAAGTCTTCTTCAGCACATCTCAAAGATGTTCAATGGGGTTGTGGTCAAGACTCTGTGGAGGCCAATTCATGTGTGAAAATGATTCCTCCTGCTCCCTGAACCCTGACAATTCGAGCCTGATGAATCTTGAGCTTATCATCCTGGAATATGCCCATGTCATTAGAAAAGGAAAAATCCAGTGATTGGATAAACTGGCCGTTCAGCTGACTTCACATCATTGCTGCATAAGATTGCTGAGCTGTAATAAGGGTCCAATCATTAGCTCTTAGGTACTTGCTGATTTTTGGCCATTATTATTATTATTATTATTATTATTATTATTAGGAGTAGTAGTAGTATTTTACGTTTCTGTTTTAACAAGCTTGCGTTCGCTTTTGGATTCATTTTCATATCATGATCTAATACTTTTCACAGAGTTTATTCAGAATTTGACTGATTTCATTAGCTGGTTTTGTTCTTAAACGTCTTGTGTTTGTATAACAAACCGCGGTTGGCGGTGATTCGTGACGCGCAGCCGCACGGGACGCCTCCTTCGCCTCCTTTGCCTCCCGCCGTGGTCGCGAGGTTCTGCTGCCAATCCGCTCGCATTCATTAAATCAACGGCTCTCTGTTGCGCGGCCACCGGACCGGAACCGCGCCGGCGACTGACCTTTCCCATGCCTCGGCTCGCGGAGCCATGCCGCCCGCAGACAGAGGGGACACCTGTTCCCCAGAACGGCAGGCCAGCACCTGAAATCCTAGCGATGGCCCCTCCGCCGAGGCCGCCCCCCCTCCGCCGCGGCCAGCGGAAACTCGATAATGAAAGGAGATGCCTGATAGATGAATCTGGTGCAATTTGCCAAAACACAGAGGCTTTTCTGGAAGATTATCCACACTGGCAATAGGAAGGCCTTTGTCTCACATAGGTCCCATTTATCTCTGTGTTCTTTATCTTAATACACAACATAATGGCCTGCTTGTATACACAGGAGGGGAATGTTCGCGGCGAACGGGGTCTCCAGACTCCTATCTGAACGGTTTCCTACCTGCAGCTTATTAATTTGGGGGGAGGGGTAGTCAGGCCGCCATTAAAGCGAAACGTAGGCCTGCCCTCACCGGCATAAATCACCGTTATTCCATCCGGTGGGAATAAGGCCGCTCTTCCTGCCTCGGTGCCTCTGGCTGTAAATCGCCACGCTGCTCCGTACGACTCGCTCATGCCCTGGACCCCGGGAGTCCCCCCCCGGCACCTCCTTCCACACCTCGGGGTTAACATCGCGGACGGATGAGGGAGCAATGCAGCCCATGCACCATTTAAGCTGCAAAGCACGTGACGCAATAGCGGCTTGTTGACGAATGGCCGTAAGTCGGCTCGAAAGATGCTATCGGAGGCTAATCGGGGCGATCTGTTTTATCGGAAGGTGTTATGAGTCTTCGAATCTGTAAACAGTTTCGTACAGCTTCAGAGAGCTTCTTAAACACTCTGTATGTGATGGATGTCGCTGATAAGCTCCCTATTCTATAAAAACAGCCACCTCCCTGCTTCAATGTAGAGTTTTCATGGTTTGATTTCACTGTCAAATCCAGCACTGACACTATAAGAGATTTGGGATCACCAATAAACATAGCGCTGAAATGCATGTAAAGCACAGATATTTGGGGTGGAAGGACGCCATCCTGCCACCGTCGTATGATTTTACTTTCGTACCACTTCCCTATCTGCGTGAATCGCCTACACCAGAATCTGGCCACTTTACAATCCTTTTTTCGTGCTACCTCAAGACCCATCAGTGATGTAGATTTTTCTAACGCCAGCTCTTGAAACTCTTATGGGAACCAGATTTAGAGTTTTGCGCGGAGCGGAATGCCAAATTTCCCATTTAGCCGGCGTAGGAGGTCCTGTCACCTTGGCAACGTTTGTGAATGTCCTTTTAAGACCACCTGGGCTCCTGCGCAGCGTGCATTCTGGGAAGGCTCTCCTCCCATTCCACCTGGTTTATCTTTAGCTCTGGGCTGAGGGGGGGGGGGCCGTGAGCCTCTGGCCTGCGAGGGCGTGAGGAAAACCTGTCAGCAGGCCCACACTGCTAAAGAAGGTGGGGAAATTAGCGCAGGTTCGCTTGGGTTCTTGAATCCAATGCCGATGCGTTCCAGGGGGAATCCCGCAGTGGGGGTGTGCCTTTGCGGGTGTGCCACCTCCCACGCGGTGTAACGTAAACGCTGAGCGAGCGTGCCGAACCGGAGCCGCTGGTGTTAACGGTTGTGATGTCTCCTTTGAGTGCAGCTCCTCGGTGTTCAGGCCGAAACCTGAACACAGAGCCTCGTAAACACCAGCAGACCTGGAGGGTGAAGCATGAGGATTATTACCGCATGCTGATTCGCTGAAGGGTTTAGCAGCTCAGGAATGAGCCGCGCATTAAATCTGGACGACAGGAAGGTAAATCCAAAGATACTGTGTGCTGCTTTTCAGAAAAACTTCCTCAGTCATTGGAAAACATATGAAAAAATAAACAAGACACTATTTCCTGCACCTTTTTGCCATTAAAGCAGAGGCAATCCATATATATGCTTTCCAAGGGTCTGATTTGTGGCAATCAGCGTTCGGCTCCTACAGCAGGCAAACCGAACTCGCTAGCTGAAAATCCACAGCTTAAATCTGACCTGCTCATTTTCTGTGAAGCTCAGAAACAGCTTTCATGCTTCTGTGTAGTTTTTTGAAGTCTGTCTTAACTGAATGCACTTAAATAAACTTTGCCAAATTTCATGAAAACGGGCCTTAACTCTTATAAAGTATTCTCCTCCAACGCGGGTAAAGCTAGTCTTGTTGATGCTATAACCATATGTCAGTCATAAAAAATGTACCGACAGATAAACTCTGTGGTTGTGCGTCAGATTGGGCCCCCCCCCGATCCCAGGCAGTGTGAGGGACACCAGCTTGCTTAGCATGTGCCTGTGTGTCCTTGCTGCTTTCACACACAGACGCACTGTGGAAGGACACCCCATTTAAAGTGACAGGGACACCCATCATGCAGCGGCTCGCTGTGCGTCGGACGTGCTCTGTAATCCCCGTGAAGCTCAGTTTGTCTCTGCTGTTCTTTAAATCGCTCCCTTATATCCTCCGCACCCCCGTCCACAGGGGCAGCTCGACCTGCGCCATGCCATAGAAAATCTTTCCCCTGGAATGGCTGCCGAGCGCCCCCTACTGAGCTGGGCTGCACGCTACACAAACTGAGGTCTCAACTTTTTAAATCACCTTCACTTGCATCCCGCTGATTTGGTCGTGTGAATTACAGTGGGTCAGACCTCAGTCTCCTGCCGGGATGCTGGAGCCCCTGCGCTTGAATGGGAAACCCCAAGCGATCCCCAAAGCCATGCTGCTCATGCTGGTGCTGGAGTGACGGCTCTCTGGAACACTGGGCACCGCTACTTCGCATCTGGGGTCTTTTTCGTTTATTTTACTTAATTTGTGACTCTTATGAACACCTCAGTTTGGCAACGGCAAATGGCCAGGAAATCAGGCCCAGTAATCAAATGGGTTTTATGTTTCCACTCCACTAAAAGCCAAAATGTTTGTAGAAATGATAACACTAATATGCACATTTATCAGGAGAATAAAAACACAAAAAATCAAGCCATGCTCTGCTGATTTTGTGGCTAATCACAGCCCTACTGGTTTGATGTGTCAATATTAACTGCAAATTAGAAACAAAAACTTCTTCTAAATTTGGCGTTTTCTCCGGGTTTAAAAGTCCCATGGATCGTATTGAACAGCTGTTTCCCTCCCTGGCTCCGTTCAATCAAGCACGACGTCCACTGGCTTTTGGGAGGAATTTAAACATTTCAAATAAGAGCAAAAGACGTGGAGCCGCACTGGAATGGATTAAAAAGGCACTTCTGAAATTCCCGGGTTACTGCCATGATTTAAGCAGAACGCTATGTGTCCCAAAACAGCGCCCCATCAGTCATAAGGACTCAGAATGAGCCCATGATGAGTCACCAGGCAGATACCTCACCAACGCAGCATGGAACCTGCAAGGAAGCTCCCATTGTGAAGATGGGGGGGTGTCTGGGAATTTTTTCCTCTAAAATGGACTCTTCTTTCTTCTTGTGGCGGGGGGGTCAGTGGAGGGAGGTGTGTGCAGAAGCGCAGCGACAGCGACAGGATAGGCAGGGCAGGCAGTGGCCTGGGGCCCCCAGCTGGGAGGGGGGCCCCCGGGGCAGCCGATTACATAGTATACGTCAACGGGGAATCTGCTTTATTTCTGTTTATTATATTCTGTTTGTTGATATTATTAATTTACGCTCACAGTAATATAAGGCTGATAAATTTTACCATGTCAGAGGAGGGGGAGTTGGAGGGCCCCCTGAATCACTAGAATCACCTTTGTGTGTGTGGCATAGAGAATTAGGCTCCTGTTCCTGTGATCAGTAGGTCACTGGTTCAAATCCCATATTTGCCATTGGACCCTTGTGCAAGCCCCAGCTATGCCAGGGACTAGCTGACCCTCCCTTCTCAAAAATGTGTGTCACTTTGGATAAATGTGTAGATAAATGAAATGCAAATGTCCAGCAAAACCTACCTTAGGGGAGATGCCAGCCTCGTTTATGTTGACGGGGGTTTAAGGAAATCTGAAGGCATGAAGAGGAGTATCGATGTGGACGATCAATCAGGCTGCAGAAGGTAGGAAGCATTAGCACTCAGAGTAGCCCTAATGGGATAAGGCTTCGTCAGCCAGGGCTCCTTCCAAGATGCTCTCAGGCCGCCCGGATGTTTCTGCTGGGGTTGGCTGCAGGGGCAGGGCTGCTCTTTTGGGTTGTGAGTTTTGAGTTTGTGGTGCTATTCTAAATTATGCTGAGACAGAAGGTGGATTTCATTTTCCAAATTTTTACTTACATAAAAATGTTCTGAGAGCAGAAAGAAAAATGATTGGTTCAGAGAGATAACCAATCAGATTCTAGAGGAGGTGGGTCCAAGCGGTCTCTCTGAACCAATCATTTTTCGTTCAGCCGTCAAAACATTTTGTGTAAGTAAAACTCCAATGAGCAAAAAGCATCATCAGAAAAACAGACATCCCTGAACATTAATCACTTCGAAAATGTAGGAATTAGATGGCTATCATACGTCCTACCTCCAAACTGGCCCTTCCTGATGAGCTATAGGGTTCTTCTTAACCCACTCTCAATCTCCATTGGTGAGGGTGCATCCGAAATTGCATACTTGTTGCTATGTAGTAGGCGAAATATAGCATGTGACAGGAGACGTATGCTCGAATCCTTGGCGCATTCTGCAAAATTCCGAAGTATGTAACTGATAGAGGCAATGATATCCCCCAAGGCTATCCCACAAAAGAACATTGCTTGCTCAGAAGAAGTTTTTGTCAAGATGTTGGAGGAAGTGCAATTTAAGTAGAGAACAATGCCCAGTTACATAAGTTGACTAGAACATGTATTTTTTCATTGATAGTTTTTTTTTTCCCTCAGGGATCATGCTACATCACTGGAAAAAAAAAAACAGGTCAAGTAATGTATAAAATGGTGACTGCATTGTCTGAATGCATGCAAACTGTTCACATGCTTACATACAGTATGTACTGCATTAACGGTCAAGTAGCAGGCTTCTAGTTAAATTCAGTACCTACTGTGTAAGTACTTGATTTCAGAAGCACCCTGATTGGATAACTAAAGACTGCTGTTGACAGAAAAATGCAGAGAACTGAGTGTTAAAATCACAAACTGCTGGACTACAGCCCCCCACCCCCCCCAATCTCGGTGTGTGAGGGAGCCAGTCGTGGGCTCACATCGTGATCTCCGCGGCCACACACGTGCACAGACCTCTGTCCCACGAATCGGAAGCAGCTCTGACTTTGCATGACCAGGCAGACAAACTCGTAAAGTCCAGACAGACCAAAAAGAAGAGGCCTTTTACTGAGATGAGGAAGACCAAGAAGACGGACCAAAAGCAGCTTTGATGCCAATTAGCACTCTGACCTACTTTACAAAGCTTTCATACCTCAAGACAGTGTCACATCCTTTGTCATACACCTCCCACCATACAGAGCTCTCATACTTCACCACAATATCTAATACTATCTCTTAAACACTTTACCAAACACTCCAACACTCAGTAACTCTATCTTGTACTTTACAATACTCTCTGATGCAAAACATACAGACTAATATTTCACAATGAAGGGTGAAAAAAAAAATATCACTAATAAATTGTTTATGATAATTGTGCTTAGCATCACACATTTTTGTAATATCGGAGAGGGAATCCTCTGTTTGTATAGTATCATATGGAACATGATCAGACTGGCCGGTGTGCTGGGATCACTGTGGCCATATTATGGTCATGGTACGGTCATGGTTGAGCTTTTAACCATGACTTCAGCTTTTATTCCTCAGCTGGCTGATAGCTGAGTAATTAGTGTTGGTTACGCTCATGCCCATCTATAGTAGGAACATCAGAAACTATACTATATGTACATAATCAGCTTCATTTGCTACGGTGCCTGATTTTTTTTTTTTCCGATACATGCTCTCCGCGTGTTATTTACATGTCAGAGTGAACGGCACAAACATGCTTAGCAACATGCCACATACATGCAGGAGTCCCAGTCAGAAACAGGATGCTGTTTGGTTTCCACGCCGCTTTGCGTTCCGATCGTCTCTCTTCATATGCCCTGAATGCCTAAGTTTGACTGTCCTAATGGCGTCCAATTAGCTACCCGAGGAGCAGCGCCACGCGAGTCCTGATTGGCTGATTACAGTGAATGCCGGGTATTTCCTGTGTTTAAACCACATATGGATTGAGTAAGGCAGTGGCAGCTCTACTGTTTCCCTCCTTCGCGTCTTCATCCCTTTTTTTAAGGCACGGCTTCTCTTTTTGTTTTTTCTGGCTTTGGTTTCGGCTCTCGGCTTTGTAACACGTGGCCAGAGAGGAGTCCATGGGGCACAGGAGCCCAAAGGTGCTTTAATCCATGCAACGGCTGTCCGTCTGGGGCTCACCGGCCCACCGCTACAAAGAAAACTATTTTTGTGGCGACTTGATGTCTTTTTGTTTTTGCCCTGCGGACAAATATTTGGAAATACGGAGCGGAAACATCTTCCAATCCCGCGTGCGTCGTAATGGATTCGGTGTGCGTCCGCGTCCGCACGAGGCCTCGTCACAGGGCCTGTAAGAAGCTCGCTGTTTGTTAAATCGCAGCAGGTGTGTGCGCCGTGCACTGCGCACTGCGCACTGCGTAGGCCTAGGAACCACACTGTGATAAAGTCACCTTGGAGTTATAACAACTGTTTGGGAAACTCCAAAGCTGGGTCACGGCTCCTCGTAAATTAAACGATACCCCAGGTTTGGAAGAGTGAAGTCAAGAAGCGGCAGGGGGTGTAGATGGGGGCGGGGGGCGGGGGTATCCAGATCTTTATCGGGGTGTTTGACTTCTATTAAGCTTGCTGTGTCTCTCTCTCACGGGGAGGCAGGCCGTGCTGATGAGATGATCTCTGAGAAATATTACGCACTTCAGCGCCTCACCGTTTCCCTCTGGCTGACGTGTTCACTGTCAGCACAATGTGCTTTTGTTAAAATATATGGTTACTAGCGTCTACTCCATAAATTCATACCATATATGTTAAATCCATTTTAGGATGCTGGGAATCGGCATAAGAGAGGACATTATGGCTGCAGAACATGTGTCCTAAATATTCAAACGACTGGTCTGGGCGAGATCTGCCTGGGAAAGGTTAAGAAATTTAGGAGAAAAATCTGTGCTGAAAGAGGAATGGCAAGGTTCACCTGTACACATTGTCTGGACACGAGGAAAGACACAGTACAGGTTTGCAAAAAAGCAGTTAACATCGACTAACGTGACGCTACCATGTAGGAGTACGTTATACACTCAGAAGCCAACAGGGGGCCCTCAATCCTTTGGGGCCCCATGGGAATGCGTGGTTTGAGTGGCAGTAAACACTGTCTGTAAGGCTTTATAATGTCATCCTTAGGCAAAATGCCAACAGCATTCTGCACATTACGATCACTTATAACAAATACACTAATAAATATGTAGAAATTAATTTGACTCATTGCCATAGCCCATGACTTAAGTTTTTCCACATGGTTATCGATTGTTATTAATCGCTATTAGATGAATATTAATTAGCCGCGTGAATTAAAGCTTTAGTTTAGCCATTACTCATGTCTTCCTAAAGCCCTGGTATCTTCTATCTAGAATTAATTGTTGCTCAGGTTTCAAATGTTTATGACTGGCCCTTAATAGTGAAGTACAGACGCAGTTTAAAATATCGAGTTTGAGGTCCCGTTCTAATGCTGTAATAGTTCATTTTCACTCACACGAGCCCTTATTTAGTCAGCTGCGCTGCTTGCTTTATTAAGCTCTGAAATGTATTTGTGCTTTTTTTCTTTTTTATTAGGCTTTGCTCAGATCTGTTAAGCAGGGAACCACACATCTCCAGGCCACTAGCTGCACTTGTCAAGTACGATCCCTCAAGCGAAAACTGCCGGACTCACTCCCCAGCGGTCCCCCGCGAAGTATCAGCCAAAGGAATTCCCGGGTTGACTCTGACAGTTGACCCCCGGCTCAGTGGTGCGCTGCCCCGGGATCCCCGCCGCGGCGGCCCCGCGCTGCATTGGGTGCCGCGGAATTTCCCCCTTTTATTGCTGCTCGGGGTTCATTTCTCGCTCAGAAACTGGCTGCCAGTCG
>JAUMHC010000036.1:19918464-19938466 GCA_032359785.1 Heteromormyrus szaboi | reverse complement strand
CCCCCCCTTTAAGGGACACTGGTCAGCCTTTCTGCTAATTCAACCCTGGATGCCTTTGCAGCTGGCATCCCGCCCTCCAATGGGACGTGTTAATACTGCAGATTGTCGAGTTCTCATGAATTTGGAGAAGTGTGTGTGTGTGTGTGCGTGTGTGTGTGTGTGTGTGTGTGTGTGTCTTATTCTGTGCTGTTGGGACTTAAGCCTCTCTCAGGTAAAGACAGTTTGTACTTTGGGGGAAAAAATAACACGTTGTCATTCAACATGAACACCCTCCCTGCATTTAGATCACTCCTCTCTTCTGGTAATTCAACAGCGGCTGTCAACTGATGCAGTCGACTGCGTTTTGATGAGTTGAGCCTGAAGCCAAACAGGAGGAAGGCAGAAAGCCATCAGCCCTTATCCTGAAACTCCACAGAAATGACACATTGCAAGAACACAGTCAGAAGAGCAGGAGGGCTGAGGTCACACTTACATTCACAGTAAACAGGGCTGCATCGGAGTCACGACAATGAAGCTTATGCTCCATTTGAATGGATGCATTTCAGCAACGCACGGCCGTTACGCAGCGTAGTGATTGTAGAAGCTTCCCTAACAGGCCCTGGTATGCTGAGGATGTGCTTTGTCTTGTCTTATTGGAGGCAGAGGGCTGGGGAGTCTGTACCTTGTTGTGTTGCTGTGCAACATTGACAACAGAAACATCTCCTGGACTGTGCATGACCACCTCAGCCCAGCTATTCAGGGTATCAGACGGCAGGAGTGGCATTTTTCTGTGAAAACCTACTGATTGTGCCACTATCCAAGGACTCTGTGAAAACCTGCTGACTGTGCCACTCTGTGAGAACTTGTTTATTGTGCTACCATCTGGGGACTCTGCAAAAATCTGCTGACTTTTCCACTCTGTGAAAACCTGTGGTCTGTGTCACCATCTGGGGACTCTGTGAAAACTGCTGCTGACTGTGTCACTCTCTGAACAATTGCTGATTGTGCCACTGTCTGGGGACTTTTAAACAAAATCAAGCCCCTCACTTTGGCTTTAGTAGTGGCGTTGCAACTTACTGGGGTGCCTCGAGTGTCATTAGCAAGGCAGCGACCATCCCTAAGTAACCAACAGATACATGCAGAAGTGGTTTTCAGACAAGTTTTCAGATATCTACATACCGTCACTGCTCTGTTATCTCTTCCCTGACATGTCCAGAGGGTCACTCAACATCACCACATCCACTCAGGTCCATATAAAGTTATTCAACTCCATCTAAAGTCAATCAGATAAACCAATAGTCAACAGACTCCACCTGAAGTTAATCAACACCTTCCATATTGAAGCATAGAACCTCAGAGACCTTCCAGGAGGTAACTTTCATACCTGCAGGCCAGTATCCTGGCCAAATGGGCACACTGCTGTAAATGCCATGCAGGTGATTCAGGTCCTGCCCATAAGTAGCCAGTCCCATCTCCAGAGGCAAAGGTGGCCGCGTCTTTATTAATCAGTAATCATACACATTTAGTTTGAGGCTTAACCCTCCTTGTCAGAGTTATAATGTTATTTATATGGCCTCCCCGTTTGCCGGATGAAAGTGTTCGGTTCTGCCCACTTTGCGTTTGCTTCACTTCCTTTTATAGGCCTGCATACGTTCCTGCAGTGAATCCAGCCCTCAGAGTGTTACGGGGTTGATTTAGCCAAGGAAAATAAACCTGGCGTCTGTGATTAAGGGCGTGACAGTAGTGTGCTGGTGTTTTACAGCAATATGCCGGACAAGGGCAATTAGAGCTGCAAAATTATTTACAGTATTGTTCACAGGTGGTGGCTGGAAATTAACAAGTGAATCAGGCCAGTTACGCTGCAGTGCGGTTAGAGTGTCAGTGGGCTGTGAATGGAATGGAAAGTTTCCCAAGTTTTCTGGAAAGATGTATCTCTGTATACTGTGACTGTATTTTCTGGAGGGTATAAATGTATCTCTGTATACCGTGACACTGCATTTTCTGGAGGGTATAAATGTATCTCTGTATACCGTGGCTCTGTATTTTCTGGTGGGTATAAATGTATCTTTGTATACCGTGGCTCTGTATTTTCTGGTGGGTATAAATGTATCTCTGTATACCGTGGCTCTGTATTTTCTGGGGGGTATAAATGTATCTCTGTATACCGTGGCTCTGTATTTTCTGGAGAAGGTTTTAATATCTATCGAATGCATTTGTCTGCCTTTGTAAAGCACTTTGAATGGCAAGTGTCTGAATGGTGCTATATAAATAAACTTGCTTTGCCTTGCATCTGTATACCATGACTGTGTTTTCTGGAGAGGGTATTAATGTATCTCTATCTATTATTTATTTGCATTTTCTGTATAGTCTAACTTCTTCTCTCTGGAGAGGGCATTTGTCATTTCTATTAAACTAGCGCTGTGTATTTTCTGGAGAGGATACTTATTGTTCCTCTATTATAACGTGTGTTTTCTGGAGAGGTTAGGTATCACCTCTCTAAATGCTGGCAATCTATTTTCTGAAGAAGGTACTTTTAATTTCTCTAAATACAGGCACTCTGTGTTTTCTGAAGGCAGTACTTTTAATTCCTCTAAATGCTCCTGGAGGGGGGTGCTTCTCATGTTCACGTCATCGCCAACCTTTGCCCGTCACTGCAAGCTGTTCATCGTGAAATAGTGTTGGGCTCCATCGCCTTGGTTTATGAGCTCTTCCTGTTGGACTCATGCAAAGGCTGCAGCGTTTTAAACTAGATACTTTAAACGAAGGCCCCTTGGATTGTTCTATGGCTCAGCATCACATCGTAAGTGTCGAGATGATGGTTCGTATATAATTTACCGGAGAAAAACCATTAGATTCACACATAAGACTTTGAAGAAAATTGGCTTTAATAGAAGAGTTATGTGTCTCTTAAAGGGGTTGAATAAACTTTTCACTGGCTTCATATAAATTCAAGATGCTTTTGAATTAAAGTACTCAGTTTATTGGAAGTTGCAAGAATTATTTTGATTATATTGTTGTGCATCCAGAAGAGTTTTAGGCTGGTGGTTCTCCAGGTGGCTGTACCATCCTCTAAAATAAGATAAGAGTTTATAACTTTTAAACCTCATTTTGAGTGATACAATAAAACAGTGTAAAATGAATGTCCTGGCTTGGGTCTTGACATTTTTCACCTGTGTGGACCTGACAGAGTAACAGACAGAGGGCTGCTCTTTCCATCAGAACACCCACATCAGACCTGCAAATGCTAATGTTCATCACAGGAGCTAATGCTAACACTCGTCACATGTGCTAATGTCATTCATACATGCTAATGCTAAAGCTGACCACAGGTGCTAGTACTACGTTTGTCACGCACATTAATGTTAATGCTCATCACATGTGCTAATGCTAACACTTGACCCGTGTTCTAATTGTACCGCACTGTACGTCGTCGATATCGCACAAAATTCCAGGCTAGTTTTCACGTGAGTCTGTGAGGTTACCACATTTGCTGTTGTTTGTTCTATACAACAATTATATAAAAACAGCATGTAAATATGAACTCCTTCACCCCACAATAGCTACATAATCTTTTGTAACATTTGTAAATTGCCAGTTAAACATCCATGAAGTCATTCTTTTTAGGATGTGTTGGGGAACATGAAATGAGGGCCACACTTTTGAAGAGCTGTGATGGTGCTCTTGCTAATATACAGGAAATTTCAGTCTCTCAGACATGACTTTAATAGCACACCTTCAAAGACAAAGTAAATCAAAACCTTTCCACGGTTTTCACATATTTCCAAAGTTTTTTTTCTCCTCTCAAAAACATTCCCACTTATTTGCATTACTTAGTATTTCAGCTGAACAAGCATCAACTGGGCAGGAATTTGAAAATGTTTTTTTTCTTCCCCACTTCCAGATTCACTATTCTCCAGCAGTCATGACACTTCAAAAGTGTTTTCTTTTAGGTGCTTGTTACCCACAATCCTTCTGTAAGATGATGCCTGACCCATGAATCCAAACACTCTAAATACATCATCGATATCCATTTTCCACATTGTGTGATTGTTGTGTTGTTTCCACGTTCATGGTCGGCAATGTGAGTGTTGCTGTTGACCCACTCAGTTATCAGTTGCTTACAGACAGTCCAGGGAAGGAATGTAAATATGGTCTTTTTTGGGTCACAGACAGGGGCAGTGACACTTTATAATGCCCCGTTTTACCAAACACTGGTGCCTCTCTGAAACTGGAAATGACCATGCCAGTCAGCGAAGTGAAAATGGCAGCTCTGTGACAGCTTCCTTGCAGCATTTTGTTAGACAGGAGCTGCCACTGAGGTAAAAGCTGGTTTCAAATCACCAAAAACAGTTGGAATTCATTCTGGGTTTTAGCCACTGATTTTTTAAATTTCTGTCCTTGGCAGCCTGTGGAGAAGTAAAGCCAGGTTATTATGGGGTGGTTGTGGTCACTGCGGTGGATGAATCTTCTGAATGAACCGTTTGTGTCTTTCACTGATTTTAATTAAAGCCTTAAACCTGCGTTGTGTTTCTGACAGGCAACACAAAAGCCACCTCGTTCTGGGCCTGATTAAACATTGTCAGAATTCATTCAGGTATAAACAAGCTTCACTTAAGACCATTTTGTTTGTTGTCGCTTCTTAGATGGACTGAGATTTGAAAATCGCAGCCCGCCAGGTGCGATTCCCGGCTGACCTCTTCCAGAGACTCGCTTAAAATCTGGTAGTGAAGTAGATGCCGTCGACCCTGGATTTCAAATCATTCAGGGCTCTGAAATCTTTTCCGCTCAGTTAAGTTAAACATGGTCTGAGAGGGATTTGTACATTACGTCACTGGAGGATTATAGACTGGATGAAAGATATTCTCTGCTATCGCTCTTGTGTTCTAACGCTTACAGACTTTTCTGCAGACCCCAGAGTTTACAGTCCAGCAAACCACCATGGGGGACTTCCCTGTTTCCTTACATTGTCTTCTGGCTTTCTGTCTATGGCATGATTCATAATTTGGGAAAACCATGTAATCCATCCATCCATCCATCCATCCATCTGTACCACTTTATTTATTTCCTTTCAAAAATCGTATTTATCGCAAATTTGTCCATATTCCAACTGCATTTTTCCACTTTTGTCTATTTACATTATTCTACCTCAGTACAGTATTTTATTGTTTTTAATTGTATAATGTACCTGGTTACCATGACAACTTAATTTCCCTCCACAGATTAATAAAGTTTCTTTAAAATCTATCTATCTATCTATCTATCTATCTATCTATCTATCTATCTATCTATCTATCTATCTATCATATTCAGCATTGCGAACCCGCTTGTCCTGGGTCAAATCATGTGATGCTGGTGGAGTTAGCTCTTTCTGAAGCAAACTGGAGCATTTGTGTCTGGAAGGCCGTTTCAGTAAACAGAATCCCACCATTCTGTAGAGACTTGCCGTGTTCACACATTAGGTAAGTGCGTGCCCCAGTTCCTCAGACATTTGCTTTGGACAGCAGCGATCCAGTAGATCTTACAGGCAGACCTGCACGGCCTTATGATCCTGTGAAATGAAGGGGTGCCTTCGCCAAATCAGATTGTTTCTTAAGAGGAAGGACGTTGTGCGGTTCTGAGTTTACTGTCCGACAGGCTAAGGAACATTGGCGGTGATCTCAGCTATCACCTAAGTGAGCTGAGTCCCTTAATAATGCTACGTGACTCATTATTGATGTGTTGCCTCTAAGAGTTGATTGTGTTTTATTTGAAGGGCTTACATAATCTGACCTCTGTCGTGCTGGATATAGTCATTTATTATAGCCTTACCGTAGAGATTGTTTATTCAGAAAAAGATTCGCTAAAGCTAGTTTTTCCACATAAATTAACACTAAACAAACGCAGCTTCAGGATAAATTAAGAACTGGGCACTTGGTATTGGGACAGGTTAGTGTCCAGCTTCCTTATTGATGATCGATTTAGCTACGAGACGTCGGGAAGCGTCCATTTGGCAGCACGCCCACAGGATCGGCTCTCCTAGCCACTAAAGGCTGTGTCTGCCTGGCTTGATGGTGATTGCCGCAGAATACCTTTGATGTAAAGGCTATTCTCACAGCATTAGGGGGCTGTCGCTATGTGCACTTTATTCATGAATAAGAAAATAAGTGCAACTGCTCATAAGTTCACTTTCTGGATGGGTGCCGGGGACTTTTTTTGGGTGGGTGACGTTTCTGCGAACAGGTGTTCCATGTGACATCATTTTGGCTCGGGGAGCTCGACCGCTGAGGAGCTACAGTTTAATACAGTTAAGCCACAAATGTTCTCAGCTCTTCAATACCGAGGAGTTTCCCCAGAATGCAACTTCCCCGTCGACAGAAGGACAAGCCCACCGCACAGCTTCACGCAGGCCTTTACTACTCTCCTGCCCCGGAGTGTTTTTCTCTCCGTCAGTATTTTGGACTTGGGAATGCTTGACGGAGAAAGCTATTTATTCTCCTGCTCTGTTAAATGCGGTTTAGAATGCAGAAAATATATTTAGTTCTCGCCAACAGACGACGAATGGCACCAGGAGGTCTGCCTGTGCCCGAAAACTCGCCGTGTTATTTCCGTCGCCGTGAGCTCGTTTGCTTAAGGTAACCGCTACTCAGCTCCTTCAGGACGAGCTGAACCAAGAAAAAAAATCATTATATCATGATATACCTAGATTCTCAAAAATAGTGTATGATGGCTTTTGTTCCTCCTTGATGAGCTTAGGCCGCCTCCGTTGGCGTGGGACCCTCTGTACGCTCGTCTGTAGCCATTCTGTGCTGTTTGTGTTTTGGTGGACATTTGCACACCTTTCTGAAAATGCACACTTCCAGGGAGCATGTGTTCATCTCAAGCAAGAACCTAAACACCCTTGTTCTCCTAACTAAAGCTCAATGCATGTTGTGAGTTGCATGGGAAACAGGAAGGACAGTCAGCAACTGGGGTGGGGGGAGACATTTGCCGGAAGAACAGGCGTCCATTAACACCAGGAGTGGCCCGTCCCTATGGCACCGGTCCCTCTCAAGGCGGGGGTGGAAATAGTGAGGCAGCTGGCAGCCAGGCAGGGGCCACGTATCAGGTGGTCGGCGTGGGACCCTTCCAGGGTGAGGCGACGGGGCCCGTGAAGATTTAAACTGACATCCTGCTTCTCAAATTCGACCCAGTGGGTACGGCTGTACCAAACCGGCGCCTGAGCATGGGATCGCGGGCCAGAACCCAGAATGGAATAAGCGCTGTAGTGGGTTTTTAACATAAGGTGCTGGAACCTCGTGGTTTTTAACATGTTTCTGTGGGTAGTTTGGAATATTTAAGTCGTTCGAACAAAAACGGCTTCCTTTGCCATTATACCTTTGCGACCTAATATATTAAACATCACGGTGTTATATTTGTTTTCAAATCTTATGAATAATAAAATGTTATTAAAAGTAGGGGATGCATGTTGTTGATTTGTAGGGTGTGGTGTGGGGGAGGGGATGAAAAGGTGTGTTTAAAAAAAGAAGAATGAGGCTTCTGCCCCTTTAAGAAAACAGACCTTAACATGGAAGCTGTCAAACCTGAATAAAGCAAAAAACCCATACAAACTGCCTCACTTCCCAAATAACCCTAACAAACTACCTAATTTCCCAAATAATCCACACAAACTGCCTCACTTTCCCAATAACCCATGCAAACTGCCTCACTTCCCAGATAACTCACGCAAACTGCCTCATTTCCCAAATAACCCACACAAACTCCCTCACTTCCCAAATAACTCACACAAACTGCCTCATTTTCCCAATAACCTACACAGACTGCCTCACTTTCCAAATAACCCACACAGACTGCCTCATTTCCCCAATATCCCACACAAATTGCTTCATTTCCAAAATAACCTACACAAACTGCCTCGCTTCCCCAATAACCCACACAAACTGCCTCACTTTCCAAATAACCCACACAAATTGCCTCACTTCCCCAATAGCCTACAGAAACTGCCTCACTTCCCCCAATAACCCACATAAACTGCCTCACTTTCCAAATAACCCACACAAACTGCCTCATTTCCAAAATAACCCACACAAACTGCCTCACTCCCCCAATAACCCACACAAACTGCCTCACTTTCCCAATAACCCATGCAAACTGCTTCACTTCCCAGATAACTCACACAAACTGCCTCACTTTCCAAATAACCCACACAAACTGCCTCATTTTCAAAATAACCTACACAAACTGCCTCACTTCCCCAATAACCCACACAAACTGCCTCACTTTCCAAATAACCCACACAAATTGCCTCACTTCCCCAATAGCCTACAGAAACTGCCTCACTTCCCCCAATAACCCCCATAAACTACCGCACTTTCCAAATAACCCACACAAATTGCCTCACTTATCCAATAGCCCACAGAAACTGCCTCACATTCCAAATAACCCACACAAATTACCTCACTTCCCCATACCCCACAGAAACTGCCTCACTTCCCCAATAACCCATGCAAACTGCCTCACTTTCCAAATAACCCACACAAATTGCCTCACTTACCCAATAGCCCACAGAAACTGCCTCACTTTCCAAATAACCCACACAAATTGCCTCACTTCCCCAATACCCCATGCAAACTGCCTCACTTTCCAAATAACCCACACAAATTGCGTCACTTACCCAATAGCCCACAGAAACTGCCTCACTTTCCAAATAACCCACAGAAATTGCCTCACTTCCCCAATACCCCACATAAACTGCCTCACTTCCCCAATAACCCACACAAACTGCCTCACTTTCCAAATAACCCACACAAATTGCCTCACTTACCCAATAGCCCACAGAAACTGCCTCACTTCCCCAATAACCCATAAAAACTGCCTCACACACATCACCTCACTTCCCAACAGTCCAGCTGGTTATTGAAGATCATTAAAAGCCAGCTAAGTGTCATTTTGCAGACACAGTTGCTACAGATCTGAATTAATCAGCATGTCTGTAACAAAAGCACAACAAGGTGAGCGCTCTCCGCCTTCATAACACTCCTCGCCATTCGCTGCACATGTCAGGGGAATTTCATGAGCTCTGGTGTCTTTTGAGAACAGGGTGGTAACTGCTGTATTTTCTAGGAAACGTATTCAGACTTTTGTGGTGAAGTAACACATTCATTCACTGAAAAACAAAAAGGAAAACTTTGCTAAATTACATTGCGAGGCCACCTGGAAGGCAGAGACTGGGGGAAGCTGGGAGCGCAGGATGAAGCGGCCCCCGCATGCTGTGGGGGATCAGCAAGGATAAACACGCAGAGAATGGGGCAGAGGGGACAGGCGGGTGTCGCGCTGGGTGGCACCTGTCCTGGGAGCCGGTGTGTGTGTGCGGTGGGGGGGGGTGTTGACTGGAGCTCAGCGGACCTAAAACAAATCCAGGGTTTATCCAGGGCCATGCAGAGAACAATGCAGCAGCAGAGCGACGGCCCTCGGCCTGCAGCTAGGCAACCAGGACACCTCATTTCAGAGCTGGCGGCACAAAGGGAGCCCTCACTGTGTTTAATGAGCACGTAATTGCAGAGGAGCTGCCCTCTTCACCTTTGTTTGCCAGGTCCCTCATATTGAGGCCTTTGAATTTCTTTTCCGGTTGAACATTTTACCATTTATACACCGGTAGGGGGTGTTGGTTCGGCCTGGCTGGTGGTGATCCTCCGGGTGTCACGTTTTCTCATGCTTTAGGTCTGATGACTGAACTACCTCGTCCGCTGTCCCTTGCTGAAAGCCCCAGGATTCCACTACCCCAGTGTTTCCCAGTCTGGTCCTCAGGGACCCTACAAGGAGCTGGGTGGAAGCAAAAATGTGGACTGTCTGGTAGGGAGCTGGGAGGGAGCAAAAATGTGGAATGGCTTTGGGTTGCCGAGAACTGGATTGGGAAACGCTGCACTACCCTACTAACTATCGGGGAGATTGCGGTTCCTCTGCAGCCAGATACCTTAAGGAATTCCCGCAGTTGGTCAAATCATAATGAGAAATAACAAAAATAACATAAAACAAAAAGAAGATGCAAATAGAGCAGCTGGAACAAGCCAGTATGTGATCACCGGTGTCCGTGCCTTGGTGTTCGACAGATACATTATCCCGAGAAAAATATCCATGTGTGACTACAGATTATTCCTTAGAACATTCTTTGCACAAACTACTTTTAATTGGCTCAGAAGGCTGGCTGGTACAAAGCACTGGCAGACCGTCAACTTAATGATGAACACACCCTCTAGGCAAGCATCATTTTCCAGTGACAGTAATTTGCATATGATTTATTTAGAGAACAAGAGGGTGAGCTAATTTTATCTCGAGATTTCCCTTTGTTTTAGGAGTCATTAGCAGCTCAGTCTAATCCGATTGTTCCAATTTCATCAGGCCATTCCGAGATCGTCTTGAGCTCCTGGGGAAGGCGTCCTCCTTCCTAAGTGTGCTCTATTGCATTAGCACGCAGCCAAGCGGCCTGGGGTAGCTACAGATGTTTATGTGCAATTCAGTTAACACTCTGCCAATTTCGCTTTTATTGGGACACAATCAATTTTTATTCATTTTAAAAGCAAAAGCCTTTCTTTCATTGTGTGCCGCCTCTCCGCTTATTAGCGGGCTAAACAAATTACTCAGCTCTGTTAGGCGAAAAGCACGTTTCTTCATACAGAACAGCCTGTTTATGTCTGCTTGTGTACACACTAGTAAATACGGGCCGCCTTCACTGGCTTCTCCCGCACAGAAACGCAGCTTCTACTCATCTGTTTACCGTGGGTTATTATTTTTTTTGTGAACGTGTTCAGCAGATCTGTATTTGCTGAACACAGTAGCGCCGAAAGATCATTCTCACAGGAAACACTGAGGAAGATTCTAGGTCTTTACGCCACTGCTCTGCTAAGTGCTGAAACGCAGTACCTGCCAGCCGACAGACTGTCCGCAGGAGCGCGTGGAGGGATTGTTTAAACCTGCCGTTATTATGGCATTACGAAGATGGATGAGCACGTTCGGGGTATTCTACGTCTCTTTAAGTGGCTTATTTGAAAGCGATCTGAAGTGAATTCTCGAGTGAATTACACACAGAGTGAGATTTCTGAGAGTTGATTCACAGGCGATACCACTATTTTTAGCCATTTCCTAAGGCTTGATATGATCGTCTTTGTCTCGAGGCCCATATTTTTATCAGAATCCATTTTAACTGTAAAGTTGTATGCATTTTGGTGTTTTATAATGGATCCCAGAGAGTCCTTAAAGGAAAGGTCATAGAAATCCGGGGAATATCGCACAGGTGGGATGGTTTACTGGTGCTTTGTAGAGGCTGCAGGGGAAAGGCTCCCTGTCCTATAACAGACAGCATTACACGTGAGGCGGGTCAGCAGGAAGGACCGAACCGGGGACGGGGCAGGGCGTGAGCCCGTGCTTCGCTAACGACATGATGAGTGGCTAATTAGTGTCACCGCCGATGAAGATGACCACGTCACCCAAGTGCTTAATGAGCACTGGTGGTTCACCACAAGGAGAGTACTGCTCCATCAAAGCAGGAGAATGGACCTTCAGAACCACACTGACCGTTCTGCACTGTTACTGCACTTTCAGTTTCTCAGTGGTCTGCACTGCAACACTTTATATTTTATATACATTGTACATAGGATATACCCTGTCTGTTGTGTGTGAATGTGTATGTGTATGTATATATATATATATATATATATATATGTATGTATGTATGTATATATATACACACACATACTATACATCCTATGTAGACCGTAAGTCTATATGATCACTGACATCTACAGTTATATATATATATATATATGCTGCAAGCTTATTTATTGATATTATGTTTATTGTTGTGTCATGAATATGATTTATGTCATTACAGAGGCTGCTTGTAAATTTCATTGTATTTGTTTTAAACCACAATGACAAATAAAAATCCTGGATCTTGCAGGCATAATGTTTTCCGTGAGGACTCTCTCGTTGCTCCGCTTCCTCTCTGTTCTCTGCCTTGGAAGTGGAACAGACCACCAGTGAAAGTGCTAACTCTGAGTGCACTCAGCAGGGTTCAACCCCCCCCCCCCCCCCATTTTGGTTCTGAAAAGTTATTAGCATTCAGATTCATCGGGGGACTGGATGAATGACTGCTGAATGTTTAAACGGAAGATAAACACCCTGAGGAAGCAGGAGGGGTGCGAGTAGTTTGGGCGAGTAGTCTGCAGGAGGGGAGAGGAGGTCCGACCCGGCCGGAGATCATCTCGAGGTTTCTGTGGAAAGGTGCTTTGATGGCCTGATTGGATCCTGTGCTTTGTTCTTCATGGATTGGAAAGGACAAGCTATTGTTGTAGCAATTTACCGAAAGCAGGGGATTTTAATAAACAGCCGAATGTACTCAAAATGCAAACCATGTGTTCTTTGTTAACTTTACTAGGTAGAAAGCCTGACCCCTTCCCCCCCACGCTGTGAACAGGGACAGGATGGGTCGCTCTCATTCCCCAAAGCTTGCTGCCCTTCCTTTCAGTTTCTCTGGACGGTGATATTAAAGAGAAGCACCTACTCGTACGTTTCACTGTCTGGATATATGGTCACCGTCTTGCTGCCCTGTTTGGATGTCGACGTGTCCCGGTTTCAGGTGAGACCTCTCTCCTCTACCGGTAGTGTGTCGGGTCCCTCTCCGTCAGCCGGGCCGCCCCACCCTGCTCTCAGCTGTCCAGATGTGTTCTGTGGCTTCCCGTCATGGGGTTCAGTTCTCCCGGAGAGCTCCCGGCTAATGGCTCCCACATGGCTGCCATATCTGCACCTTTCCCCCAGTATCACATATACAGCCCCAACCCATTACGCTTTTCACAGAGGCCCGTTTGACCCGAGCTGTCCATAAAAGAAGCACTCTTCCCGCCTGCCTTCTCCCAGCACTCTCAGTGGGAACGCCGACGTTCCAGGAGGAATTCCGTTTTAAAATCCGCTGACGGATTTCGACAGGTTGATGGGCTGTCATCGATTTGCAAAAAGCCATTTACCCTCAGCTGGGGCCGTGGGTCCCCCCCCCCCCTCGGGCCCCCTCGGGCCCCCACCCTCCATTTAATTAAATTATCCCATAATGAAATCTCCCATAATGAGATTAATTTTAATTATTTATCAGCAGCTGACTTGACCCAGGCTGCACATCAATTATGTATAACAGCCCTAAACATTTTTCAATTCATCACCTTTTCCTTTTGTGAAAGGTGCAATTTATTAAGTGCAGCGAATGTGGGAGGGGCTCTGGGTTTGAGGAGGCGTCTGGAGGTCAACCTCACGCCGGGGGGCCCGGCTGGGGGCTCGCGGTGACATTTTTGCCCCTGAAAGTTCTTTCGGGGGGGGGGGGGGTCAGGGAACATGGCCTTAGCACACTGCTACTAGAACAGGCTTATGGTCCAGAAAAGAAACAGGGATGTCACAGGGCCAGAAAGTGTACCCAAGAAAGAAGTCCTAGGCCAAACCGGTTCAATCCGGTTTGGCGTGTCGCAGGAGTCCCCAACAGTGGTGCAAGTGGTTCCAGTTAAAGGCCCGTGACAGCATACCTTATGATACCATCATGGCGTGTGGATGGCGGGTTGGCGGGATGTATTCCTGCAGCGGACGAGTGCGTTTGGTACCCGTCCGTCAGAGAACGACAAAAAAGGGAGGCAGCGAGTAATTAGCATCCGCTTTATATTAACGCCGGACCTGCCAAGGAAGCTGATATGTCCTTATTTGAAATTCAGAAGAAAACAGCACCATCCCTTGTTTACCTGAACAGCCTGGTCCGTATGTGCGTGCGAGAAACAGCTGTGGCGATTGGGGACGCGGCCGTGAGCCCCGTTTGCAGCCGAGGGCATTGTTCTTTTATTAGAGCTCATCAATAAGCGATTAATAATTCAGCTGGAGTGCCGCTCTGTACAGGGCAGAGTTTCAGACGGCTGTCATCTTGTAAACTGCAGAGTCATCATGTGACTGTCACTCTGTCTCACGCAGACAGGCCTCTGGGAGGACGGCGCTGATGACTCGACCCGCCCCGACCCGCCCAGTCTGCCCACCCTCCTGCGGACCATTAATCATCCCAGCGCAGATTATTTTCAGTTTGGACAAGGAAATACAGTATTTTGGGGCTCCTGCAGTTCTTAAAAATAGAAGTTACAGTCCCTAGGTGTGCTTGCTGCCCTCAGTGCACTCAGAAAGCACAGTGCGGGTCAAAGCTGGACCTCCTGTGTTTGTCTAAGTCGGGAGAAATGAATGATATTATTTTAAGCCGGTAACACGGAATTGCTTTGACTTGTTTGCTACAACATTCTCTTTTGGTCACACGACTCATTGACGTTTGGGGGTCTTTACCGCCGCTTAACCCTAAGACACATACTTTCAAAGTCTGATCACTTATCAGGTGGATTCAGTTACGCTCTTTTAACACTCTTCTCGGGCTGTGCAGGGTGCACCGTGCAGGGGGGGGATTTGTGGCGGTATTTTCATTTGGTCTAATTTCTGGCAAATTCATAAACTGTCCATATGGTTACGGTAAAGCTGTCGCTGTTGGTAATTTAATCAGGGTAAACAGATAAAAATGACAAAATGATTTTGTCCGTCGGGCTGCCTCTTTAATGACATGCTGTCATATTGACATCCTGTGTCAGGTGAATATTAAGCAGATCGTAATCAGCTGCGGTGTGCCCGGTAACCAAGGAAAGCCCATAATAAACAGGAAAGACCAGACCCCATCTACTCGCGTCATCATCACAGTGACCACTGTACAATCGCATGTGTCAAACCTTAGAGGGGAGTGTGATTGGCATCTTATGTCTTGGCCCCTAAGAACACAGCCGACAATATTTCTGCCATGATCACAGTTCCTGTGAACATCGGGTGTCCTCATTGCCCCCCACCTGGCACCCAGGGAGCGTGAGAGACCCCCCCCATCCTAATCGCCAAACCAGTCCGACCTGCTTTGTTTCTAGATCCCAGCTATTCTTCTATCTGGTATCCATGGCAACAGGCCCGGTTGCTAAGTAGCTACCGCCCTGACCCTACGAATAAGCGTGTAACTGAAACTTAGCTACTAATGTCACCCTAAAGGAGCATTATTGCATTTTTAGCACACCTAAATGTTTGTATAATGTCCGAAAATCCTGCGTTTTTATACAGTATACATATACATATACAGTATATATTATAATCTTAATACACTGGGGAAAAAGGTCATCTTAGTAGCTAACTAAAGTGTTCATTTTATTATGTCTGAACGTGTGAAATATATTTAATTAGTTCATCGTCTCCTCATTTAAACTGTGTGTGTGGGAATTATAAGGATTAATCTTTGGCTTAATGCAGCCTAAAGTCAATTAAACCTGACTGAAGCTGCTTGCTAACTCTGTTTTACTAGGTGGACGTGTTATTAGCCTAGATCTGTGAGTGACTTCTGTCTGCAAAATTTCGAGTAGCGTTTTAAGTATTAAGACATTACAAGAACAAACCACTCAGGCTATGATCAGGTCGAACAGCTTGCAACAAAGACATCAGGGTGTCATCATCAAAGCACGGCTCTGACACTCAACCCCACTGTCTCTCCACACCCTGCCGTGTGTTTTGCATTTAAAAGCTGAACTGATTATTCTAACTGCTAACTTGATTACTAAGCCCTCGGTAAAGGTGTACATTAAAGGTACAATGATTAGAAATGAATCCCCTGCAAGCAGAAGGCTGACTGTGTTGCTGGAGATGGGAGTCTGGACATGCACGCTAACGGCTATAAGGTGCTAATCCAGGGCTGGCGAACCTGATCCATGGAGGGCCGGTGTGGGTGTGGCTTTTTGGGATGACCTCTCGATCAGCCAATAATAAAGCAGTGGTTCTCAGCTCCAGTCCTGGGGAACCGACTGTTACTGCCTGATTGAGAGGTCATCCCAAAGACCCGCCCCCACAGTGGCTCTCCGTCGATCCGGTTCGCCACCTCTGTGCTAATCTGTTTACAGAGAGGGATCCTCATGGAGCCATCCATCATGATTAATGTGGTGAATTCCTTAATTATTTGGGGAAGACATTGCCGTCCGGAGATCAGCCATGCTCCATGTGTATCACTTAAATGAGTCTTGTTTGCCCGGCTGACGCACAGCATTCAGGTTGAGGTGGACCGTGGCCACAGGGACATCACATCATTACCTGCTTCACTGTCCCCTAAACGTTGGACAGGACTCAAAACACACGTGCAGAATTTTCCTGTGACTTGCTTCTCTAGAAGTGGGGAATCCCAGCAAGCTGAGATGGAGCAGCAGCACTGCTTTCCATGCTAACTGTCTGGGAATGCATGAAAATCATGTTTTAATGATTTTAAAGACATTTTAAGGAGCTTATCTGTTTCTGTTCAAATCTCAAAGATCAGTAATGATATAGCAAAGACCCCAACTGTGACTGTCCCCGTCAAATTTGAGCAATCCTTGGAATCACAATGCTGGTTTCGGAGAAGCCATTAGTATGCTTTCTTAGCATGTGCTGTTAGCCTGCACTGTTAGTATGCTCAGTTAAAATGCACCGTGGAGGATTAATGCATAAGCTATACTAGGCTATAGTCTAGGGCGCCAGCAAACATTGGTGGTCTGCCCCACCTTGCCTAGGGAAAAATGGGATGGTTAGTTAAATCGGTAACACTGGGGAGTCCATGCTGATATCAGGCTAGGGCCCCCACATAAGTTAATCCGGCCCATCTGGATGCACCATTAACACGTACCATTAGTGAGCATTGTTAGCCTGCAGAGTTAGCATGAGCTGTTAGTGTGCACCATTAGCACATGCCATCAGTGCACATTTTAGCATGCGCCACTGACATGCATCGTTAGCATGCGCCATTGACATGCATCGTTAGCATGCGCCATTAGTGTGCATCATTAGCGTACAGTGTTTGTGTGCGTTGTTAACATGCGGCATTAGCGTGCGCCACAGCTCGTCCCTGTGCGCTCCCATTCGGTTGTTAACCTTTGGCTATTTCTGAAGCCGCCGTCACACCCAGAGTCATCCTGTGCGACGCCAGCCCTAGAGCCGGCCGCTAATAGTTCACACAGCCGGTGCCAGGCTTGGGGGGCAGACTTGTGTGGCTCAGCATCTTCCGAAGGGCTGTAAAACGAATGGCATTCTGTGTCCCCCCCCCCCCCCACCAACCCGCACACGGCACTGAGTGTCTCTTTATATACACACATGCAGAAGGAGTAGGCTCGTCATAGCACAGCTGTTCCGTGAGTAACCAGGAGTTAAAAATGAACACAGAGCTAGCGGGGAGGGGGAGGGGGTGGGGGGTGAGGCTGTGCCCACTGGGAGATGAGGGGGGCATTACTGTCATTATCGCCGTCGTCGTCGTCATCACCATCATTGGCATTCCTCTTTCGGCAGCTTTCAGTGTTTTTCCAGTTTAATTTTTACCAGGGCAGGAAGATGTTTGTTTTAATGTCAGTAAGAATTTAGGGCACTTCCTGATCAGCCTGTATTCTACAACACAGCCAAATTTGCTTTGTGTGTTTACACAGACAAACACAGGATATAATAGTTATAAAGCCTGGGTTGAGAGCTGGTGCCCACGTTTGTGGCTGTTATGTTTCGTGTTTATGCCGCATGGTGCGCGCATGTCTTCCTAAGGGCACTTTTCAGGCTTCTTTGGTGTTTTTTTAATTGTAATGTAACCTCTGCTGTGGACCAAAGCCTGTCGCCTAAGCAGGACCAAGTGCCAGCAGATGTGGGCCCTCTAAGGGGGTCTCTGAGCCCCCACTGTGCGGGCGCTTTGCACAGTCATGCATCTGAAGATGCTGGCCTGGTGTGCATGCCCCCTGTCTGGGGGCCCAGGACCCAGGACGTGGCTCACACGCCATGTGTTTTTGTTATTGAGGCCTGCAGTGGGCAAATGGTCCAGGGACAGCTTCTCTAACCCTTGTGGTCTCTAATGGTGACTTCTCTGTGCTGAAACCAATCCTGCTGACTGGTCATCCCCCCCCCTCCCCCCAGCCCACCACCTCGTCTGAGGACTGACCCCTCCCCCTCACCCCTGCTGAGCACTGTGCCTGACTGAGGCCCAACTGGTTAGGCAGCTGCGGTCTTGGGAACGGCTGCCTCTGGGCGGGAGGGCGGGAGGGCAGGAGGGCGGACTTGGAGTAGAGCGGCCAGGCAGTCTCAACCCCTGCGACTTTTTATTTCTCTCTTTCTGCGGTCGTTTGGCATGTAGGGGTCAAATCATTAGAAGGGATCGAAATTTATTGCCAAATATATCAGTGTTTCAGGGCACAGCTAAATCTAAGTATAGGCCTCGGGTGCACTGCTGGGACAGAGTATCAGGAAATATTTGAAGGGTCAGAGTGGGAAAGTGCTGGTGCCCAGTGTAGCCGTGGCCCGCCCAGGAAGCTGAATTTACGTCTGCATCGCTACGCTGCACATCGACCCAGGATGCTGAATTCATGTTGCGCTTGCTATGCCATATGGAGGGGCCACAGCCAGCCCGGGAAGCTGAATTCATGTCTGTACCTACTACACCCCACTGTGGGACCATGGCCTGCCCGGGAAGCTGAATTCATGTCTGTACCTACTACACCCCACTGTGGGACCATGGCCTGCCCGGGAAGCTGAATTCACATCTGCGCCTGCTACACTGGACGGTGGGACCGTGGGCCACCCGGGAAGCTGAATTCATTCGCACTTGCTACACCATATGGTGGGGCCATGGCTGGCCTGGGAAGCTGAATTCACATTGGCGCCTGCTACGCTAATCGCTGAATTAAATGCTTTTCAGAACACAATCTGGGGGCTTTTATTTCTGAGTTCCCACCTTGGGGAGTTTTAGGGAAATATATTGGGATTATTTTTCAGCCACAGATAAACACTGAAGTGTGAGTTTCATTTTTAATCTGAGATGAGGAATGCACACAAAGTAATCAAACGTAGTTTCATTAGGCTAGCTTTACTTTTGCAAGTTTATTTTGACTATTTTATTTTGAAAACATATCACATTTTCTGATAAACCATTATATGGCCTATTACATTTCAGACAATTCTTGCACATTTCTGCATGCTTGAGAAAAAGATATACTGGATTACACATTAAATGGTAACCATTCAATTAGAATTGATTTCCGTTTATCACTGTAAGTTAGCCTCAGTGCGGCTACGAGCAGAGTGCCGGACTGTTCCGATTTCCTGCCTCTCAGCTGAGGAAACTTTGGAGGTTAGAAACAGAGCCTGATGTGAGCCGCTCTTGAGGCCTTGGGGGGGGGGGGGGGGGGGAGGAGGTTATGGCTCAATCAGTGATAATAAGCCAACCCAAATGACAAGCGTGTTTGCCAATCATGCTAAATTAGCAAGTACAAGCAGCAGCCATACCCCATTCCGACTTTAGAAGAAGGCCTTTGATTAGTCACAGCAGGACTTTCTGGAGCGGCCTGATTGGGCGGCCTGATTGGGTGGCCTGATTGGACGAGCAAATCGCGTTGCTCACAAGCCAAATCGGGCGGGTAGAGCGCCGGCCAAACTCCTGGCCCTTGGAGTGAATAGCTGCAGAGCCACAGAAATGTCAGCCATCGGCGTTGCGCGGAGACACAGTAGTAATGCGCCACTGCCGCTGCAGACCAGCAGGGGGCGACGCTGCAGTTTGGCGGGAGGCGGCGTGTGGGATCGCCGGTGTCCTGACAAAAACCACATCATGCCACAGCAGCGCTGTGCAGCAAGGAATTTTTGTAGTCGGGAAAAAGAAACGCTTTACAGACACTGTCGACTCACTGGGGGGCTCCCAGCGTGCGCGATATTGACAGGCGTGTGAAGGCGGCGAGGCTGAGGGAACTAAATTTTTCTTATTAGCTGTAATGTCTTACTTTTGTGGGTTTTCTCTTAATGAAACGTTCAATATCTGCGTCCGTCCGCGAGTGCATACGGTGTTAGCCCCTCCCTATTGGGGAAGCAATAAAAAAGGCCAATAGAATGTTGGGTTATATCTCTAGGTGTGTGGAGTTTAAGTCAAGAGAGGTGATGTTACATTTATATAATTCCTTGGTAAGACCCCACCTAGAAT
>JAUMHC010000036.1:19893682-19918364 GCA_032359785.1 Heteromormyrus szaboi | reverse complement strand
AATAGTCTTCCTGCTAGTGTAGCGGAAGCTAAAACCCTGGGTTCCTTTAAATCAGAGCTAGATAAGATTTTAACAAAAAGCTATTAGTTAAGTTCTCCGTAAATGAGCTTGATGAGCCGAATGGCCTCCTCTCATTTGTAAATTTCTTATGTTCTTATTGCTAGCCCCCCAGGACTAAATCAGCTTCAGTCGAATCACCAGGCATTCTCTTGAAATGAGATTAAATTGTATTAAGAATACAATTGACTACCATCTATTGTACTCAATACTGGCATTTTTTTCTTTACACTTGGTTTACGAAATACACGCAAAAACGCATGACGTTTTGCCCCTGTAGGGATTGGATTCGATGGTGCAAACAGCCCTGATTGACTGTAATCTGTAAATTGTATATTGTACCCAGTGAATTGTTTATGCAGAAAATGAGCCCCTTGTCAGATATGACCAGCCCCCCTATCCGAAGCGAATAATTCCCAGCATCCCGCTGCTCTGATCATGAGCGTCCGAGAAGCCCAGCTTGGCTCTTCAGTCTGTTTACAGTCCCTTCTTACAGCATTTCATTTCCATGAAGGCAATTTGGACCACGGCAGTCTGGGGTCACTGTAACATTTCGTTCACCACAAGAAAGCACCTGGCCCCCCTCTGCCATCTCTCCCTGGGGGCCCCTGAAATGCATTGTTTGTTCTGTCAGACGCTTTATTGTGGAAGCACCTTGTCATCAGCTTGGGTCCTCCTCAAGGGTGAACAAAAGGAGCATTTGATCAGATTTCGGTTTGTCCCACTTGGGGCTTTTCTGTAGGGGGGGAGAAGGAAGGCCGCATGTTTGCCGTACGCATGCTTACAGTGACTTTTCACAAGTGTCTTCTCTTTTTTGCATTGATGGAGTTTTATTCTGTTATCTGTTATCTGATCAGTCATACGCAGGAGTAGTTTAATGGCACATTTCATAATGTTACAAAGCTGTAACAGGCCTTTGCCAGAAGAGAGCTGGAATTTAGCTCGACTGGATCAACCTGCCTCATTCTCGAATAACCACACTGGCAATCTGTGTGTGTGAAGTTGTGGCACGCCTCCATTTCAACATGCCACATAGATTATGATCATTTTGCTATGGCAATATTTACTGTTTCTTTTTGCTGAATTTCAGTCATTATCAAGGAACGTGTGTTTTTCCACTTTTTGTTTTTGGTTGGTTTGTTGTTCAACAGACAACCCAAATTATTTACATACCTGTGAATTTCTTCATTTCAGAAAGGAAAAGAATTTGGTATCATTTTACAATAGATACCTTTATAATCCATTATAATGAACGGTATGATAATTAATAGAGCATTACACCATCTTCTATTGACAGTCATAAGGCATTGTAGTGTTGATGAAAGTACAGTACTTCATAAGCTTTGATGAAGCACTCATTTATAACACACTATAGGTATCTTCATAATGCATTATAATGGTCAGCATAAGAATTAGGGATGTTTTGTACTGCATTATGAATGTATCTGTGTATTATAGATGATTATATGAGTATCATTAAGCATTCATAATGAATAATATATATGATAATGTGTTATACCTTTCTATAAATATTTATAGACATGGTTATAATACTTTATGAATGCATTATAATGTGTTATGAATGTGTTCATAGATTCTTATAGACATGGAATTCATTTTTTTCTCTTCAACAGGAACCAAATGTATATAAGGTAAATACTTAATTGACTTATGCATACCTGTGTGCATTTTTAAAAACTAGCTTAATATGTCACTGCTGCAGTGATAAGGGGTCTCTGTGTCTATCTCTGTGTCACTAGCACTTTAATCAGCAGAGGCCTGACAGAGATTTCTGCTTTTTAAATGAGTAACAGCAAGTGATATATGAGATTCACCAGTCTTGTACGGTGTATCCCACAGTTGTAACATTAAGGAAACGGCCAGAGCCATGGGCCACGTGACTAACTGGTCACATGACCGCTCACTGTCCACCGCAGTTTGCCTATCTTTCTATTCAGTGCCTTTTTTCACCCTGACCTCGTAAATAATTCAGCGCATACTCAGCTCTGCTTCCAAGAAAGTGGTTCATGTGTGTGTCTGTGACATTTCATTTAAATAATAACAGTCATTAAAACTGAAATATTATACACGCCGTGCTAGACATCGCACTTTACTGTGCCTTATGTTATTTGCATAACGATGAATAATTTGCATGGTACCCTTATAATGACGTGTGGGGCTCTCATTATGGTTATTAATAAGCTGACCTCATGCACACTTTAAGATGGCGTCTTCCTCACAGACGGTGGCTTCCTGAAATTCCCCAAGAAAGTGTTGAAATGAAAATGAAAATGTAGTTGTGGTGCCGGGAGCAGGATGCATACTTTTGGTTGGAGGCTGGTCTCTCAGCAACGGCCAGTTTGGCAAGGAGATCCAGCCAAAGACAATAGACTCAGATCCAAACCACGGGACAGGGGTCGAGGGGGCAAGTCAATGGAGCCCGTCGGCCAATCCTCCCGCCTTGGGTCTCCCGTCTCCAGTGGTCTCCGGTCTACCTCTCTGGACCAATCACGTGCCTCTATATTTAACGACATCAGCAAAGAGGGCGACTATTGACATAACAGTCATATTTCAAGTCATGCTGCCACCGATTATCATATTACATGATTGATTTCTCATAGGAGGCTATATTTTCCATCAGATGTGCATTTTTGCTGCATGTGACACAGTCGGACGTAGTCAAATGAGCAAAATTCTAAAGTGCGTGATGAAATATTCTGTCGTGCGCATAGACGCGGGATGCAGACCACGATGTGACACGGTCAGAGACACGGTGCAGGAACAGTCACACGTGATAGGTGCCGGATTGACAGGCCCCCGTCCTGTTCGGAATGGCGACTTTCTCGGTGATCGGACGCAGATCGCAATAACACATGATCCACAGTGAGTCGACAGAGCCCCCACATCCACAGCACATTTGGGATGGACACCCTTTCAGCGCTCAGACGCAAATGACCCCGCATATCGCTCAGCATTCCAGGGGCCGGCCTCTGCGTTTCCTTTTCCCTGTAAAACATTATTGTGTTACACAGGGGCCCCTTCTGTGGCCCCCAGCTTGGGGCCCCAGTGCTAGGCGTGGGGTTGGTCATTGTGATGGCCCCCTTGCTGACCCCGCACACCGGGTCCCGCAGCGGCCGCCCAGTCGCTTGACAAATTACTGCGTGGCCACCTTCGGGCCCCTTTGCGAAAAGCCGTGAGGATTAGAAACTTCACTTTCCTTGCGGAGGATAGAAAAACATTTGGCTGGTAAAACGTCTAAATAAATATATTATAGGTGTTGTTTTCATGAGGGTCTGGACCAGAGTTCACATTTCCAATCCCGCGAGTCAGCGGCAGTAACAGACTTGTGTCAAAAAGGCAACTTGACACCCAGAAAGTGTGACACTGTGTAAATGTTGTAGCAGTCCTACCAAAACACTCCCCCATATTGCCACCCCCCCTCCCTCACTCCCACCCTGCTGGCCACCGGTTACTGTTTCTCTGATTCGCATCATGGCCACATTCGCATTAACGTATTACTGCACCGTGCAGGCAAAAAGAGCATCCAGTAATGCAGAACCGGTCACCATAGCAATCGGAGCTCTTTGGTTGGGTGCCACTGTGCCTTTAAAGGGGGTCTGAAAAAAAGACGGACTGAATGGGTGTTGCTGCTTGTGTGGTGACAATGACACGACTCATGGGTGTGCCCGTGTGTCTGTGTGACATGCTTCCCAGCTGGAGAACCTCATCCCTGGTGGAATTAGGCACCTCCGACAGTCTGAGGCCACATGGAGATCATTTTTAATAAAGAACAGCTTTGCATTTTAATCTCGGCCGGCCTCTCAAATTTCTTGCCAGATATAGTTTTGGCGGGTGGCATTTTCCTGCCAGGCAAGCTGCACCGGGACAGCGAAGCGAAATCCGTGATCAGCGGCAGCAAAAACAAAGCGACCAAGTGAATTCTCATTATGAGTTTAGTGCCTTTCTGGGATACGAACCATCAGTTCCACGAACCACCATACTCAGCACCAGCAGACCACATGATCAAAGGACTGTGTCAGATTTAATATATTCATATATACATATATAATATCATATATATATACATATAGGTATCTGTGTATATTTTTTTTCTTAACCCTTCTGATGCGCTCATCTTTAGCTTGTGCATTAGAGCACCTTTCTGTGCTGAAGACGGACTCTGGTCTTTATGAGATGCTGAGACAGGGGTTTTTATTGTGTATATACTCCTCAAATTGTGCAACCCCCCCCCACCCCCCACAACCGCCAGCTGCTCCAAGAGTGGCTCAGAACATAAGCCAGCGCTTACTACAGATGAGTAGCCATGGAACAAATACGATGTAGTTAGTATGGGAGACGTAAACAATTCAAGGTAATTATACTGTGCAATTTCAAAATAACTCACTTGCAAAATTACATTGGAAGTTAATTCCACGCAGCTGCTGAATGAGCGAGAGCAAATGTAATAACTCAATATGCATTTATAGCTCTCAGCTATTGCACAGAGTTACCTGAGATTCCCAGAGCCGGCATTAGCCTATTGAGTTATCGCACTGCGCTTCGCCATGTAATATGCTTCTTTTTCCCAGTTGGAAATGTGAAACTGCCAGTTTACCTGTAGGAAAGGGGGGCATCACACTCGCACCCTCGCCCACATGGACCGGATCTGTTCGGGTCGGTGACCCCCGTCAAGCCCTGTAGGACCCTAATGGGCAGAACCGGAGATGGACCACGAATCCCCAGAATCTTTGGCAGCACGGTTGCCGCTCCTGAGAATGCGGGCCGCAGTGCCGGGAGTAGTGCGCCTGGTTCTTGCGGATGTTCCTCTCATTAAAAGGTACTAAAAGGATGCCCCCTCATGTCCGCTCCAGCCCCTGGATTTTTTAGGAACGATTCGGCATGTCTGTACGGTCGTATTTCCAGGGTTACGCCTAAAAAACTGCTCCTCAGTGTAACACTTTTATTTTAGGTCCACAGATGAGGGGAAGCAAATATTTATTGTTGTTGTGAGACTGTCCGGAGCCCCGGAGCCCCCTGAGCGAGCCCTGAGGGGGCTGCACGCTTTGTCTTCCCGGGCTTTGCCTGAAAGCTGCAGCCTTTGGGAAGCGGAAATGTCCCCTCTAGCTCGTGTAATTCCTTCTTTACCTCGCAAATGGCTTTGGCAGCTACTTGTTGACGGAGAGCTTCCACCAGCCTGGTCTGGGACACCCCGGTCTGCTCCAGCGGGGGGGCACCTCACCCTAGTCACCTAATGAATATATCCTGTGGGGGTGACTTCACATCGGTCTACCCCCTTTGTCAAATTTTGACCTGACTCAAGAGAAAATCTGCGGTCTGCGCTGGAAAAATAAAAACAAGGGGAGGAGTGAAAAAAAGCCAAGTGCCCTGGGGGGTGGGGGGGGTGGGGGGGTAGATTGGGCAGACGAGCGGGATGGCTGAAGGATTTGCTGTTTCATTGTCTTAGGATCACTGATAGGATCTGGGAGAGAAGCCGCATTGCTTAAAGCTGTGAGTGAATGACACTCAGCCACCCCCCCGCGTGCCCCCACCACACCAAAGCCTCCTGTGAAAGAGCACTGAGCTTGAAACTTTCTGCTGTTTCAAATAGCAGCTCCCCCCTCCCTCGCTCCCTCCCTCTCTGCCCGTCTCTCTTTTTTTCTATCCTTCTTCCTTAGACACTCGCTAGTCACTGCCCACAGCGGTAATCGGACAAGCCTCATTCCCGTCCACCGTCCGTCACCCTGCAGAGATACGGCCCGGCGCTCTGGGCTTTAAATGCCTAAAATGAGAGCGAACAAGGCTGCCTTGCATCTGTAATTCACGCGTGAGCCTCTCCTTCAGCTGTTGGTGAAGTGTTTTGGACCTGGAGAGATACAGCCGGCATCGGAGAGGCACGGGAGTGACAGGGAGGTACCCCACTTTTTCAGCAACAGTGAGTATTCTTCTCCTTCCAGCTCATTTGCCTCTTATTTCTGCTTGTTTTGTGAATTTGCTGCGGGAGCCGTCTCAGTTCACCGGGCAGCACAACACGCGTCGAAGAAGGTGCTGCTCTTCAGTACACCGCTACTATCAATATTATTGTCACCATCATCCCCAACATCATCGTATCCGTGTCAGAAGTTTAATTCTCAATTGTCAGTCGGCGCAAAGTTAAAGAAAACTTTATTCTGTGGTTTAAGTTAAATATTTTGAAATGTACAGTTTTATTTTTTTAATTTTGGAATTTACTGCCAAGGAGATGTTAAAATTAATGTTTTAAAAATGTCAATGTTCTTAGATTTAACTCCAGTTTTTATAATTTTCTAGCAAACAAAATTTACAAAGAGTTCAAAAATTAATAAATTAAAGAATAAACTTCAGGATATTAATATTAATTGGGCGACAGTTTTACAGAAGAAAACATTGTCAGTTTTTTTTATGTACTCTGAAACAGTATATCTAATTTCTAAAAATATAGTTCCAAATTAATATTCATTTACAAACTCAGAAAACAGAGTAAACAAATTATTTTATTTTCAGTTTTAGTTAACCCAACATGAAAAGTAATTTTATATAATGAATGCTGTTCATTTATTTGCTTTTTTCTAAAAATTATTCCTTTAGATATATGCAAAAACATTTTACACATTTACAGATGTACAACAATTTACGCATCTATTTACAATAATTTATATGCTGCATAACCATGTAATTTCAGACAAATTTTGGGAATTTCTCTGGAGTGTGAGAGTAATAGCGGGGATGTGAATGCAGTGCTGATATGAGGGTCTGCTTTTGGTTTGTTCGCTGTCTGTCCTTCTCTTATAAATGACAGATTGCTGCTTTTCCGGCAAATTCGCTGATTACAGCCTCTGGTTTCTTCGATTTTCAAGTACCTCAGGCCGGGTCATCCAAAGTAACACCCTTTAAATAAATTGTCTGGAGGCTCTTCGGAAAGCTTCCTAAATTGCAGCCCGACAAAAAAAAAAGTACCAAGGAAAATAAAACCAAAGCAGGTGTTCAGAGCTGATCAGCTGGAATAATCATTTAGAAAATATTTTTGAATGGTTTCTGGGGAAGGAAATCCTCACGCTCAAAAAGTCGGCTTTTTCAACGCAACAAGCAAAACGCGCGTGCCCCCTGCCCCCCACTGCACCCCCGAGTAGCCTCCCGGGCAGGCCCAGTTATCGCCAAGGAGCTGGGTTAGAGGGGTTGACATCCAGTGACATCTGCTGTAGAGAGGAATGCTGGGTGAGGCCTGTCTCAGAGCCACTCCAGCCTCCTCCGAGATATCTTTGGATTTTTACAAGGCTTACATCACCTCGCTTTTAAATAAAGTAAAATTTATTTCGCTGAATTAAAGGCATGTCCTGCTGATAAGATGGCTCCACCAGGACGGAACCTGTAATAATAATCAAAAACCACAAATAATTCTGCTATTTAAAATATCCTGAAACCAGGCTTTTGTTGGCGAGTTTGCTCTTTGGAGCGTTTGCCAGTTCTTACGAATGGTAAGGGCCGCTGTACATGTAATGCCACCTCTCTTCCGTTCTTAAAATTCAGTCATGAAAGTGCAATATCTGAGAGGCTTAGAAATACAGGGATTTGTCGAGGAGAGGTAGCGGAGTGAGAGAGGGAGCAATTGAGGAGGCTGCGGGGAGGACAAACAGCCCCTTGCTTTGTGTACTAAACAGCGGCGGCGGCGGTAGCTCTGCTCCTCTGCCTCTATTCTCCTCACACAATGAGGCCGCTTATCAAATTAATGGATAATGAGTGCCCGCCTTGCGTTGTTTGCCCTCTCTATTTGTTTTAATAAAGCCCTGGTGGGGACAGGCCAGAACCTCATGCGGACCGAAGGCCCGGCGCTGTTTGCAAATGGGCCCGCCCCCCGTGTGTGACACACGCGGGGGGCTAATTGATACGGTACGGCCGTTCACTAACAGGAGCGGCCCGGGGACAGTTAGTGCGCAGTGATCAGCACGCTGCTCTGTTTACCAAACACAGAAGGAGGGCGCTATTCTGTGAAGGGGCTGTGCGGTCCTGCACCACGTCTCCCCTGGAGCAGGAAATGAGGGCCGAAGGCTGAGGCTGCTGCTCATCGACCCGACCCCGCTGCCTGTTTACCTGTTTATGGCTAATCGACTGTTTATTTTTCTTTTAAGTGGCTCATTAAGGGCTGGTAGCTTTTAAGCGCGAATAGGAATCGTGCCTGACGTGTACTTTTGTGTCGTGTACGCTGTGGTGCCGTTTGTTACAAAGGGCAACGGCTACATTTTATTTATTGTAATTTGCAATACGACAGGACGCAGTAAAAAAAAAAAAAAAAACACGCAAACATTGGAACAGCTCATTGGACTCCTCTTTGCATTTTATAAATTCTTCAAAAGCGTGAGCAAATTAATTTGAAAATTTGTTTGAATTTAGCACAAAGCAGATTTTAAAAAACAGCAATATATGCAATTAATTTTAATATTTGTATTTGAAATGTTTGAATTTCTAAATGTATAATATGTACTCCACATGTCAGAAAGATGTTAGTCTGCGGGAAAGCTGGGGCTGAGTTGTGAATGCTACTCTTTATCCCTGTGCTGTTTTCTTTGCCAAATTGGTTTTGTTTGTGGCTTGTTTTGTGCCCGTCTACTGCGTGGCTCTGCTGCCTGGGGGGGGGGAGGTTGTTCAGTGGTAGTGGTGATAAAACGGCCCCCTTAAATCTCTGGTGATGGACCCTCAGACTGAAGCTGCCTTCTGGAAATAATTTCTGGGGTTGAAGAGCACAGTATTAACAGATTTAATGTAGCTATTCAGTGAATGGCCAGAGCACCTTGTCAGATTTAACTAAATGAGAGGGACAAATTGCACGTCAACAATCCAGACATCTGTGAGGGAGTACACTTTTAATTAATGAAAAGTGAGAATTGAACATGGTCATTAAAGCTTGCTTTCTTGGACACATATAATTTTCAATTGAATTTCAGTGTTATAATGTCTAACAGTGGGGCTATGACACAGGATAAATCATGACTTTCAAACATATATTTAATGTCTGATCCCGCTCAGTGATCTCCAGCTGAGGTAGAATCTTTCACATATTTTTCAGGACTCTTTCTGTCCTGATTAGCCTCTCTGCACGGTATTGCCTGCAAATGCTTGCCTGGGCTGTGATTGGCGACGTAGTCGGTCACGCCGCATCTTGCCTAAGGGCTTCGCCGCCGCTTGACGCTGTCTATTTGGACGTCCATGCAGAGGGCAGCGGCTGCCATGTAGCATTCTGTAAACTTTGACTAATTTCACTCACATCTGTGTCCAATCGCCGTGCGGTGTGATGCTCTCTCCCCGCAGGGCCTCGTCTCGGCCACCATGCGGCAACCTGAGTGCGGATTAGTCCTAAAATCATTCTGATTAAAGCACTGTTTTTCAGAGCTAGTAACGCACAACACATGGTCTGTGTACAAGGTTAAATTCAAAGGAACACGCGCGATACGGCCTATAAAGTTAACTTCCCATAAAACGAGCTGGGAAGAGCTCTCGGGGTAGAGGGCAGGCTCTTTCATTTTCACCAAAACACATATTTTTAATTATAGGTACAATTGTAATTGTATTTATCGATTAAGAAAATTTTGTAGCAACAATATACCTGGATTACATTTTATGCTTAACCGAAAAAAGTTTTAAAATGTAGAATTGTACTAGGGCCGCATTTTGTAATTCACAGAAGTTTACCAAAAAGTTTAATCTTTTTTTTTTCCAAAAACACTGCAAGTAATAAGGAGCTAATAATGAGTTTGCAGTCTGAGACTGGCTCCGGCCGCAGGTAGAGCAGGCAGGCGGGCGGCCTGGCAGGACGGCCCACCACAGGGGCTGTGTTTGCTAACGGGATCGTGCAGCGGCTCAGCTACGGGCAGCGTAACAATGGAGCGACGGTACGCGGCGAAGAGCCTTCGGCTCGCTGCTTTCTGTTTTATAACAGCGCTCTGAAAGCCTCATCTCCCCGGCTTTGTTCTGCAGCCATCAAAGGCCACGCGGTTCAGCCTGAACTGAAACGTACATCAAAGATGCTTCATACCCCCCCTTTAAACAATAAATAACCACTGATGCAGGAGAAGTGCCTGTCTCCTCGTTTTGGGCCCCACTTCACCTGGTGCGTATCACCTGCGGGGGCCGGGGGATGTCCATGCTTACAGCGCCCCCCCCCCCCCCCCCAAAAAGCAGCCCACTGCCCTCGCTGTTTTCACACCCTCATCCCTGGACGATGTCCGGCACGCCACACTCGCTCTGCCATCTTCCTCGTGACCGTATTCATGATGGGCTCGCCACGACACACGGCGCCATCACACCACACGGCTCAGGTTACCTGGGAGCTAGAAACGATAAAAAATTCATGCCGGGATCTGTAGAGTTTTTCAGAAAAAGCCGCCTGAGCCCCCGTTGCCGGCACACACCGCAAAATACCGCAAAAATTGCCTCATTCCTCTTCTTGCAGCGGTGCTGCCTTCCCCGCGCCGTGGCCCCCCTCGCTGGGCTCGCCGGGGCAAGCTGGGCCTGCGGGAGGAGGCCATGCTGATCATTAGGAGCTGTCAGCGTGAGGGGGGGGGGAGTGCAGATGAGCCTCAGATAGTGTCAGGCAGGATGAAGGATCCCGCTGGAGATGCTGGGGGTGTCGCGCTCCACTTAGCGCCGCTCAGCACACTCTCCTGGCCTCTCCCCCCCCCGCTGCCGCCTCTGCTAGGACACCCCTTCCTGCTTACCTTGGCTAAGCCGCTTTGCATGCTGATTGGGGGAGGGTTAATCCAGTTTGCAGCTGTCGTAGACCAATGATGAATCACCTTTCCGTCATTTGGCGCCCCCCCCCCACCACCACCACCAACCATCCCCCAGCCCCCGCCCCCCCCCCCCCCCCCTGCATGGGGAGGAGGGAAGACCTGGAGGAGGAAACAACAGCAGAGGCTTTAGCCCACATACAATGTGCCTCTCTGTTCCTGCTCTCCACTAGAGAAGAACAATAATGTTTCCTCAGACAATGTCTATTGTGTGGCGGATGGGTCTGGACAGCAGCGCCGACCAGAGTAACAAGGAGTGACTTTGTTTCTGCTCGGCAGGTGGGAAAAGGCACACAGGCTCATTCAGATGATTCTGATCCATCCGGTTCCAGGTAAGACACCGCTGTCACTCACCTTTCTGAGATGTACAACTGTGGGCTCGGTGGAGCTCAGGCAAGAGTCGGTTGTGAGGTCTTTGCCGGTCAAGTGGAAGCATTTCTGTTGTTCTTTAGATGAGCGGTACCTTTTCCTAAAGGTAACTGCTATAATTTAGTAGTGGGTCTAAGTTTGCGACGTGCAGTGCATCAGCAAGAAAAGGGCTTTTCTTACTCAAAAATCACCCCCAGAACAGAGAGGAGAAAAAAACAGCTGTTTATCCAAATTGATTATCCGTATGTTAAGAGTCCAGCCTGAGATGCTGAAGGAGACGCTGTGGGTCGCAGAACTTCATTAAAGTATTTAAAATGATTTATTTTTTTTAAGTGTTACTTTCTTGCACTTTAACAAAAAAATCTCCCGAAATTATAAGCAATACATACAGCAATGTGATGCAAATATTTTTATAGTATTTGAATCATTTCAGTCTCTTTCCAGTGTGAAAACTGCTCTGAGACATATCCTTAAAGAATAAAAAGCCCAAAATCATTTCAATTTTGAAACGTATTGTTAAACACCTGCTTGCTGCTGCATTCCTCTTGATTTCCTCTTCATTTCGCTATGAAAATATGGGATGTTGAAGCCGTACAAGGCGCTGAGGTGTGTTCCTATACTGGAGACCTCCCTGTAGATGTCCGTGCATCAGAAAAGCACAGTGGCTGTATAGATGTGTGATAAAATAATGTTTGTGCTTCAGGATAAATGGGGGGGGGGGGGGTCTGGGGGCTGGCATGCTGGGTCAGGGCTTGGGAGCAGGAGACAGGAACCTTGTGAGGGGGTGGGTTAAACTGCAGCTTAGGTACCCCAGTGCTCACCGAGTCTCACAGAGAGCGCCTCCCGCTCAATTCTGATACATCCTGTTTTATACACACACACACCCACAGTATGTGTATATGTGTGTGTATTTCATATACATACTCATACATTATTCTCATGTGTGTGGTCATCCTAAAATAAATATTATATATAATTGATATTTTATTGTGTTCATTTTTTAATGTTGCTACATTTGGATAGTTTTATTTACTTTTTTTTTTTTTTAAGAAAAATAAGCGATGCATACTTGATAGAAATATCTGCATTTTTCTATATTTTTGTCTGTGTAGCTGTCATCTTTTTTTAAAAAAGCACATTTTTTTTGTTTGGTGAAAAGATTAAATAGTTCATTTTAAGTTCATTTTAATGTGACATTCTAAATATAAGCCTACAAGGGTAATTTTTTCAGCCACGCTCTGTCTCTGTCCTCCCTGTACCTCCAATGTCCCCCATACTCCTTTCACTGTCTCTGCCCTGTCCCTATTGCCCCTCCCTGTTCCTGCCCTGTCCCCGTTGCTTCTCACACTGTTCCTGCCTTGTCCCCGTTGCCCCACGCTGTTCCTGCCCTGTCCCCGCTGCCTCACGCTGTTCCTGCCCTGTCCCCGTTGCCCCATGCTGTTCCTGCCCTGTCCCCGTTGCCCCACGCTGTTCCTGCCCTGTCCCCGTTGCCCCACGCTGTTCCTGCCCTGTCCCACTGCTCTGCCCTCACTGTCCCTATCCTGTCCCTGTTGGGCCCTCACTGTTCCCTGCCCTGTTCCTGTATACCCATCCCTCTGCTGTCCTTTCACATTCTCCCCTGTACTTGGGGGGCTGTCAGAGTAGAGGTGTGACCCCCTGCATCTCGCTGCAGGTCTATGGAAATGCAGGATCTAACCAGCCCACACAACAGAGTCAGTGGAAGCAGTGAGTCCCCCAATGGTCCAGGTCTCGACAACTCACACATCAATAACAACCCCATCACCCCAAATGGCACAGAAGGTGCGTCTCCTGCACTCTCTCTCTCTGGTGCACACCCTCCCCCGGCTTCCGGATCTTTCTAGCATTACGGGAGACAGTTTGACCTTCGTTTGTGCTACCTGCTGGGTGTGTACTTACATGGTAGCCGGCAGGTTAAGCTCCTTGAACACGCACTCTCTGAGCCTTCCACAGGACGTTACAGGAAGGCTCCAAAACCTGCGTAGCACAGTACTTTAATGCAGTAAAGCAGCCCAGCCACCCACCCACTATTCCAGGTGACCTTGCCAGGATCACCGTGACAGCCCCGCAGCGCCACGGGGCCCGGATGGACGCGCGTTTCGTGCTGAAAGCGGTGATATTTGTGGAGATTGTCATGTATCCCCTGCGATTCCTCTTTCCCACAGGTGATAACATCACCATGCTCGCCACAGCCGACTGGCTGCTAGCTCCTAGTGCGCAGGACGCTTCAGGTTTGTCCTGATCTCACGATACAATGAAAGGACAATACTGGCATCTTCCCAGCTCCTAACTCTGCTGTCATTAGCCTGATCACCAGTGTGAGAGCTTCTGCTAAATCTGCTAAACGGCTCATTTTCACAGTAAAACCCACCAAAATATTTATTCACATAAATCATTGCTAATTCATTATTTTCAAAAATATGAGTTGTGATGTACTCAGTTGATTTGGCCCCTCGAACTCCTGTATTCTGGAAACCTGGTCCGTGACAGTCCTCAGTCATTGTACCTTTCATTCCAAGGCTCTTCCTCCAATCCAGTTTGCTGTGTGCTGTCTGACTCTTTCCCGCATGGTTTGCGGTGGCTCCATGTTGTGTGAATGATCTGGGGGGGGTCAGGGTACATGATGCAGGTTCAGTGCCAGGGGGCCCAGAGATATGTCTGCTTTGTGTGTGCATGGTCCCCGGCCCGCCGTGGCCCCCTGTGAGGTGTGCTCCACGTTGTTTGCAGTGACACGTGTTTCTCCACACGGTGAACATTCTGGGAACATGTCTGACATAAGGGAGAGTGGCATCTCCCATCGGGCACAGCCCCATACCCACATCGCCAGCCCGTTCCCAGAACACCCCCTTCCCCCTCGAGGAGGAACGGATTCATTTCAAAGAGCCGCAGTCATCAGGCAGATGTTAACTTGTCTCTGTGGTCACACCGGTTGAGCTGAGGCAGCACGGCTCACACACCCACGCCCGCACACATGCCGTGATGCTCTGTCTATACCTCCAAGCCTGCTGTCAGTGGCTGATCATCACGTGCAGCGATGCCCTGCTGGTGCCAGAGGTGCTAGGCCAATTATAAACAGCAGAGTACGCAGAGGTACACAGGAGAACAGCCTGAGAAGGAACATGACGCCTTACAGTCCCTGAGCGAACGGCTCACATAGGATCCCCGCCACTGGAAACTGGGAATCTGCAGACCTTTTAACATCTTGACGGGGCCTGAGCAGACGGCTCACACGGGATCCCTGCCGTGCCACTGGGAACCGGGAATCTGCAGGCCTTTTAACATCCTGACGGGGCCTGAGCGGACAGCTCACATGGGATCCCCGCCACGCCACTGGGAACTGGGAATCTGCTAGCTTTTTAACATCCTGACGGGGCCTGAGTGGATGGCTCACACAGGATCCCCGCCCCACCACTGGGAACCGGGAATCTGCGGGCTTTTTAACAACCTGACGGGGCCTGAGCGGACGGCTCACACAGGATCCCTGCTGCGCCACTGGGAACCGGGAATCTGCGGGCCATTTAACATTTTACCAGCACAGGCAAACAGTAACATGTTTCAGCCCTTTGTTGTCTGATGGTTCTGTAAACCAAAGAACGTAGCTTTGTCTCTCTGACTCAATGATCGCATTTAATAGCCATTTCACAAAAAAAAAAAAAAAAAAACCTTTTTGATATGTCCTGAGTGAAAATCAACTTTTGAGTGCTGTTGGGTCGGTTCTGGAGTGGGAAATCAGGCTGTAGGTCACACTCCCATTCCGCCATGCTGGTGGTCATGTGACCCTCTTGTTATTTGCAGTTAAAACAGAACCAATGAGCAGCTCTGAGATCACCACCTCCACAGCTGAAGGCTCTCTGGACAGCTTCTCGGGATCAGGTGAGGGCAGGGGGCCCGGGGGAGGGGGGGGTCACAGGGGGCTCCTCACAGCTGCAAAACTGATTAGCGGGAGACGGGTCGCAGAGATCCCCCTGATAAGCCAGGGGGCCCAGGGATCGTCCCTGCAGGAGCGAGGAGCAGCCCGAACTCGTGGGAATCACAGAGCCCAACTCTGCGGCCATCGGCCAAGCAGGACGGCCCCACCCCCCAAGTTTCTTATTTTGACATGGGGGCCGGGGGCTAAGGGAGCAGCCCAGCCAGGGAATAAACACCACAAATGCCAAGGCCCTTCAGAGATGTAGCAAAGGAACCATAGGTCACAGGTGGTATGAGATCACACGTTTCTTCAAAGTGTCCGTCTGAAACGGCACACTGATACTGCACTCGCCTGCATCGGGGTGCCGACACGTCCCAGCGCATTAGATATATGTCTGAAATACAGAGAAACGCACTCGTGGAGCCAAAAGGAGCAGCGTCTCATTGCTGCTAATTGGCTTCATGCTCACACATATTTTACTAAGGACCTGATCTCAAAATGGTAGCCGTACATGAAAGAAATATTAACAATGAGGAAATTTAAGCAGGATTTACTCTACAGGCAGAGTAGTACGTTTCAAGGCGTTTTCCTAATAGAGACCTAACACTTTATTTTGTATATCATGAGCAATTTCACACACACTCTCAGAGGGGGTGAGACGGCCAGAGTTAGCGGACAGCCGCCCCCACGGTATGTGTCCAGCTGCCCTAACGCAAGACACTGCTTTGCATCCAAAAAAAGATGATCTTTGTGTTTTCGTTGTTCATGATCGTCTGTTTAATACATTGTGCTTGCAATCTGTTAATTTATTTTTAAGTGCATGTCTTCAGAAATTGCGTATTTTTATTGAGAAGCTTTACGTCTTAGTATTGGTATTTGGATAGGAATTTTATGACGTGCGAGGAGATTTTTAAGGGAGATTTTCACATCCGAGTTTTGGAAACGAGAGCAGAGACCGCACGTCCCGCTTCCAGGTGTCAGCGACGAAATGGAAATGCAGAAATTCATCATGTAATTAGCTAAAAGCCACATGCGTGTCCATTGTTTATTCATTAGGAAAGAATTTCTCGGCAGCTACGTTGCAGTGCAGCTTCATCGCGTTTTCTGAAAAGGCCGCAGACGACGACACTAAACTCACGCGCGTCATTGTCGCCGTCGTCACTGCCAGCGGTCGTAGAAGTTGTTGGTTAGTTGTATCCGCGGTCGATGTCACCCGCATATTCACCTCGAACACCTCGCTTATGCGCTGCGAGAGCTCGGTAAGGTGGGGGTCTTTGCGTGGAGACGGCTCTCCGCCGCGTTACCGAAGCGTTTCTGGCACTTCGCGTGACCGCGCGGAGCCAAGCGACCGCTCGCGGGTATCTCGCGGCCGGCCGGCCGGTTTACGCCATGACAACCAAGAAGCGGCGCGAGAGATACGAAGTCAGGAAGGGATGAAAAAAGAAAAAACGGGAAAGAAACGAAGCCGATCATTTAACTTCATCACTGTCCGTCACTGTGAACCTGAAGCGAGGGTGCGGACTTAAACAGCCATGCGATGTAATTACTGCTTCCCTGGAACCCAGGAGTTCTGTTGGCAAAAAATAATATTTACCTTATTTTTAATGTTTAAATATGTGCTTGGCCTTTTTATTTTTCACTCAGCTATTGGAACTGCTGGCTTCAGCCCAAGACAAGCGCACCAGTTCTCCACACAGCTCTATCCTTCCAAGTAAGGCTTCCTTCATTTCCCTTTAAAAAAATAAGCATCATCCAGCTTCATTTGGGGCCTTAATTAGATCCTTCTGCCAGATCTGGATTGTCCAGCAGCTCACTTTGCTTGGAAATCTGCAGCTTGCGTACCCCAAAATCTGTTGTAATTATTATCTTGAAGAAATTCCCTTTGTGATTTATTTTTCTCTTGCAGGACTTATCAGCGGTTTGATATCTATCTGATTTTCCCCCCCATTTTCTTGTCTTCTTCAGTTTTGCTGTGCATTCACCATCAAGTAGCAGACTTGCTATGAATTTGCCAGATAGCAGCCTTAACTGTGGGTTTCATCTCCTCTCTCCCTCTTTCTGTCTCTCTGTCTTTTTCTCTCTCCATTTTCCCGCCAAAAACAGCCGGCCTTACCCGCACATTCTACCCACCCCCTCCTCCCAGAACATGGCGGCGTACGGGCAGCCTCAATACACAACGGGAATGCAGCAAGCCACTGCCTACGCCACCTACCCTCAACCTGGCCAGCCCTACGGGATCCCAGCCTACGGTAATTATGGCCAACAGCCTGGGGGTGGCGCTGTTTGGAGTGGGGTGCCCACATGTGGCCGTACGTAGTTCATTGTCCTGGGGCGGGCCGTCAAAATGGCACAGAACTGAGTTTGGGCCACCAGAAACTCCCATGTTTACCAAGGAATCTGTTTGGTTGCCTCTACATGCTTGTCCTGTAGGCCTCATTAGTGTGTGTTCAATGTGCTGACTGGCTGCATTTTTACTATTTTAAGCTCCATACCTAGAAATAATATTAACAATCACATAGGCACTATGTTCCCCCCCCCCCCCCCCCCTACTTCTGTTTAAATGATGAATGCAGAGATGATGAATGTTGCTGCGAGTGAGCAGAGCTGTAGCAGACTCTCAGTGTGTTCACCCTGATTCGGATGTGGTGTCACTAACTGATCTAGGTGCGTTGTGGGCAGGCATCAAGACTGAGGGCGGCCTGGCGCAGGCCCAGTCTCCAGGCCAGACCAGCTTCCTGAGCTACGGATCAGGCTTCAGCACGCCACAGACAGGACAGGCCCCCTACAGCTACCAGATGCAAGGTCAGCATCATGCCACCACTGCATGGTAAACAGCGGAGACAAATGTGATGCGCTGAACGGCTGTTGTGGAGTGGCAGAGAGCGCACACGGGCAGGTGACACGCTCAGTGGCCAGTGTGTCACAGCAGAGGGCGTACGAGGGCAGGTGACACGCTGAGCGGTAGCATGTCACCGCAGAGAGTGTTTACGGGCAGGTGATGCACTGAGTGGCTAGCGTGTCGCAACAGAGAGCATACATGGGTAGGTGACACACTGCCCGGCTCACTGGGGTCTGCACCCAGTGACTCTCAGGGTTAAGGTTAGCCTCAGGATGTCCACAAAACAAGCCACATCCACTGGAGGGCGGATGCAGGTTTTTCTGTCTTTATCCAAAGCGACTTGTGAGAAATAACGTGACGAGAGACACAGAGCCGCCGCCGATCGCTGGCCTTTGCCCCGTCCGTCACTCCGTCCCGGCGGTCTCGGCAGTGGTGCTCTCGCGACGTATCGATCGAGACCTCCCGGAGAGCAGGCTGCCAGGAAACAGAGAGCCGGACAGAGCCTTTCACCACCCGATACTCCCCGGGTCCGACACAATCTCATTACCGCCAGGCTGTCCCCAGCTGTCCAAGGAAATGCAGTCAGATTAATGTCTTCACTGCGCCCTGCCAGGGAGCAGCGGGGAGAGGCGGCAGCGGCGGGCTTTTAGCGGAGAACTGCCCCTGTCTCTTTTTCACATTCAGGGTAGAAAATGAGCAAAAGAAAGACCTCTGAAAGAGGAACTGTTAGCACGGAATATCGTCAGTTTAGTCAGAGAAACGATAGAAGCTTGAATTCAATAAAACTGACAGTATAAGACATGCAGATTTTTAACAGCAAAAAAAAACTTCAGTCAGGAATTAACTTTCTGTTTTTGTAGCTGTTGGTTAAACTTTTAAATCCTTATTTCTGGGGACTCTGTTTGGATTTTCCGTAACGGGGCAGGAATAATTCGGCTCCCTGCCGCCCCCCGTGCTGACAGTAAGAGGGGCGGCTGGAGCCCCGAGCCGAACGGACGCCCATCTGGACTTGATCGAGCGTTCCCGGGAGACGCAGCGCGGCTCCTGCTAGGAATATTGGCTGCTGATGATAGACATGGCCCATGGCGACGAGGCTGGTCAGGCAGCGCAAATGGAGGCCGTGGGGGGGCAGGAGGCGGCTGCTGTCTGCTCACACCGGGGCAGGGCAGGGGGGGCCACGGGGCCCCGGGTCCCCCGGGAGCCGCTAAGCGCCCCCCAGCATGGCTCCATTCTCCAGGCCCGGCCAGAGGTCCCGTCCCTTTCATGTGGGTCTGCCGTCTCCGTGGAGACGACCTTTGGCCCCCCAGTCACTGCTTTTATCACTTTTTGAAGTGTGCATTAAGCTAATTTGTTGTACGATGGGGACTTATGCTTTTTACGTGGCGTGAAGCGGCAGGCAGACGCGCAGTGGGGGCGGGGCAGGGCGGGCCGGGGGGCAGCTTAAACAAATAGGAGAAGCCCAGCACAAATGTGGCGACCAATGAGAGCGTGCGGCCGAGCAGCAGCGCTGGTGGGGTCGCACACTGACGGCCCGTAAAGCTGCTTCACATTTGCCACGCTCCCCCTGCCCCCGCCACCGTGGATGGGATGACCAGAGGATGAAAGGCCCCCCGCTTCCCAGACAACGTCGTAATTACAGCTCCCTCTGAGCGCCGTAAAGCGAATCTGCCGCCTGCTTTTCCCTGGCAGGCCGCCCCAGTCTTTGAGGATACTCACTGGCCGCCTTCTGATTTCTGTAACTCCAGACGGACTCCGGCGCTGCAATTTCAGAGCTTTGACAACTGTGTGTTTCTGGGACGTTTTGCCGACGGAGGCAGAACAGGTCCTGCCCGACGGCCTCAATGAGGCACGATCGATGAGGGTCATCGCGAAAATCGGACGACCCTAAGCTCTCTGCAGAACCGGCGTATTTATAAACAATCCGTGCATCACAGCCTGCGGCCTATTTTGACAAAAATAAGTAGTGCTGGGGATCTCTGATTGGATGGTGCCAAAGAGCTGGAGTGAAGCTGTTAAGCACCTTCCTGTGCTCCAGCGCCTGTCATCCGGATGCCGGCATCTTTTGTGACAATACTTGAGGCCCTCTGGGGGAGGTGGGGGTCTTTCCAAGGGACTGTCCCCCCGACCGCCTGGCCTCTCCCTCAGGCCCCCATCTCACAGACCTTGTAATTAGTGTCATGTTCATTCTTAAAGTATTAGATTTTATCCCTGGCTGATTGATTTAATTACCCAAATGTGCTCCTGTTGAACCTCCTAGGTCTCATTCCTATGCATATAAACTGCCTTCCCCCCCACTGATCCAGTCACCAATAAAGGGGGGTGAAGATCTGCCTTAGAGCTGTGTCATGTGTGATTTAAACATTTGTTTTACAATAATAAATCACCGTCAGAGGCTTGGGCCTGGTTCACCACTGGCCGCCTCTCAGCGTGTCTTATTCCTGTCTCAGAGGCTGACTTCCTGTCGTTACAGGAAGTGGTTTCACGACGACGGCGGGCCTCTATACGGGCAGTAACTCCCTGACAAACTCCAGCGGCTTTAACAGCCAGCAGCAGGTATGTGGCCCTACCGCCTCCTCCAGGAACCCCCCTGTGCCGACACACCCTCCATGGGCCGGGCCGTGGGGCCCCAACCCTGGGCCCAAATCTGGAAGCATTTACATGCACATGTGCTCATTTGCATATCGTAGAATCTTACGAACCGCGCAAAATGTTTGGACTAACGCTGACACTGATTATGTGGTTCTCTCAGCGCATCTGCAATAGTGCTGGGGGGGTGCAGAGCTGGGGGGGCAGTCCAGCTGCAGGACACTACAGACACATGTTTGCGTTTATGTTTTGGAATCCATGCCGCAAAGTAGCACCATTTTAAGGGGATAATCTCACATTACCTTTCTCCCGTTCTCTCCCCCGCCCCCCCCGGACCCTCCTGTTTTAGGACTACCCGCCATACCCGGCCTTCAGCCAGGGCCAGTACCCTCAGTATTACAGCAGTTCCCCGTACCCCTCCCCATACATGACGGGCAACAACACCAGCCCTTCCACCCCGTCCACTACAGCCACCTACACGCTGCAAGAGCCCCCATCCGCCGTCACGAGCCAGGCCATCACAGACCCCCCGGCTGGTAAGGCGCCCTGCCAAGGCCACCGCCTTCCTGTCTGTGTCATTGTTGGGGGGGTCACTGCCAGCACGCCGTTGCTGGTTTCCTGTGGCGCACCTTATCCGGCAGGTAGAATGGGGAGCGGAGATGACACGGGAGGTTCCATGAGGAGGAGATCAGCTGATCTCTATGCATGAGAGCCTTCTGATTGCACAGGGATGAGATCTCACACCCTCCCGGGGAGTATTTTCCAAAACTGCTCCACATAGCACATAGCAAGATGTGTAAGAGTTATCAGCACATGAAAGAATAGCCCGTCAAGCTGGATTTTCTTCTGCAAAGGCCACAGACATTTGTACACAGTGTGGGTACTCCTCTTAGCTGTGTCCATGTTTGACATTCATTTATAATTGTATTATTTTTACTATTTATAAACCCATCCATTTTCCATAACCGTTCAGTTTAGTACTGGGTCGTGGCGCATGATTTATAAATGTCAACAGCATATGCAAAGCAGGAACTGATGGATAATATTTGCTTTAGCCCTGCAGAAATCTGCCACCTGGGTGAGTGACGTTTTCCTTTTAAACTTGCTCTGGAAATGTGTTAGAATTTTCCAGCAAAGTGGGTCCAATAACCCTCCCCCATAAGACGTCAGGTAGCTTTCAGCGCTAAACACCTTGCAGCGTTACTGGACACGCAGCTCTTAACTCTGACGCCAGTCAAGCTAATTACATAGAAGCATCAAGCAGGGCACCTCTGCAGAGCGAGTCAGTCAATAAGACATGCAGCTCGAGCCAGCCGCCTCCTGTCCATCCCACTGATGGATGAAGCTCCTTCTTACTCTGCCGTGATGGATTGAATCAAGTGGAGAATGTAAAACACGGGGAAGTGCATTTTCACGGAAAAGCATTCGATGGAAACGCTGAAGGTTCTGGTCACGCCGCTTTTCTGGGCAGGCATACCGGTGCGTGTCTCCTGCTGTAGGCATTAATGTCTGCGCAAGCTTGTTTATCATGCCGGAAAGATCCTTTACTCGGTTAATGGCTTAATGAGCCTGATGTCACGCAGACCATGGTGACGACACCCCAGTGCGCCTCTACGGATCTTATCTGCCTAATGTACTACAGGACACTCATTATGTCAGTGCCGAATAATTATTCCATAACTTCAGTCAGATAATAATCAGTAACCACTTTAAATAAAAACCAGTTTAAGTGTAAATACTAGAAAAATCTTTAGACTTTAGATTTTTTAATAATCGCTAATCGCTGGTTTAATTATGATGCATTGTACATTTTCTTTACTTTAAAGACATGACTAGATTAGGCTGTAAAAATGGCATGTAGTGTAAGTAAACCAAAAATGAGTAGTGTGTGTGTGTCTGTCTGTGTGTGTGTGTGTGTGTGTATGTGAGTGTGTATGTGTGTCTGTCTGTCTGTGTGTGTGTGTGTATGTGTATATATGTGAGTGTGTGTGTGTGTGTCTGTCTGTCTGTGTGTCTGTCTGTCTGTGTGTGTGTGTGTCTGTCTGTCTGTGTGTGTGTATATATGTGTGTGTGTCTGTGTGTGTGTATATATGTGTGTGTGTCTGTGTGTGTGTGTGTGTGTGTGTGTGTGTGTGTGTGTGTATGCCAGCCCTCACAGCCAGTGTGGTTTAACGTTGAGACAGGCAGGCGCTCGATGGGTTAAACACCCGATGCTGTGGCGGCGGTGGCCGGCTCTCGGTGCCTGCGATGTAAACGGATCCCTCCACTTTGCTCCAACATGAAGGTGAAAGTCTATTTTTTGTTTGTTCTGTTTTTTCCTCTTTTCAGGAGAGTACAGTACGATGCACAGTCCATCAACTCCCATTAAAGATTCAGATTCAGATCGATTGCGTCGCTCCTCGGACGGAAAGTCACGCGGCCGGGGCAGGAGGAACAACAACCCATCCCCCCCGCCGGACTCCGACCTTGAGGTGGGCCTTAGGACACCCCCCACTCCCCCCCACCCCCCACCATTCTGTATTCTTCCTGTCGTGTCGGGCACCTCCTCTGAGGGAGATGTCAGCCTCCTACCCAGTACCTTTGCTTACATCTACTCCTCTCTGCTCAGCGGCACCCCCTACAGGCCGTGTAAAGCCTCAGTTTAAAGCTCACCAGAAGCACTGTTAGCTGCCCCTGAGTGGGCGTTTGCCGCTGGTGTAAGGCCTGAGTCGCATTGAACCGCGTTTAATCTTAAAACAACTGGATCGAGCTGGAGCTTGGTGGTGGGACACAGACAGGCTGCTGACTGATCTGAGAGCAGATTGCCCTCATCACCGTCATGCTGAGGACTGAAGCCCGCTTTGAACCTCTGCAGCTTCCCCTCACTTCAGTATAACTCCAGTGAGACTAGAACAGACTTTGCCGGTACGAGCCATAGCAGTACTGATATCATGGCACGTTAACAAATCTGGTTAATTGGCCTGTCCTTATCGATCTCTCTAATGCACGGGGGGGAAGCAGGAGCGTGTCGTGGCAGGGGGGTGGGGGTCCACAGGCCACTAGCCGCAGCAAATGGAGCCATGTGTCCGTGATGCATAAACGGCGAACTGTGCGCCTATTGAGCGGGAGATCGACTTGCAGTGCCCAGAGTGGCCCATTGATCCCTCACCCCGCCTCTCTCTCGCAGCGAGTTTTCATCTGGGACCTGGATGAGACCATCATCGTCTTCCACTCCCTGCTCACTGGGTCCTACGCCAACAGATACGGACGGGTGAGTGACTCTCGCTGCCTCCATTACCGCCCACGTGAATATCTGGGGTCGAGGTTTGGGGGCAGGGCATTGCACGCCTCAGATAATTGTTTCTTTTTTAATAGACCCAAAGTGGGCAGCCGGGCATCCAGACCCCCCGCAGCTGTCCGAAATATGCGCCCCCTGGCTGGGTAGGCGCAGCAGTTGTACCCCACACATCCGTTGCTGCGTCTTAAGGGCTTATTCCGCTACGCAGAAGCGGCACATTGTCGCTCTAATTAAACGTCCTGGCATGTCCGAATCTGAACCCCCTCCCCCCAAAAAGAGTCTAGGAAAGTCAACCTTTCAATACCCACGAATAAATTCTTTAAAATGTGTTCCGGCGTGTGGAGTACGATATTCACGCTGCGTTTGACGTGTGTGTTAAATGCATGTCTGTAGGATGACGCGGCCAGTCCTGTAGCCGCCTCGCACGCCAGCTCACTTTTAAAGAATGTTACTTATTCCTCAAAACCTCAAAATCTAAATAAGAACTCCCAAAACAAACAATGGGAATTATAGCAATCTGCAATTTTCTTATGGTTTGCTGAGCCCTCATGGGCTTTAAATAACCTTTAAATTTCATGCATTCAGCTCGGCAGCTGGGGAAGCCCACAGATTCCCCTCACAAGACACGCATTCTTTATGAGTACTTAAAATGTCTTCTTCAAGAGTACCTAAAATGTTTTCTTTATGAGTATCTAAAATGTATTCTTTATGAGTAGTTAAAATGTGTTCTTAATGAGTACTTAAAATGTATTTTTTATGAGTACTTAAAATGTCTTCTTCAAGAGTACCTAAAATGTTTTCTTTATGAGTATCTAAAATGTATTCTTTAT
>JAUMHC010000036.1:19873470-19884712 GCA_032359785.1 Heteromormyrus szaboi | reverse complement strand
AGCTTACACAGAGAGCAGAGTCACTGAGAATGAGGCACGTGATGCAGGACGAGGGACGGCGAGATGCTGTGAGCTTACACAGAGAGCAGAGTCACTGAGAATGAGGCACGTGATGCAGAATGAGGGACGGCGAGATGCTGTGAGCTTACACAGAGAGCAGAGTCACTGAGAATGAGGCACGTGATGCAGGACGAGTGACGGCGAGATGCTGTGAGCTTACACAGAGAGCAGAGTCACTGAGAATGAGGCACGTGATGCAGGACGAGGGACGGCGAGATGCTGTGAGCTTATATAGAGCAGAATCACTGCATCCCAGAGAAAGCAACGCCCCCCCGGGCCACAGAGTGAGCCCATTAAGTTCATTACCGGTCAATTAGCAGATAATTCGCCCATTTACAACTAAATGGGATCTGAAAGGAGCTCTGTGCCTGTGTAAAATGTGTGATTTCAGGTTCGGCCTAAACATACAAGCACGCCCCTGTGATCGCAGGGATTAGCGCTCTTTGTTAAACTTCACAGGAGAATTCCTCCCTAAGCTTCTCTGATGCTCAGCCTGAATGGGGTTAAACAAAGAGTGTTGTTGGGGGTGGGGTTTGACTCCGGATAGGGAATAATTAGCAGATCTGTACCTAATGATTTTGGGCTGTCCTGGTCAGCACTGCTTAAGACAAAGGTTATGGGAACACTGGTAATGGTCTACACACACTTGAGGAGATTCTACTCTGAGTCTGAAATCTGCTTTTGTTGTGTCTAGTCTGTAGCTAGCCATACTGACACACACACACACACACCCGCCCCCCACACCCTCCACACCCCCAACCCCTTTCCAGCCTTATCTGAAGCTGTTGACCCCAGGAGAGGAGAAGAAGGTTGAGAGGTCAAAGTGTTTTCCTCTTCGGATCTGGATGCTCGCTGGGAGAGGCTTGGCGAGAGAATGGCTGCATTAGAGCAGAGGTTGGGGGGTCAAGATTTTAATTCTGTTAAAGAACAGCTGGTTTGAGTTTCTCCCCACGTCTCTGCCCTGCCTTCCCCACAAATCCAGGGAGATGAAAAATTTGTTCAGAGGGGAATCAGTAAAATAAAGCCGGGATACGGTCTGCCGGCCTGGCTCTCCCCCGGTCGTGGCATAAGGCAGGAATGCGGCTACGTCAGTGCGGGCCACCTCAGGCCCGGGTGGAGAAGGGCCTCCGTTCCGTGTTTTGATGTGTTAACAGCCGGCCGTCACTCCATTAGAGGCCTTGTCTGAAACCATGTGAAGGGAACCTTCCAGAAAGGCGGCACCGCTCTGTGCAGCATCCCTAAACAAAGGGCTTCGCAGAGCATATGGAACAGAACCGAGATAACCGGTGTTTAATGGTCCAGAACCCCGCGACAGTGCTGACTGGAGCAGGACAGGGCAGCGAACTTTCACATTCTTGTGAAGTCACCAGCCGTGGGTTCGTGTCGCTGAACTGGCCCCCCCCCCCCTCCCGTGAAATTTGTTGATTTGAATGCTAAAGGGTAGGCTCCCACAAATGTTGTACTTCTGAGAGCCAGGGGGGGGGCGGTGGGGGGGGGGGGGTGCTCCTATAAATGGTAAACTAATAACAGATTTTCAGTCTGCTTCCCCTAGAAAGGGGGCCCGCGGCAGTGCCGGTGTGTGGCTCAGCGGCAATCAGGGGTCATAATTTCATTGGCGGGTAGCATCAGGTTCAATTTCTCTAGTGCGTTACATTTAGCAGAAAGTCTGGTTTGTGTTACGGTACATAGGGGCCGCAGGGGGCCCCGCAGCAGCATCGCTGCGCTCTCCAGAAGAGGGCCCCGGCACGTGTGTCCCTGCCACTCACAGACGCAGACACAGACTTCGGCCTGCCCATCATTCCGGCCCGCTGGTAATATGTCAATTGATTTCTTGTTTTAGAGCTCACCATCTCAACAGAGCCATCTAGTGGTAGGAGGCAGGCAGACAGCCAAGCCAGAGGAGGCCATGTGTGTTTGCTGGTTTGCTGGAGTGGGTGTGAGGGGCCGACAGCCCGAACAGAAGCACAAATCTCAAGAGACTGGACGCCGCTTTTAGATCACAGCAAGCCTCTTCGTTAGAGCAGTGACCCTGTGGTGTTTGCGCGTTGGATGCGTCTCACTCTGGTCACGTTTTTCTGCCTGCAGGAGTGTGACCAGGTCCATATCGATGACGTGTCGTCTGACGACAACGGCCAGGACCTCAGGTACGGTCATTTCCGCACAGTGTCCCTCCGCCCCCTTCCTACAGAACCCCCGCTGACCGCGTACCCTTACATCTCATCTCCCTCTAGCACGTACAACTTCAGCACGGATGGCTTCCATGCCGCGGCCACCAGTGCCAACCTGTGCCTAGCCACCGGTGTGCGTGGCGGTGTCGACTGGATGCGGAAGCTCGCCTTCCGCTACCGGCGGGTAAAAGAGATCTACGGCACCTATAAGAACAATGTTGGAGGTGAGGCTGGGGGGGGGCAGGGTTAGGGTTACAGGACCAGGTGGGTGGGGTGGGGCGTGAAGCTTAAAGCGTCGGGATGTTGTTCCAACACAAATAGCATCTCCCTCTCTCTCCAACAAAGGTCTCCTCGGTCCGGCCAAACGGGAATCCTGGTTACAGCTGAGAGCGGAAATCGAGGCCCTGACCGATTCCTGGTTAACTCTGGCCCTCAAAGCCCTGTCACTGATCCACTCCAGGTAGGGTACTGCCCCGAATACATGCATGCAATGGCGTTTGCGTATGTGGTGAACGTGTGACTGGTTCATACTTCTCCACAATCATACTAATGGACGTGTCCGCTCAAACATGTATGATGCGTTTGACGTTACTTTGCACCTCTGCGGACAAACGCCTGCTGCACTCCAGATTAGTCTCTGCACAGCTCTGGACACACTGCACATGATCGATTCCCTAGCGTCCACTTTGAATACCTCCATGGATGCTTTTCACAAGCGTTGGGGTAGTTTGCAAACCCTTCAGACTATTTACAAGGTAATAAAACTGTTACATACATGTAAATGTGTGTGTATGTGAGTGCAGACTTGTCTCAAATTGAAAATCTCACGCCAGCTGGCTGACCAAAGTTGGCAACCCTGTGAGCGGGCTCTCTGAATTTGTAAAACATCGATAAACAAACACAAACCTCAATACTGTGGTATGTGTGCAGGGAATCTCAGAAGAATAATTTATATTAGTATTATTATTAATTAAAATATAAATACCACACATTTGATTGCAGAACTATGAACGTTTCCATGTACGCATACCCAGAGTGGCTACATGAGTGTGAGAAGTATGAACCAGCCTTCAGAGACGCAGTCTGGGTCCTGTCGTCTAGGTCAGCCTGCTGCTGGACTCCACCCTCTGACCCAACCCTCTTATACCCACCTTTTCTCCACATCTTTTCTTTCCAGGTCAAACTGTGTGAATATTTTGGTGACCACGACGCAGCTCATCCCTGCCCTGGCCAAGGTCTTACTCTACGGACTGGGGATCGTGTTTCCCATTGAAAATATTTATAGTGCGACGAAAATCGGTAAATATTCTGTGAGCCGCAGAGCAAACGTGTGACACGTGACTCCGTCGGGCCGCGGAGGGCAGACAGAGAGGGCTGACACCCACTCGGTTCTGAGGAGGGGGGTCAGTCACGCTGGGGTTATTTTGTTGAAGGGCAGCTTGCCCTTGGCCCCCCTCATCCAGGCTTGCATATGAAACCATTTCTGCAAATTTATGTCATTCCACAAGGGCGATTTTCCCCCTCCGACTTAAACGTTAAATAAACATCAACATTCACTTTTGTGCTGTTTTCAACTGGATTTTGTCTACTAGGGAGCTCTATTAGCCCCCCCAGCCTCCAGCCCCCGCATTAGCATGTGAGCCTGATTTAGCTTGTTAAAGTCCATTTGTCCCACTTTCTTCAGATGGGTGGGGGGGGGGGGCACTTAATGCCTTTCAGGCCCATTTTTTGATCCAGACGCTGATCTCATAAAATCACCAGGCCAATGGTAAAGGTTCACAGTGTGTAACGCATCTTAATACGTGTCGTAGAGAAAAGTGCACGTAGTACCGCTATTGGAGCAGGCTGATCTCCGTCTCCCTCTGTCTGCAGGCAAAGAGAGTTGTTTCGAGAGGGTCATCCAGCGCTTCGGAAGGAAAGTTGTTTACATTGTCGTGGGAGACGGAGTGGAAGAGGAACAGGGCTCTAAAAAGGTACACCCCCCCCACCCCCCGCCCACAGCAGCACACATCGAGGGCCCCCCTGATCTACTGTGGGATCTCAGAGGGCTATTCTTCAGGAACCTCCTCTTTAGAATTGGCAAAAGGGTTAACAGTATACACTTCATGCCGGAGTATCGCTCGATCACTCCATTCAGCCACAATAAACAAGGCCTGCCCTTTAAGAGAGCGTGCCTTTAAGAGACAGGCAGCTTGGCAGACGGAATGGCGATATTCAGAGCTCCTGAGCATAAGGCCTTGGCCGGCATGAGGCTTTGGTGTGCAGCAGGCTGTGTGTGGAGGTGCTGTCCCATCACATCACACATACCTGTCAAACCTGCTGGCTGCTGCCAGGAGTGATTCTGTCTGGTATTCAGCTGTTTCTTTCTTTTTTTTTTTTGCTAAGCTTTTAATGCAAATCAAATTCACCTACGATAAGCTGCGAGCCCAAGACTGTCTGTATCTTTAGAGAGCTACATACTACTGCTGCAGGCTGGATTGGCAATGTGAAGCAGTGTCCTCGCTCACAGGAGCAGTCATTGGACAGCTGCCATGACTGACATCTCTGCTGTCGAATCACTGCGTCTTTCTGCTGTGTCTGCTGGGCGTCTACCTGCAGATGTCCAGACATGACCATCAGAAGTAAAAGTGATCCGTCACAGTCTAACTCAGGGAGGGTTGGGGGGTGAGTGGTGGTCTGATGCTGTGAGAAACTCTAGACACCCCCCTCCACCCCACAAAACAGCAAACACTGGTGGGGGGGGAGGAGGGGGTGTTCCAGAAAGCAAGGCCAGTTATTAAATCTGTGAATGGGGGACGAGATAACATCTCAAGCTTTTAAAAGTCAAAAGCAAAGGCAGTTTCACAAAGAAGAGGATGGGAACCTTTCGGGGTCAATGCCGGCTCGACGAGGCAGGAAGCGGCTCCCTTTGATGGGCTGTGTCCCGGCATGAGGGGCCTCCTCACTGTCCCACACGTTCCCACCCGTCGCTAAAGCCGTAGCCAGCCTCAGAGATGTGCCCATTCCGACCGAACAGAAGCCGGCGCAGTCTCCATGAGGAGGAACACACTGGCGTCTCTACTTCTTACTTCTGATGTTAACGAAAGTGGGTTTTATCCCAAAAAGCTAGACATGCATTTTCGAGGACTGTTGTCCCCGAAGTCTGGCTGGGATTTCATGCACCATTTTGTATAAATGATGTATAATAACCTGCTACACACTCTTGTCAAGTCCCTTGTGTTGAGAAAGGTACTATATAAAAAAAATTCAATTGAATTGAATTGAGTCTGGGTTTGTTACACTTTGGGGTGTGTAGGAGTTTCCGTGTCAAGCCATCATTTTTGGTGCCAGTCTGGTTCCTCACTCCCAGCGGTCACGGGGACGGGGTCCTGTGTGGCCCCTCCCTGGCATTTTGGGGTCCCTCGTGTTTCCCGCCACTGACGCTGCTGCTTTCTCTCTCTCTGCCCCCAGCACAACATGCCTTTCTGGAGGATCTCCAGCCACTCTGACCTTATGGCTCTCCACCACGCTCTGGAGCTGGACTACTTGTAGCGCCTGCGGCAGACAGCCCAGAAACCTCAGGGCCCCCGCCCTGCCCCGGACCCCCACACCTCCCCGCCCAGCCCGTGCCCGCTGCCCCGCCCCCGCTGTGCTGCCTCGGCTCATCTTAACCCCTGACCTTTCCCTAAACGGAGGACGGTGAATTATGGGCGCGCAGCTGCTGGCCCCAGTTACTGTGAAAGGGCTCCTTGGAAAAGCCATCAGGATGTTTTATGGCCTCGCCTGAGCTGGCTGGGCCGGGCCGGGGGTTCGCACCTGTGACCAGACGGGCTACTGGCCCCGCCTGGCCCCGCAACACTCCAACCCCGCCCCCCCCCACGGCACAGAGACACGGGGCCCCCCGAGCACCTCCGCCCTGGGCACCCATGCAAATTTTAGAGCCGAGGGCGTGTGAACGACAGCGCCCCCTGAAGGTACTTCGTCGAGAGACTCGTGCCTTTTCACAGTGCAAAGTACTTTTGATCCTATCAAGAAGAAATTCTTTATGGAAAATGGTTTTCTAATAATTTAAGATTAAAAAAAAAAAAACTTTATTTACATTGCTGAGACAATCGTGTACAGATGAGATCCTTTTGTGTGTCTAAATTTGTAATCACTGGATTACCCAAACCCTCCTCATTTGTTTAGGTCTGTGCTATTGAACGATGGCGATGTGTTTGAAGGCCTCGCACCCAGCCTGTGCTATGCCTTAAAGTGTTGATGTGCTTCACATTCTCCTCCGTGGTATAAATATGTAGATACAGGATTTGTGATAACTTGGTTTGTCAAGACCAAAAGAGCATGGATGTCAAGTGTCAATCATGACTTTGTTTCTGTTCGGGTCTGTCTTTCTCCCACAGCTCTCTCTCTCTCTCTCTCTCTCTCTTCCTCTCTGTCTATCTATACCTTTTTTCACGGCCTTGAGGTTCTGCTAAAATCCAAACCCGTCAGAGCGATTCACTTTAACGTGACGTGTGTTTTTTGAGTTTGGACTTCGCTGGGGGTGTCCCCTGCCCTGTGCTGGGTCTTCGGTGAAGAGTCAGCAGAACTGAACACCAAAGTAAAGGATGGAAGTTGCCACATCCATACAGGGTGGGATCATATAAACTGAAAACGAGTATGATCTCACAAATCTCATATACAAATGTAGCTGTCATCCTTTCACCACCATTGTAACCAGTGTAACTAGTATTTGAACTAAGACTAAACCTCATCCTCTTTAGGAAAAAGTCACTTTTTTTTTAACAAGCCCTACCACAGAGTCTTGTTCACCAGTTGTTTTTTATGAAGTAGTCTTTTTAAGAAGTCATATTAATTTTGATTTTTAAATCGTAGTCCTTGTCCATTTTGATCGCAGTAGTTTAAATTCGTACAGTCCTATAGTTAACCTTCCCTAACTACCCGATCTGGTTAACCGTGTATTCGGACCTCGAGGTCGAGAACACGAACACATACACGAACACACACACGCGAGCACGTACATACACGGTCAACCAAACATACACGCACGTACATACACGATCACACACGCACGCATGTACATACACGATCACACACACACGCACGTAGATACACGATCCCGTACACACACGAATGCGCACTCGCACCCGTGTGCTCTACAATGTGAATTTCCCCTAAGAGGCGTTTGCTTGGCATCTCCCTCGTCACACACAGACACCCGGCAAACTGCACCGGACTTTCTGGTTTCTCTCCTCTGAAAGCAACTGCTCCCCGGCGTGGGGGCGTCATATTGCTGCTAGATCAAGGTCACCATAGGCAATGAAACGTTTTTTAGATATTTACGGCGAGCTTTTTATGTTGCAATCATAATGCAAACTGGAAAATTTACATTACTGGGGCCTCATTGTTAAACAAAAAGTTTGTTGTGTCTGCAAAAAGATGTGTACAGATTTTTGACTTTATTGTTTTGTGTTTAAATTAATAAAATTGATTTGTGAACTGTACGAGGTGGGTTGTACGTATAAATAGCCTAATATGACAAAAAACTCTTGGTATTTATAAAGATATAAACAGCTACTCGTGGAAGCTAGCTTTTCAATTTCAGTGCACGATAAATAAAAAAAATATTTATGTACTTTAAATGTCTTCTCTTCATACTATAGCAAGTGGATTTGCTACGATTTAAATTTTCTTTCTTTTTTAAAAAAACATCATTTTTAAGTATCCTCAGAACACAGGGCATGGCCATTCACTGACACGCTGTTCCCGTGCCTTGCTGTCATAATTCGACTTCAGTGGTTTTTCTTAATTAGTATTTCTAACACCATGTAACTCTTCCTAGATGTCCGTCTGCTCACCTTTATTTATCCAGCATCTGCACCTTTTAGCTGCTTATAAAACCGGATCTACCGCAGAAACCCGCTTACGGAGTGAACCCAGGTGTGTACAAAGCGGGGTTTGTTCCCCGAACACCTTCGTAAAACAAGGTGAAATAATATATTTGTTAAAATAAGCAGTTAGCCTACGGTCATGGCCGGGTTTACGGACGCAGCATGGAGGGGCACGTTCGTCCTCCCTGAAAATAAAAAACACACACACACACACACACACACACACACACACACAAAATAACATGGATGGATGGATGGTGTGTGTGTTTGTGTGTGTGTATATATATATATATGTGTGTGTGCGTGTGTGTATATATATATATATGTGTGAGTGTGTGTATTTTATGTGTTTGTATGCATATATAATCTATCGGTATTATTTATTGTGTGTGTGTGTGTGTGTGCGTGTGTGTGTGTGTGTGTGTGTGTTTGAGTAAGGGATAGTATTAAATATATATAATACTGCGAGTTCCCTCCTCGCATTAAGCAGGACCGGACGTTGATTTTGAGGATATATGCCCGTCGATACAACAATACAATGGCACCTTTCAATGCACTTCCTCAGTTCACGGGCTCTTGTTTAGTTTTAATTACAGCAGCAACGGGAGCCCCTTTTTAATGAAACGGTGTTTGCGTTTAAAGTGCTCCCTGAGGATTAGCCCCAAATGCGCCGCGATGTCTGATGCGGGTGGGGGAGGCACCCATACAAAATTTTCTCTCAAAACTCTGGGACAGAAAGCCATTTATGGACAATTTTTCTAATATTTCAACTTTTCTAATAATTAAAAATAAAAAAAAAATTAAGCCTACATTTCGGCGATTTGGTCATGATAAATACTCACCCTAAAGTCTCCTTATAAAAATAATGATCAATGTAGTGCGCCATCAATATAACGTCATAGTACTGTATCCCAGTTACCTTAAGGACTGATATGATCTGAAACTGGTAATTTTAGATTTCGGTGTTAATAATACTTGCTATTTTCTATCCCATTAAACACAGTAGGATGAAGTGAAAATTGAATAACGTAAGAGATATGTGCGATTCAGGATTATTTTATTTATGAGAAAGTAAGCGTCTCCATCTGTGTTATTTTAATTTATTTTAAATTTAGTTTCCTTTTCTATCTATCTATCTATCTATCTATCTATCTATCTATCTATCTATTTCGTTTCATGAGAGAAGAGAGTCACGCGTATTAGTACAGTTAAATTACAATACATTTTTATTCTATATTAATTAAATATTAATTTAGGTTTCAGTGTATTGCAAGGGAAAACTAAAATGTTAATAGTGGTAAAATAAACTGCCTTGTGTGTTTAATATTTGTTCTAGGCCTAAGAAGCTAACGAATAAAAATACAAATGAATTAAATACAATCCAAAGAAAGGTGAGATTGAAAGGAACGATGAGTGAAAGGTGTCCATGACAGAGCTGAAACGGATAGGCGCCGCAGTCGCGCACGGCGAGACGAAATTAGAAGAACCAACGCAGCAAAGAGAAAAATAAAACAACCGAGCTTTTAAAATGTTCTGCCTTGTATTTTAGTGCCTAGTGTAAAACTGTCAGCAGTCAGAGCAACAGTGTGTAATTTTTGCTGAGCATATTTTCTGTTTCACCTTAAAGGACAGGCCTATATCGGCATATGAGTTTGTAGTTATGTACTATTTTATGTAATATTAATAATTAACGATTTTGATGAAAAATTGTATGTGTGTATGTATGTGTGTGTGTGTATGTATATATATATATATATATATATATATATATATATCCTCGATTTTTTGTAAAGAATCAGACAACTGTAAATATTCTATAACGACAAATGCGATAACAGTAATTATTAGTTTATTAGAAATTATATTATGAATAATAATAATAATAATAACAATAATAATAATAATAATAATAATAATAATAATAATGCAGCTGCCGCAGTGCAGACGCGCATTAACGCGCCCGGTTTGCGGACTCCTAGGAGCTCCCAGCATTCACAGCACTGCGGCTCCCAAAATGTTTCGCGGAGCCTCTAAGGACGTTTCAAAAACATCAAGCTCTCTTGCCACTGGGAGTTGAGTTAGTTTAAATAACACATGAAAAATATTTATGAGGTCTATTTTATGAGCTGGTCAAAGCAAAGACAGTGCGGGATGTAACCTTATCCTGGATAAGGAGGAAAGGCTCTCTCGCTAACCGCACCGGAGAGTTCAGCATGCACGGAATGCTGTCCGGGCCTGTTCCCTTTAATATCGGAATCAATTATGTTTTCAGATGGCCCCTCCAGGACAGGAAGGCGGATGGGACTGTGTTCCGCGCAGTTATCCTTGGAATGTAATGGCACAATGACCTTACATTAAGCTGTGCCCACTTCCGGAGAGCTGAAAGACAGAGGGTACTGTCTGTCTGAGTCCCTGGGGGTGGGGCTTTACACTGTCATGTGCACTTCCTCTATTCACACTAAGAGGAAAACACAGGTACACTTACACACAGATTAGGTATCTATAGTATATCTTTGTGGGGACTCTCTATTCATTTCTATGGGCATAACCTTAATCCCAGTTATGATACCCTTAACCCCTACCCAGCCCTAACATTAACCAGAAGTAACCAAACAAAATTCACTTTTGGTTATTTCGGTTATTTTATTTATTTTTTGACTGCATCCACAAAATTGAGTTTGCCCTCATGGGGAAAAAAATGTCCCCACAAGAGCAAAATAACAGGTTTTTATAACATTGTGGGGACCAAATATTAATGGGAACCGCACACACACACACAGACACACACACTGAGGTTGCTTAAGCTGTAATTGTACATTGACTGTACATTGATTTGCTCCTGTGGGCCTTCAGATATGAAGCCTTTTCCATTTGCTTCTGTATTTATTCACTATGATTCGCGATGCGCTTTCAAATCAGGAGCATACAAATGAATCTACGATACCGAAACAATCTAAAAATCAGTGGGAACGCCAGCAAGGCAACATAAAATCAAAATAAATCATTGAATTTAACATTATTAATGATTTATCTTGAAAGTCTGACATTGCGTAAACAAATTTAGCTGCGCAGTTGCATTTTAATCAGAGAGCACATTTTACCTTAAACACTGACTCATTCACTGACACAACCCCCACCCCCCAC
>JAUMHC010000036.1:19839155-19850624 GCA_032359785.1 Heteromormyrus szaboi | reverse complement strand
GGGGTGACAGGCAGGTGAGGCGGCAGGGCTTCTTTCCTCAGGCAGGCCCACCAGCGCTGGAGAGAGAATTTGGGGGGGGGGGGTCAGTGGAGGCAGATGTCATGGCCACATCCAGGTGCTGCTCCTCTGTTGCCACGTGATTAGGGGGGGCAGGGATCCACACCTGCTCCTGCTTACTCATCAAGATTAATGTGACCACACAGATGACACATGCAGGGTGGACCTGCTGTCCTGCCTAATGGGGGCTGACAGGAGGCGGTCGGCATCATTCACATGCCCAATCAGGTCCCACGTCACTCAGGAATGCCCTAATTGGTAGGCTTGGCTTTGAATGGTCAATACTAATACTTATTAATCTCTTATTTCTTTTTTCTCTTTCTGAATCTTTCCGTCCGATAGACGGGGAGATCATGCTGCAGTAACTGCTGTGCTTAAAGCCAGAGCAGAAGATCAGCGGGAAGCTCCACAAGGGACAGACACTGCTTTCTGTTTTCCTTTCTGGGTTGATTGTTGATAAAGAGCCTGTAATTGAGGTCAGGTCCACCATTAGCTTTTATGGCAGAACCACATTATTCAAATACACTGTAAAAACTTTCCTTCTGTTTACATGGTCCCATTTCCATGCCCTTACTTGCTATTTATTGCAGATTTGAATGATTTCCCAGCACCCAAATGAGGCCTGGGTGCTGCTTAATTCTCTGGAAGTTTCTCTATCATAGAATCTGACCTCACACATCAAGGGGTCTGTGACCCCACCCTGATTTAGTCTTGCACTACAGACAGAGGAGTCTAAGACCTCACCTGATTTGATCTGACAACCCAGGCCAAGGAGTCTGAGACCATACCTGATTTATTCTTATACCAGTGACTCAGGAGTCCGAGACCTTACTTGATTTGGTCAGAATCACGGACTAAGGAGTCTGAGACCTCACCCAATTTAGTAGGACACCAGAGAATTACGAGTCAAAGATCTCATTCAGTTTAGTAGGACCCCACAGACTAAGGAGTCAGAGAACTCATTTGATTTGGCCAGGCACGACAGACCAAGGAGTTGGAGGACTCCACCCCCCCCCACCTCACAGACTAAGGAGTCAAAGACTTCATTCAATTTGGTCGGGGACCACAGACCTAGGAGTCAGAGACCTGACTCGATTTAGTCTGACACCACAAAAAACAAGAAGTCACGGGTCACCGGGCTGAATCAGATACCTAATAAGATTCTTCAGCGCAAAATAAAAAAGTTACTGCAATGGATGATTTTTTTTACCTCCAATAGTTGGTCAAGATAATTTCATCTTACTATTTCATTCCATTGAGAAGGGCAGTATTTGTGGGCAATCCAGCATCTCTCAAGCTCTGTATGTAATTTTTGCATTTATATTAGGGCGGTGGTGGCTTAATGGTTAGGGAAGTGCACTTGTAATTGAAAGATTGCAGGTTTGAATCCCCGACCAGCAAGGTACAACCCCCAAGCACTGCTCCCTGGGTGCTGAATTAACTGCCCCCTGCTATGTCACATATGGGTTAAATGCAGAGAACACATTTCACTGTTGTACACTGTGGTCTGTCAAGAATGATGATTAATTACGAAATTCTAACTAAAAAGAACACACAGTTTAAACCAGTTGCTGCTAGATCATGGCCACCAGTCTTTATTCATTTTTACAGAAGGATTTTGAATCCAGCAAGAATTAAAGGGCACGGTGTTTAACGTAATTCATTCCATCATTTTATCATGCTCAGGGGCATTAAAGTACGTATGTTTCAGAGCGTGGCACTGCCCAGCTTAACACCCCCTCATGCGCCCATAACCATACAGGAGGGCTCCCTCCTGTAGCGACAGGCCTCATTACAGCTTTGGCGCGCTGTGGCTGCACAGCTGAGGCTGCCTTTCCATGAACTAGCATGGGGTGCACAGCTGTTTTTTCCCAAAGGCTGACTTCCATCAGCAACACAAAACCAAGGTAATCTGTGTCTGGGGGGAAAAAAATGTTGACTGATATTTTGTTAGAAGTCATAAGGATGATCTCTGCATCTTTTCCCCACTAACTGCAACTGATCTGCGGGATCGGTGAGCTCTCACTGCACAGTCTGTGTGTCCCGTTTACGGGAGCTGAAGGCAGCAGTGGAGGCTGGAGAAGGAGTCCAGCTGCCTGAAAGTGTGGAGAGAAAGAAGCCCCACAGGAAGCCCCAAAGCCAGGGGACAGTGGCTCTCCAGCCTTCACCTGCATTATCATGCTGGTCTTTGGCGTCATTAAATACAGAGAAACCGGTGGTGGAAAAAGTCCAGAGGCTTCTCGCAGGAGCCCTTTATAAATAAACAAGTACAAGTGACTTCGGAAAAGTTGACAGATGTCAGCACACATCCTGCTGGCCGTGAGATTAACTTCAGCAAGAACCTGCTCACCATTACCAAAGACAAATATGACTTATCTGAAAACACATCAAACAGTTTGGGTAAGGTCTTTCTGTGTAATTTTTGGATTCAAATTCAACTTGGATAGAAGCAGAAATGTTTTCTGTGATTTGTGTAATGGGTTTGTCTGTTGTTTTCCACCTTTAGCCAAAACTTGATTTGTTCAGCACTCGTCGTTGGAATAATACAAAAGAATACTGTCCCACACAGAGCCAGGCGGACGGGTCTGATGTTGGGTTCACATACTTTCACCCTAAATAGCAATGGGAAAATAAATAGGGATGATGTTTCGGGTGTGATTCTGTCCCCCAGGTACACAATGGCAGGTGTGAGAGAGACACGGACTGAGTAAAAAGGCCCCCCGGGGGGGTTTGGTGGGAGTGAGGCTCCTTCACAATGTCGCAGTGACATTTTCGTGGCAGTGCCACTTTGTGGAGGGACACATCCGTGCTATCCATGACAAAACAAGCCCTCGGGTGGGCGCACAGGAGAATACACCCTCCATTCAACCCGGCCCAAATATTTAGGACTGTGGCCATAACCCCCCGAGCATTAAAAGAAAAAGAATTTGATCCTGAAATAAACACAAGGGGAACAATTGTGATGTAAAATCCCGAAACTGTCCCAGCTGAAGTAGGAAATGCAGAGTCGCGTTTGTTAAGAGACGCCGGCCAGGCATCAGTAACGAGATACCCAGGGCGTTTGTGTCCATGGGTAACACAGAGGTTAAACCCTGAAAGGTCGTAGGAAGAAATCCCACGTTTCTTCAAACGCTGCTTGTGTCTACAACTAAAAGATACATCAAATGTAAATGCAATGTTGGCTGCATCTCTGAATTCTCAGCAACTCATACCAGATCCCTGTGATCAGTTCTGAGCTGACTGTGACCTCAGAAACGACAAAGACTGGATTTTTGACTGATTTGTTCAGAAATATATACATATAGAAAACAGTATTTACACTCTGAGATTGTCAGAAGTGTATGGGGTTCCAGGAATGGGAAAAGTAAATTCTCAGTAATTTCGCATATGAATAACTAAAGACCAATTTCTAAAACAACAATCACAAAAAGTAAAAAATGGTTGCATCACAGAACTATAATCTGTTATTTACATCACCCACAGGTAGACGCTTGTCATTGATGGGGGGCAATTTCATTTTCATAGGTTTCAGAGATTTTTTTATTAAAAGAAAACCCAACCGAAGAATGGGCCCAGCCATTTTCCTCCTTCAAACCCAAATTTAACAGCAGAGCCTGTCCAGCTGTTCTTTACAGAGGTGGGGGTTTGACCTGTCGCAGGGGGAAAAGTGTCTGTAGATCATGGCAGGTGTTCAGTATTTAATGTATTTAATATGTGGAGAGCCTCCTCTGATGTTCACGTGCGCGGTTTTTCTCACGGAAAAACCAGTGTTTTCTGTCAAAAGCCGTCCCTGAGTAGTCCCATTTTCACTTCAACAGCAACTCCATGAAACCCAAAACCACTGAGAGCTACGGCTCCCTGAAAGGGAGGAGTTTACCTGCTAAAACCCTTTCATCTGGAGGGGTGCCCTGTAATCCGCAGATCTCAGCGTGAGAAGGTGGTGGGAGGGGGGGGGGGGTCTGTCCAGCCTCCCTGTGCTGCCAAGCGGTCCAAGGTCCGAGGAACTGCACCTGAGGCTGTGTAAGGCCCAGATAAAGTCTTTGGGTCTTCCTGCTCCTTTGGGTATCTGTTAATGACGAGCCGGTAAATTCTCACCCGCGGCAAGATTCATATTAAGGTCTCCACAGCAACAGCGGTCAGCTCCCCTGCTCAGGGGAAGACTGCCACTCTCCCCTTTCCCTGCCGTCTAGTGTCACTGGCAGCCAACAGGAGGGAGTGGATTAGCAGCAGGAGCCCAGTGAACATGTGTAGAGCCACAGAGACGGCCTGGGCTCTGCCCAGAACACCTGACATTTGAATTCAAATGCCTTTGTGTTTTAAGTTCATGCATTATGAACAAGAATAGTATGTAAAATTTTGGGATGCATATAGTGGGGTGTGATTAATCCAGCCCAACCTCGGTACACGCAGTGCACACGGATGTCCAGAGAGCAGCCACAATGCTATTGGCTGCTTAAAAAAGGTACTTAACCCCCAGAAAAATGCTCCAGGGACAAATGGTCTGACCCGGCAATCTAACCCCAAGCATCACATCACTCTGGGTCATGTATATATTACACTGTGTGGACCTAATATCCCCATGATTGTGATAAAAACCTGTTATTTTGAACTTGTGGTTACCACTTTTTTGGTCCCCACAAGGATAAACTGAATTTTATAAAAATCTGTGACTGCAATCAAAAAACTTAAAAAAGTCTTTGTATTTTGTTTGGTTACTTATGGTTAAGGTTAGGGCTGGGTAGGGGTTAAGGTTGTCATTGTTGGGATTAGGGTTATGCCCATAGAAATGAATGGACAGACCCCATTATGATATAATTACAAACCTGTGTGTGTCTGTGTGTGTGTTTGTGTGTCAAAGCTGAGCAAGATGGGATATGTGAAAAAACACGCCAGTGTAACTGTTCTCATACGTGTACAAATGGCAGATAAAGCTTCACTTGCAAGTTACAGGGCCAATCCCAGAAGGTAGGGAATAACCCAGGACAAGGCGCAGGCACAGGAATGGAGAGTTGGGTAACTCCAATTCACTTCAGCATGTTTTTTGGACTGTGGGTAGGGGGGGGGGACTGGAGTAGCTGGAGGAATCCCCTGGATGACATGGGGGGAACATTCAAACTCCACACATGGAGAGCCAGGGGGGAGACTCAAACCCAAGTTCCAGAGGTGTGAGACAGCAGTGTGGACCACTGCACTGCCCCTGGACACTGGTTTTTCAGAATTAAAATATACAGCTAAAAAAAAGGTATATAAAGCTGCTGTGGACCGACGCGTCAGAACAGCGAGTGTAAGAGAAGGTGCTGCTCCCAGCGAGGTGTCGTGTCTAACAGTCCGTCAGGCTTCACAGGCCAGCGCCAAGCGCCCCGTTGGAAGTAGAGTTTCCAACTGGAGGTAAACAAGTCACTGGGAGAGCTGTTTGCCAAGTTAGTCAAATACTCACGGCTCATGATTACTGCACATGGTAACCAAATAAGAAAATAGCACAGATGGGGGTATAAATGAGCAAGCAGACAGGAGGGATTTCAGAAATAGCGACCGGCTCTGTGCAGCACCTGCGTGTTTACAGAGAGACAGGTAGCCCCAAAAAGGCACACCACAGGGCAGATCTCTTTGGGACGCTTTCGGACAACGATCTATTTACATGTGAGTCGAATAGCATTCAAATCACCCTAAATAAACAAGGGCTTGTTTAAAAACAGAGGCTGCACCCAAATTGGCACACTGCCTTTGTTGTTTCTGTTTTATTTGTATATCTTCTCAGTGGAAACAGGCAGAGGGAGTAATCTAGGATAGCCAACGTGCCAGGAGCCGTCCGGTGATCTTTCTGGGTTACTTGGCAACCAGAAACAAAAAAAAAAAAACATTTTCCTGTTTAGTCTTCACAAAAAAGGCACAGCTGACCCGACTGACAGCATTATTGCAAAATGTGCCAACATCAAAGATGTGGTTAAAAATCTGACCAATTATTGTTCCACATCTTTATGAAACAGCAGGATACACAGGTACACATTTTGTAAAAGACTTAAGTGTGTTTACACATAAAGGCAGTCTCTGGCAAGACCTATTACTGCTTAGAAAGCAGCTGTGTGTTAAATATGAAAAATAGCAGAACAAATCAACAGTAAGCGCTGAGGCTCTAATCTCAGCATGACCTTCAGTGAAAGGTGGGATGGGCCCACAAATCTGTTCTTCAAATTGATATATGGCCAACCCCCTCACCCCCCTCCCCCTTCCATTTAACAGCCCCTCCCATGCTCACTGCAGGACCACTGGACAGCACCACTGCAAGGCAGCCATTCTCTGTACAGAAAAGGGTGCAGGGCTGTTGCATTGTGGGAATTTCCTGTTCATGTTACATGGACTTGACAGCAGTCTAGAGAACATTCTACAGGACATACCTGTAAATGTGTAAAGCGGTGTTGTGTTCCTCTGTATGTCTTGTCATTTTTGTCCATAAACAATTCTACTATGTCTGTACATACTGGCAAGACAGTGAGTTCTGAGTATACCATGACTTATATTTTGTGGGTGATTTATACCATGACCTGGTTTTGGTGATGATTTATACTTTGAATTATATCAGAGTAATACCATTTAGTGCTAATAAGGGGCCAGTGGAAAGCCATCACAAGTTATCACCAAAACACAGATCATGGTATAAATCATCAGAATAATTCGGGTCATGGTATAAATCAGCACCAAAACGCAGATTGCGGTATAAAGAATTTCCCTTTGGGATCAATAAAGTCCCTCAAATCCAACCCAACATCAGCCTCTCTATCCTGTATAATTGCTCTTTTATCAGGCCGTAAACATATGTCACGGTATAAATCAGCCTCTCTATCCTATTGCATCTTCATGTGTCTCTGTTCTGCACCCTGACGAACATGCTTATGGTCTGTCCTTCCTGGCGGCCGTTCTGCTGGAGACGTGGGACTCTTTCACGCACACAAAGCTCCCTCAGAGCAGCCGGGCTCTCCGCTTCAAGAAGCCCTGTAAAGATATTATTGACCCCAAGGTTAAGTCATGTCAGGTAAGCTTCAGAGATAGCAGACAAAGGCTGCTTCTCGGGCAGGACGCGTGGGGGTGACGCGCTCTTCCGTGCCGTTCGGCTTCACTGACAGGTTCTCATAATGCTGGGTGGCCGTCATGGAGGGTGGAGGTCAGCCAACAGAGGGCCTTTTGATAGTGGGTGGGACAGGGGCCCGGCCTAAGGAAGCAGGAGTCAATGACGGGGGCTCACCTCAAGATAAGGGGCAGATTGATAAATTGAAGCTCAGGTCAGCCATGTCAAGCTGTAGAAATGTGGCATGACGAAAAGCTGCTTCATTACTTACCTTTGCTTGGAAGAGCAGCGTCATGGACGTGCCGTGTCGCCCTGGCGGCGGCGTTGTGGGGTCGCTCTGACGATCATGAAAAAGTTCAGCTCGCACACCCCCAACCGATGACAGCGTCACCCACGCTGGGATGGGAGCACGGGGGCCTCAGTTATGGTGTCCGTGATGTTTCCATCTCGGTTAGGATGCCTCAGGAATCTCGCAGACCTTTTGAGTTTACAGCAGGCACTGGGTCGGACAGCCCTGATGCTCACAGGACCCCATCGGTCACATGACATGTACGGCCCACTGCAAAGACCAGAAGCTAATTATTGGTGTCAAAACATTACAGAGGGACCTGAAACAGAGGGGGGAGGAATCTGCAGTCAGACTGTTAGGGTTTAGCTAGGTGTCTCACAGTCAGCACGAGCGTCTCACTTCTGCATGGCAATGGGAGGCAGCGAGACACCAACTGGAGTGGTGCATTCAGCCGACCGCCACATCCCCTCACAGAAAGTGGGTCCTGGGTCCGCCTAGCATCCCCCAAGCGCACATGAATTCACCAGAGCCCTCTACACCCCAGTACACCCCACTCCACACCCGCCGACTGCAATGATGTCATCCACTTCTCAGGAGGAAACACAAACAAAATCCTTGCCCCAGATTACCGTTATTATGTACGCGGGACACTCCTAATCTGGACCACAGGGGAGATGCCTGCACAGTGTCAGAGCCATAGATAGAATTACACTTCAGGCTGAGTTACGGCATACAGATCAGAACCTGATCCGTGAGCTGGAGCTGGAGATGGAGAGCCAGCGTGGCTCAAGCCGCTTCCTGGCAGCCCCGAGCCGGCCAAAGCCACCCTGACATCCCTGCTTTTCTGTTTTTTTGGGAAATTCTTTAGTAATTGCTTGTCTTCAGGTACGAGGTGCTCACAGGAAGTCATCAATCTTTCATGAGGCTGCTCGACCATGTCTTAATTCAGGGCCCCGGGGGCCCCTGGGGGGCCCATACTCGCACTATTGTGCACCACGGACAAGGGGAACTTTTAATGGCGGATAAATCTGATCAGACGATAGTGGCGTATAATAAAGCGGTTGTGTTAGACGCTGGATGGACACTGCGGGCCCGGGGAGGACCATGTTGCTTACTGGGCCCCACCCCTCACCACGCCACCAAACCTGATGCTATACTGCCCCCTCCCCTGCTATTACAATTCCCACATCTAGATCTCAAAAATCCCCCAGACACACACACACACACACACACACACTCCCCAAGTCGACACACCTGAAAATCACTAGGGGGGGGCATGCCACCTGCTGTGGGCTCCTGTTCCAGAGACCCCACGATCCCACAGTAACACTCACATATGTTCTGGTTTACAAATTACATGCGTGTTTTTTTATGCAAATAATATGGATTTAAAACAAGTTAAAGCTCTATGGTCAGTTTTATTCTGGGTTTTCTGGGGGTCTTCTCAGTGGAGAAAGAACTCCTGTGGGGGGGGGGGGGGTGTATTGGGGGGTACATCCAGGCCTCTCCAGACTGCTTCCAGTGAGAATGGGTAGCAGACAATGGGCCCTTTATCTACCGGGCCTGTCCCAAAGTTCAGCTTTCAGAACCTTATCAAGATGGTCTGTGAGGTTGCTGAAATCCCAATCACAGGCGGGGGGAGCAGTGGGAGGGGGGCAAACTCAGAATTTACTCCATTTCCTCCCCACAGACGAGCTACTTTGTGCTTTTTTCATACTCATATACATAATTTTGAAGAGATCCAACTGAGTTTGGGTGGGGGGGTTTCATGAGAGAGCCGTGAGCCATTTCCCCTCACTAGAAAAGGCAGGATGATACCTCCAATGACAGCCAGAGCACCGATAGCACGCTCCGAGAGGCTCGCGGACGCCGGAGAGCACGGTCCGGTGACAGCGTCTTGTTAGCATTAGTGTTAGCATTAGCAGGTGAAGAAAACAGCAGCATGTGATCCTGGGTGGGGGGAGGGTTGGGGGAAATCGGTGGCATAATGATATGATTAAGCGTCACACGTTTCCCTTTGCAGACGATTCTGGACTAAATCACGTGTGGAAAGGTGAAATGTGTCCGGCAAGTGGCGTAATCCATTCCAGACGCACGGCTCGGGCAGGTGCAAACAATCGGAAAGGCTGTCAGTGTGGAGCTATGCTGCCCGTCCAGAGCGCCCGTCCGCCATGGTCCGGGTCGGACCGGCACATCCAGACACCGCTGGGCAAATTGGGTCTGATTGCACTTTCCGGTCAAGTAGCCACCAGCACCCTGGTAATTATTGCCACCGCACTGTGGGGGGGGGGGGATCCTTCTATCCTTCTGCGTGGGTAGCCTGAAGGGGCCTGCCTCACGCCCCCCCCCACCAGCCTGGGTGCTCTGATGGGCTTTTGTTGCTCCTCCCGTCCAACTATGTGGAAAACTCAGGAGTACTGAGTGTCAGTCAGGAGTGTCTGTACCAAACCCTGTAAAAGCTCCTCACCAGAGAGCTGCATCAGCCCAGGGAGACACACAGCATGAGGTACAAAATGCTGGGAATGAACCAGGACCTGCAGCTGTTTGGGGGGGTGGTGGGCGGTGCTAGCACACAGATACCCAGATCTCATTGGATACAACCAGAGGCGGCCAGCCAGGCAAACAGCAGACACCACCTGAGTTTTATAAGATCCAGCTTTGTCTCCCATGATGATAGAGGCCTGAAGAGGGTCTGGGGGGAGACGTGGGCCCAATGGTTTACACCTCCCTGATCTCCATGCAATGTTCTTCACCTCCCTGCACTCCTTTGAATGTTCCTCACCTTTCTGCTCTGCTCCTTTTGTTTTTAACCTCCCTGATCCCCTTTTCTTATTTTTCACCTCCCTGCTGTCCTCCTGGACATATTTGGAAAAGCAATCTCTGCTGGGATCCTCTGAGAGTCTGCGGAGTCCCTCCTGACCTAGTCATCTGACCCTGTCATGTGACCCTATCACCTGACCATGGCGTGTGACCTCGTCACCTGACCACCTTCTGCAGTCTTCAGTTGTTCATTATGTCATCAGAGCTGCTTTATTTCAGTCCAGCTGCCGGGTGTGAAAATGGCATCACACATCTCTAAAAAAACACTTGTGCTTACCAGGAAAGAATTGGTCCCATCTTTCCTTCCTCGTGTGAGTGTTAAATTTTGGCCCGGATTCAAATTCTAGCTGGAAAGAATGAACCTGCCCTAGAAATTTCCAGAGGATTTCCAGTCTGTGGCTGGTCGGCTCAGGTCTGTGTGAAGGTGAGGTCCACACTCGTAATGGTTTTCAAAGTTTAGTGCATAACTGTCACGTGAAAAATCAATGCCAGACGTCAGCGGAGAGTATCTCCAGAACATTCTGCAATTAGCCGCCACTATCCCCTTCTGTGTGTTGGAAACAATTACAGGAGTGAGCATCTGTACCTGGCGAGGAAGAGGAGGAAGAGGCCGTCTGCTGGATGTAATTACAGTAATTGGCACTCAAGCTTTCCTACAATTTCAAGTTTGCAGAAAAGACTAAACTGATTGTGTGAGAGTCACTGTTATTCTGTCAGGGAATCAAAGGGGGGGCCATGAAATCACAGGGGGTGGGGGTTTGGGGTTTGGCACCAGGACAGCTTGAGATGCTCATGAGGGAGGGGCATGCAGTGACCTTGGGGGGCGGGGGGGAGGGTGCAATGCCTGTTTCTGTTGGATGTTCTGTGTATGAATATTTCAGGTGCCCCCCCCCCCAGGGAAATGAAGCAACCTGAGGTTTTTAATAGTTGTCAGTTACCTGCTCATATCTGACTCCACCCCCCTTTCATCACTTGAAAACCAAGCGAAGGACAGCCACAGTGCCGGTAATGTGCGTTCATGCGTGCGGTTAGCGCCCCCCCCCTTCCCCCCCCCACATGACACGGACCCATGCTCCTGTGAAAATCATTTTAAAAAACCACGTTAAGCCCATTCATTGTGGCCTGACTGGCAGGTGAGAGCTGCCCCCCCCCCCCCCCCACAACTGAAGAAATGAGGACATGTATATGGCTTGTGTCACCAGCAAAATAAAATGCGCAAAAGCGATTGTTACAAATGGCA
>JAUMHC010000036.1:19815750-19836763 GCA_032359785.1 Heteromormyrus szaboi | reverse complement strand
GCAGAGGACCTGAGTGCGGTATGGAGACCCTGAGAACAGTACGGAGGACCTGAGCACAGTGCAGAGGACCTGAGTGCGGTGCGGTGCCTTAGCATGGTGTGGACGACCTGAGTGCAGTGCAGAGGCCCTGAGCGATATGCAGGGGACCTGAGTGCAGTGCGGTGTTTGAGCATGGTGTGGATGATCTGTAGTGCATAGGCCCTGAGAACAGTACACAAGACAGTGCAGAGTTCCTGAGTGCAGTGCAGAGGACTTGTGTGTGGTGTGGAGGGCCTGAGTATGTTACATTGGAATGGAGCGAGTTGCAGAGGCCCTGAGCACAGTGCTGTGCAGAGGACCTGAGCGTGGTACTGAGGCCGTGAGTGCAGCACAGAGGCCCTGAGCACTGTGCAGAGGACTTGAGCACATTGCGGAGGCACTGAGCACAGTGGCATGTGGAGGACCTGAGCAAGGTGCGAAAGACCTGAGCATGATGCAGAGGACCTGAGCGTGTTATGGAGGACCAGAGTGTGGTGTACAGGACCTAAGAGTGGTGTGGAGGCCCTGAGCGCAGTGGGGAGGGCTGTTGTACCTGGTGATCTCGGTGGCTGGGCCTCCTGCTGACCCGCAATCCTGAAGATGGTCAGAGGGCTGCACGGACTTCGCAGGTGCTGGGGGAGTCTGTGCAGTGACCCCCCTCCCCCAAGGTAAATGGCACTGGGGACATGCTACAAAATGACAAGCGGTGACCGTAAATCACAGAGCAGCCCTGCTGGCCACAGGGCATCACAGACTCATTTTAGAGAGAGGGGGGCTATGCCTTTGGGGCTGCCCCCACCCTCCTGCCGGTCCGGCTGACCACCCTGATGCTGGAAGCTGGGGGGGGGGGGGGGGTCACCGTCTGGCCTCTTGCCACCGCCCCAAGACACCGGCCATCTGCGTGTGGGTGATTTTGTGGGAAAAGCCCCCCACCAGCACTGAGTAACAGACACCAGAATTGGCATTTACCATGATTCTCGCTCATTCACACGCCCGGCCAGCGGGCCCCGGGGCCACAGTTCACACCAGGGGCCACAGACTCACTGCTCCATGCTTTGCAGGGTCCAGCGGCATGAGCGTAAACGTCAGGGGTAAATTATAGCTGGGGAGCCTCTGGCATGCAGTGGAGCCGCCTGACCGCAGTGTGGGGCCATCTTTCTTCTGGGTCTTATTTTGCTTGGCCATGGAGACGGAGCGCTCAGAAGCTAATTGCCCCAAGCGGGGGAAACACATCCTTCTCTCGATGGCAGGGCCTTCAGCTCACGCTAATTAGACAGCGTTCCGACTGTCCCCAGGTGATGATGTCATCCACGTGCCTCGCCGCATCGCAGATCAGCACAGCCACGTCTCCGAGTTCTCAGGTGCACCCTGATTGTACTGTATGTCATGCTGTTAGGGGAGTTTATTTTGGGGGGAGGGGGGCTACAGGGGCTAGCATTACATTCCAGCACAGCACTACCTTGCAGAAATGCCCTCCTCTGCCCCCACCCACCACGAAACCCACACTGATGTCTCTCCAAAACAGTGGAGGACACTGACCATGCTGGAGAACAGCACGCAGATGGAAGATCTCGCTACCGCCCCCCTACTCTGTGACAGGGGAGTACTTACACTGCCTTTTCATCTGAAATGTAACATTTCCGTAATCCCTTGTAAGAATGAATGAACGTTACATTTACATCGCACTTTTCAAGACACCCAAAGCGCATTACAGAACCAATGGGGAGTCATTTCAACTGCCACCAGTGCAGCCCCCACCTGGGTGATGCGACGGCAGCCATTCTGCACCAGTACGCTCACCGCACAGTAGCTACGGCGGTGAAGGGGCAGGAGAGGAATCACTCACTCACACTGACGAGGGACAGAAAAGAGAGCGGCGGTCCCTGAGACCCATCGTGTCAGGAGGGGGCAGATGGCTGCAGCCCTGGTGTCATTTCGGGGGGGTTGGGCAGCCAGATGTTCACGCTAATATTAGTGACAGTTCCGGGGGCAAACTAGATGTTCATGCTAGAATTAGTGACAGTTCCAGCGAGATGTGTCCAACAGAGGGGACAGGGGGACACAGACACCGACACACCACCAAAACACACCAGGTATCCAGAGCAACCTTTTTGGCCTCTAGGATTCAGAGACATGGAGATCTGACCTCAAACACCCACTGCAAAAAAATATAAAACCCTAAAGAAAAGTGTATACCTTTGATGGAAATTATTGTCTTCATTTAAATATTAAATATGTATTTTTAATATACATAAATGTAAATTTTTGTTGACTGGTTGAAAACAGACACAGATGCACACTCACTCCAGCACAAGACAAGAGAGAAAATCACACATCCACTTTTTCACTCTCCTCTGCAGAACGGTGAGCTTTTTTATATACGGACTTTTCTACTCAAGTGCAGATGGATTAAATATTACATCAAAGGGCCTTTAATGATTCACAGTAGATCTCAGGTTTCCCTCCAGTATCAAGTTCAAAACTAGTGCACGGCCCATTTTTCCAGTACATTTAATGGATCGCTGTCTATAATCAGATTATCACTGGCTTAATGTATAACAAATTTCACCCAAGCAGCATCAAAGGCTGGCATTACGTTATAATTCCGCATGCCACCTCCGTCATAACTCAGTGTTTTACCGTTGTCGACGGGAGGCACTGTAGCTGCAGATGCATGTTGGCATGTCGTGTGAAGGTGATCAGCAAGGGGTGATAAAACGGCCATATACGATTTGGTGCCACCATTAAACATCAACACAGATTCTCTTTGACCTTTAATTTAATGTCTGTTGCAATGTAGCCTCTGCGGGGTCAATTAAAGCATGCAGTTTATTTAAACTCACTCTGTGGCGCTACTGTAGTGTCTTGGGGAGGGGTTACGCTTCTGATTTAACCTGAGACTTAATGTCTCCCTTGTGTAACATCAGTGTGTTACCTCCAGATTTACAAAACAGCTGACTTTCTGTTTGGTTTGTTTTTTTCACTAATAAAAAGAAAAAAAGGCTTCACTGCTGCCTGAGTATTGATGCTGCTCTCTAAGGACTGGTACCACTGCCTGAGTATTGATGCTGCTCTCTAAGGACTGGTACCACTGCCTGAGTATTGATGCTGCTCTCTAAAGACTGGTACCACTGCCTGAGCACTGACTGCTTTCTGAGGACTGGTACCACTGTCTCCTTAGGGCACACTGCTCCATTTTAGTGTGTCTCTCAGGTGACCTCCCATCATCACTGGCCATGTAAGTTGTATCACAATTAGTGGTTCACATTTAAGAGCCTAATCTGCATGATCTGGGAAGAGAAAGTGGATGATTAATGACTTCCGGGACCACAAGATGAGCGTGGTCTGGCCGCGACAGTGGCCGAACTGAGGGTCCTTTCCGCTTCTATGCGGCAGTGAGCTGCCTTTGCATCATTTATAACCTCCTTTTTGTGCTGATTGCCTGCTTGCCCCTATGATGTGCAGGCTCTCCGCTGTGGACCAGGCTCCCGTCCATAAAGAGGCCTGCAAAAATAAATACGAGTGTTCCCCAATCCATCAGCCTCGCCACTGTAGACGCGTGCCCAGCAAAGCTGCACCTCCTGCTTTCTGTCTGAAAGGGGGACGGGGTCCAGCTGCTGAGCTTCAGTGGACTGGGGGCAAGTCCTCCTTCCGTGCCTGTTGGTGGACCTAAAGCGAGAACGTGAAGCGGAGCCATCGACGGACAGACGGATCAAAGCACAGAAAGTCTTGCCAAGCCTCTGTCTGATTCTTCCAGATCTTCAGTTGTTTGTGATGCATTTTTTTTTACCACACGGGAGAAGGCGACAGCATGCCATATGAGCAGGGCTGATGTTCAGAAGTTCTTCTCGTCTTGAAGGTCTCACTGCTCATCCTGGAAGGACTGGATATCCTCACCCAGCTGTACGTGTAAATCCAGAGTGAGCTGGAAGGTGGTTCACCTTCAGCTCTGAAACCAGACTGAGGGATCCGTGGAAACATCATGAGACAGCCCGACCAGAGTGCTCTGCTTTGCAGGGGACGTGTCAGCCCACAGACAAGTGCAGACAGAGAGGGAATTTGTTCGAAACCCTCTGAAATCACCGGGTTAAATTTCCTGTATGAATGACACCAACTTCGGGATTCTTGGCTGCGTTTCTTTCTTCTCGGATTCTGGATGCTAAGCTCTTTCCCAGGCATCTGCTCAAGCTGAATTCAGAGCTAAATACGGGTTCTATGAGCGACTGGACCTGGCGTTAGTGATCTGAACCCAACAGCCTTCGTATTAGCCGCTCAATAATTGGCTGATATTCTTGTGATCTTTGCCAAGGGCATCTCCCAAAACAGCCAGATTCAGACTCACAGAGGATTGTGGCATCAGGACCTCAGAGTGATTGACAGCAAGACATTTCACCTATAAGTCTGGTCACCTGGTCTCTCCCCCACTGACTCAGCCAATCAACAGGCAGCATCAACACCCTTACGCTACAGGGAAATGCTTGCAACATTTTTGCAACCACTTTTTCCACACAGTCATCTACCTGGCACAAAAGCGTTATACAGTTGCATTTTCCCAGCATGCATTGCTCAAGCTTACGATTTGACATTTTTCAGGAAAAAAGAAAAGAAAAATTCTTCTGCTGTTTCATGTGGAGTTCACAGAACCTCCAGGAAACGTTGAGCCGTCCTCTGATCACTAACGAACGGATTGTATTTAATTCTCACCGGCTGCACATCTGTCACTGCCAGGGCTAATTTGTTAGCGTGTGCGCTGTGATTAAAGGACCTTGTGGCCCACAAACTGCACTTGGCGCACAAACTTTCCCAATTTTGGGAATTCTCCAGGTATGAGACGAGGGCCGAAGGCTGAGCCGAGTCGCGCCATGCCATGCCAGCAAGCCGGGGCAAACTCCCCGTGCCCCTGGCGCACCTTGGGCGCAGTGGCGGTAATTAAAGACACCCCAGCTGGCAGCCCATTAATCATGCTTTATTTGGACTTTGAAGCCGTAATGAAAAACAGTCTCTCTCCGGCCGGTTCTCCACTTTCCCGGCGCTGTGCCGCAGTGTTGTGGCGTGACCGTCTCTCGCCGTCCCGTCAGTGGGCGTTTGGGGCCGTTTCCTTCAAAGCCCCCCCCCCCCAGTGAATCCTGCCTCGGCAGCCTGTTTTGGGCCTCGAGCCACACGCGGCCCCTTTAAAGCTAAACACACAGGAGCAACATGTCACCATAACGAAGCATCTCAGAGGCCTATTAAATGCCGTCGCTATGCTTTACCTGAACTACAGCTCCCCAAACATCAGGCCGGCACGCTGTCACTGCAGGCCCGCCTCTCTGAGCGCAGTCGCATTTTTCTCTGAGCGCTAAAACAGGCGCCAGCTTCCGGAAATGTTTCTGGCCAATGGGGGACTGGCTGCCACAGACGGCAGGAGCGGCAGCCATTGTGAGGGGGATCGCCACGGCGGCATCTGCAGGATCTCAGGCGCACGTCTGGGAAGGAAATGAAACACTTGGAGCGTCTGCATGATGCTGCCCCCCACAGGTGGGAGGGGAGGTTGCGCCACACCACTGTGCAGAAATGCTCAGTGACCCCAGTCGTCCGTATGAACACAGGAGAAGACATTTAAAAGCCATTAGTGGGACGAAAGGGAAGAGTAAAATCTAGAGATGACTTCTGCTGTCCCATAAAACCTTCATGGTGTTTCATTCAGTGCCAGTCCCCTGAAAACACCGACATCTGGACTCTAGTGCTCCTCTCGATAATGGAGACCCACAGCACACGACCCTCAGCAGCTGGGCTGGCCCACTCTGCTGCCCTGTTTTGGGGTCTGAAACAGCCCCTCAGCCAGAGAGATCTCCCTGCCAGTTGAATCCCGACCATCACCTCCATCTCACTCCCCCCAGTTTGGGACAAAGGTTTGGGCTGAAGAATCACGGGTCGGTTGCTGTAGCCTCACAGCCACCTGCCAGCTGCCCTGTTTCTTTATTAAAGTGTGCGGTGCAGACCCTCCCCCCCGGGTGTCTGGTGAAAGTTCAGTGCTCCTTCGGAAAAACATGCCGGGAAACCGCCAGCACTGCGTCCGGCTCGCGGCTACGCTGTTTGTTTGACAGTCGGCTACTGTTTCGGGGACCTGCGGCCGGTCAGCGCCCCCCGCAGAACGGCTCACAGGACCACAGCCGTCCGCCGCGCCGGAAACGCACCACTGATCAGTCCCGCCGCCGCCTCCGCTATACTTTCATGGCAGTCAAAACAAAATTAGGTTCGTTTATTATCTTAGGACAAGCTTTGAAACGGCCCTCGCGCAGCTGACGTCAGCCCCCCCCGGCCCAACGAGCCACAGGATTTTACCGGCGTCCAGGGGGCTGTTTATCTAGCATTCGTCACTGGTTTTATGTCATTCTCAGAGTGACATATCAGATTCGCGTAAAAAGACTGCAGCAGCTTTATTTAAATAATTAATAATTTAATGTCCCTTTATTTATTTCAATGTCTATGTTCCCGAGTGCTTGCTTCTTTCCAGGACCCAAACAATCGATTTGGCGGTAAAAGGTCCCATCTGGCTGGAACGTCTTCATAAATATACTCCGTATTACAAAGTATTGCTTTACCTATATTATTATGCATTATTAAAAGGGTGAAATTCATTTGTTCACTACCGAATAAATACCTGATGTATTTTTATGCTGTCCTTGGTCTCCCTGTGCACGTATTAATCAATAAAGTTTCAGGTGAGGCAACAGTGACACCTAGTGCTTATAACCTGGAATTCGCATTAGACCGTTTGGAGTTTCACCTGAAAAGTTGCCGTTGACGTCATTCCACTAGACGTTTCGCACGGTTTTCGGAGCAAATAAACCGCCTTTCTTTTGTACACATTAAAATTCACCTTAAACTGTCCCATTCATGTTGTTGAGGCTTCCTTCAGCAGAGTGGTGTCATTGCTGTAAAAATGTCCTCATCCGCTGAGTCCAGCCAAGTGGAACGCCCTGCTGACCTTCTAGTCCGTCCACCTCATCAGCTATGCGAGCTTCTGGTCCATCCACCTCATCAGCTATGCGAGCTTCTGGTCCATCCACCTCATCAGCTATGCGAGTTTCTCTTCTGGGGTGCAGGAAGGAGTAGTAGAGAGCGAGGAACAGGAGGCCCACAATAGTGCCCGCTGCTATCACAACGACCGTCTGCCAGAAATAGTCCAACTTCTCTGCAGCTGGTGTCAAGAAGAAGAACATCAGAGGCACCAGCAGGTTCTGCAGAGCGGACATAGCGTAGTAGATAGTCATGGGCGCCTTTATGTCCTGGCCTTTCACGTTGAAAAAGGTGAATATGAGTATGAAAGCCACGACAGCCCTGTAGAACCACTCCAGACCTTTAGATGTGCAGAAATCTGTCTGGACTACAAGGGTCCACAGGAAGCCCAGGAGCCAGAGGAGTAGCAGAACCGCGAGGCAGTAGGTGCTGAAGAGCAGCAGCATGCTGAGCGTGAGCACGCGCGCGCACACCGTCAGCAGCTTGTACAGCAGGTACACCAGCAGGGCGGCGCCAGAGGGCATCTCAGGCAAATTTGGCATGGACCGCCGGAAGCATCGCCAGTAGTCCACGGTCGCCCAGGCGATGTTGAAGAATGAGCCGACGATAGAGATATCTGAGGGGGGGGAGGGGGTTTGAAAAGCCATAAGCTGAACTGATCATAAAACAGCATGATGATTAACTGCCCAATGTGATAATTAACTAACCACGGGAGGAGGGGACACCCACGGTGGGCGGGACTAACATGTGCTGTCAGTCACCATCTACTTTGATTTCTCATTGGTTACTTCCCCCTGCTGAGGCCTTAAAGGCCTTTTCACTTCTTTAAATATGTTCAGTCCACAAACTGCTGACCCAACAGACTCACACTGAATTATGGACCTCTGGTCATGGCCCAGGACGACGTATAGTTGCAAGACCAGCTGGGGGGCGCTCTCGAGGAAGGTCTCAAACAGCCGGAGCATGCTCAAGTCGGCAGCCTGGCCGAACAGCTGCAGGTGGAGCTCATCCACATCGTACCTGGCGTACTCTTTGGCCCACAGCACCCTGCAGGCCATCTTCAGGTGCTGGAAGTACCTGTAGTAGGCAGTGCACATGCTCTCAGGGAGATAAACGCCACGTTTTCATTCACCTGGCAGCGCTGGTATCACAACACCAGACTTTAATGCCCAGGATAAAAATGACATATTCAAAGCTTGAGGCCACCTGGGTGTTTATCTGGTGTCTTTAAGGTTCCACACACATGATTGGGTATGCAGTGACACCTGCAGGGGGCAGAATAGAGCCAGACCTGCCTCTCCCTGGGGAGGTGCTCTCAGAGGTCATACTACAAGCAATGCGCAAATAGAACTTCTGGAATAAAATAATTTTTTGGGCCCGTAAAACTTTAGTCAACATAATAGTTATGATTATTCAACCTGTAAAGAAACACAGACAGCTACTAAGAGGACTCAAGCAACTGAGAGGAGCCACAACTGATGACTAATAAAACTGTAAGTACATATGGGAGGAATGCTCATCAAGTTAAGATAAGTGGTGTTTTATTGTGTCAGAGTTACATCATACAGACCGGAGTTGTCATTAGACTGCAGGGGGCACTGGATGGAAGCCAAATGAGCCCATCCAAGCATACAGCACCCCACAGATTACTGACTAATGTTATTAAATTATTCCATCAGTACAGCCATGATAGATGAGGGGAAACACACAGGACAGACAAAGTATAAAAAACAGGATAAAGAAAGCAAATAAACAGATCAACAGTCATACATGTCCAACGTAAAGGACAGAAATACAGGTCCAACAGAAAGGACAGGCATACATGTCCAACACAAAAGACAGGCATACAGGTCCAACACAAAGGACAGGCATACAGGTCCAACACAAAAGACAGGCATACAGGTCCAACACAAAGGACAAGCATACAGGTCCAACACAAAGGACAGGCATACAGGTCCAACACAAAGGACAGGCATGCAGGTACAACACAAAGGACAGGCATAAGGTCCAACACAAAGGACAGACATACATGTCCAACACAAAAGACAGGCATACAGGTCCAACACAAAGGACAGGCATACATGTCCAATACAAAAGACAGGCATACAAGTACAACAGAAAGGACAGGAATACAGGTCCAACACAGATGATAGGCATACAGTACAGGGTCCAACACAAAGGACAGACATACAAGTCCAACACAGACAACAGGCATGCAGGTCCAAAACAGGATAAGCATGCGCCAAGAATAAAAACAAAGAACAAACACTGAACCAACACATAGATTTAACATAGGAGCTTAAAACAGATGACTGACAGAGGTGTTCAACACTAAGACTTTAGACAGACGTTTGAAACATGACAGCATTGACACATGAATTCAACACAGAAATTTCATGCAGACAGATGTAACACACAAGTTTGGCAGCACATACAGTAAAGATGATTTACATCATTAGACAACAAATCCTCCTGTTCAAGTTACACATGTTCACAGAGGGACTAGCCACATTTCCATGTAACTTCTTTCAAAATCCCCATAACACTGCAGAAATTATTGTGAGGTTTGTTAGCTGTACATGACAGCAAGCCCAAGAAGTCGAAGCAATGTTTGGAAATCCTACTCCGACTCTTAGAGCACGTTGTGGATGTCACGCTGCTGGCCTGGTTGGACTTTAGCAGGTTACATAACGTCATCAATAACAAAACGTGACCATCATGTGATGTCAGGAAGGGCAGAGTGCTGACCCTGTCACTGAGGTGTGCTAGGACAGCTTCAGGGCTTATCAGAGAAGCTCTTTATGATTGTAACTGCAGCACATAGAGCTGGAATGACATCTGCTAGCTGTGAGCAGAGATAGCTGGGCTGTAAAAAATGCGTGATGTCTGGATATGTGGTACCTCAGCATCTCAGCTCTTAATCTCGTGCCCCCACCATGAAATAATAGCTGCAGTGTTTGTCTCACTGCTGAGCTGTTTCAATGAGATATGCGTGTACCCCTTCCCTATATCTACTTTCACTGTTATGAGGGACAGGGTCTGTTTCTGAGGACGGCAAGAACCTACGGAACTACCTGGTGAAGATGCCCAGCTGGAGAACGTGCAGCACGACCAGAGAGGGCCTGCAGTTCCGGCCCGTCGAGGTCACAGCGGCCGAGTCATCACAGAACCAGGCGTAACTGAACACCTGGCTGCACACAAACCCATTCAGAACAAAGAGGAGGGTCAGGGAAGCCCAGACAAAATTTCCATCGCTGAAATACTGTCCCGCAACCCAAACATCAGCAATGATGTCTGCCACATAAAGGACCAAGCCCGCAACAGTGCGGAACCACCTGAATTTCGTGAAACGCATGCTGGGTTCATGCTCAGTCCCTCCCTACATGTCCTCAGCGTGAGGAGCCTGTTTAGGGCGCCCCCTGGTGTACCAGAGGTCACACATGTTTATACCACTGGAGCAAAAGCCTGTCCTTGTCACCGATTGTACATCTTCGTAAAGGTTCTCAACAGTCAGCATTTCCTGTCAGGTGCTTCAATCCTGAGGACAGAAGTAAGGCCAGATTAGGTACTTAGAATGCATTCAGCCATTCAGAAACACAGCCTACTCTGAAATATCATGGAACTTTCAACAATCACAAGGTGGTAAACATACAAATAGCCCTAACGAAAGTACACATTACAAAGAAGGGTGTATACATGCTTACGTGTAACCTGTGAGTGCCAATCAGTTTTTTGTCTGCTGGTAGGAATTTTGCACGTAGGCTTTTGCATAAAGAACATACCAGCTGTCACGTCTATTTCCTTCCCTGTGTTTAATTGTTGTTGAAATGAACATAGCTGAACGGAGTGTGTGGAATGCACGTGCCAGATAAAGCGCACACCCCATCTGAGAATAACCCGGAAGTGTCTCAGGCTGTCAGGACCAGTAACGGTGTGTTTCCACATTAATGAGCACTCCTAATGAGTCAGTGTGTCCTCGGTGTCCTCAGCTGGTCATTATAGTTTCCTAATTTGTGAACCGGAACAATAAAGATCTTCAACTCAGGCTCAACACAGAGATTCAACACAGAAGTTTAATTAAAGACGTATTTTATACAGAGAGTGAACACGAATTATTAACGAATTTCCCGCTGGGATCAATAATGTATATCATCTATCGATCCATCCATCCATTCATCCACCTATCTATCTATCTAAACTGAAAGATTAAACACAGAGGTTTAATACAGAAACTTTCAGCACATGTTTAACACAGATCTTCCAACGTTGATTTAACACTGAGCATGACATTCCATAAACGGATTAAACACAGAGTTTTAATACAAACTTTCAACGACTTCACTAGAGTATAGTATATTTGTTAAACACACACACACACATTAACCTGTTACATACACGTGCCTGTGAAATCAGCACAGAGCCGAACTGATATTGACAGACGTACCTGCGCGTCCTGCTCGCGGCCGCGGTTACTGGTGTCACTGTGCTGCTTCCCGGACGGAACCGCAGCCCTGCTTCTGATCATCCAGCCTCCATCCCCGCCTCCGATCATCCAGCCTCCATCCCCGCCTCCGATCAGCCGTTCTTATCTGCGGATATGGTGCTTAGGACACATGGCAAAGTGTTGTCGTCTTATCACTTTCTGTGTTTGCCTGCGTTTTCTCACCCTGATACACCTGAGCAAAGAAGGAAATATGAGTGCCTGTAGCAGGTATTTTATCGCAGCGTCATATTTATTATGACAAGCATTCACCTGAGATTTTAAGATGGTTTTGAATGCCTTAAGTGCCTGGTCGGACTCGTACTTTACCTATATGCTGCGAAGCCCTCACTAAGTGATTCGCGAATGCAATTGAATTTCAACGAAAAATATTAATGTAGATATGAAAGACAGCCTATTAATCTCTAAGTTTGTTCATAAAGTTATGCTTCGAGTCGTAAAGTTATGAACACACCATGGCATACGCATTCTTTCCTTTTTCATAATAATTGTTTTTATTATTATTAATTGATGCAAGACAGGATAATAGGATGATCTTTCATCCACACTCCTCGGCCACCGGCACTACATGCACGCACTGGGTAATACGTCACACGATGACAGGCAATGAGCAGTTTATTTTTTTATTATTTTATGTGACATGGACATCACAGCAGCACTAGAATTGTTATATACATATATTCACAAAGCCCAGCTGTTTTATTTTATTTTATTATTTTTTTTTAGCAAATCGCTAATTTACAACGTTCAATGTAAATAAAACGTTCAATACACATACATAGTAGTGTTTGATGTTTTTATATTTAAGATTTTATACCAAGCGTAATGTAAAATAATGTCATTTTGGAAATTATACGTTATAATTATAAATATATAATTATATTGAATAAAGTCATATACGTACACACATACCAATCATAAGTCAAAACGTTGCTAAATTTGGCTGAATTATACACGCCAGAAGTGGTACTAAATGAGAGCCGTTTGGGAGCTGAAAGAGTCACTCTTACCGCTGAGCTTAAGTGACTGATCTGTCTCAGTAAAACGAGGAATTCCCATCACTAGTACACAGGGCACGTGAAGCAATGCTCGGAATCGACCGCTTGGAGGCAGTGTTGTATTACTGTCAGAGTAAGGGGGACACGGCAACAGTTACGTCTACATATTCAGCACGGGGAAACGCACCGCGGGTAAAGACAGGCTGGAATAAAGGATAGCACGATGCTGCGTTGATTTTAAAAAATAAAATGGATGGATGGATGATGGATACACAAATAATTAAAAGGTTGATTCAAAATAAGTTAATGTCAGTCTAGCATTTAGACTATAGATGTGAGCTTCTCTGGGGAATTATCATGGTTCATTAAGCATCCAGTTGTGTTAACATGAAATAGGCACATCACCCTGGGAAAATTAGAATATCTGAATAAAATAAACATGTCTGGGTTTGTACATGTCCGAGGGTGGGCAGTCAGTTTGGCAGATCAGGGTTTCATTGCAGTATTTTGTAAGAACTGAAACTTGTGCAAGCACCTGTAACAGCAGCTAGGCAACAGCAGCTAATGTTATTTCAGAAAGCACTCAGTCTGTACATAGTGACGGTCATGTGACCAAATCATTCCACAAAGTGCCAGTATGACTATGTGCAAACTGCGGCAGAGAGAGGATTGAGCAATTGGAGTGGTTTCCCTGTGGTCATTCCTGTCTTTGTGCTTGCCGACTGCCTGTGACCACTGTCTTGTCTTAGCGTGAGTGTAAAGCTCTGCCACACATACAGACCATGGGAAAGCATGCTGAGAGAACAACTCCACGAAACAACTCCACAAAACAACACCAAGAATTGAACTTCTCCCTCCAATGGTATCTCATCTTAAGAGCAGACAATGAAATCTGGCATTGGAGACTGGCATGGGGGGTTAGAACAGAAGTGGATATAACTGCAAAGGGTGGGCCAACTAAATATTAAAGCCTATATATTAAAAATGGGATGTCATTAAAGTTCATGCGTGTGTAAAGACAAGTGTCCCAAAACTTTTGGCAATATAGTGTAGCTGAGCAAACTACGAATATATAAAATGAGAAAAAAATGTTTGCATAGGAACCCTGGAGAAAACGTCCTTGGAAGGGATGAAATGGTATTAGCCAGCAGAGACCTGTGTATTGAGCAGGGATGGGATCAAAGTCATACCTTGGCGAGTCCGAGTCAAGTCTCGAGTTAAAACATTGGAGTGCGAGTCAAGTCTCGAGTCATTTGCTCTCAAGTCTCGAGTCATTTGCTCTCAAGTCTCGAGTCATTTGCTCTCAAGTCCAAGACAACTCTAAGTCTTTCCATCATTTCTGCTGTCAAGTCACAAGTCATCAAATTTGTGACTTGAGCCCAAGCCGAGTTATGAGTCATGTAACGTGAGTCCCTACCTATGCCAGTTTTTACCTTTAGTGATTAAAACTTACTGCAGCAAAAACCTGCCACAGTAGGTCCCAGGATACATTCTTTTCAGGCAGAGACAGGGCGAAAAGAGAGTGTCCACTCATCATGTCCTCATACAGTTTATATGTCCGTGCATATGCAGATATTGATGCATCTTTTCATCAAACTATATCAGGAGACCTTGAATTCAACCAATTGAAAATGCAGACAGCGGAGAATTAATATACACAGAAATTATAAAATTAATTTGCTATTTTTGCCATGTCATTTCGGCTACAGGAAACTGCAGGAAACACCAGTTTTCAATGGCTGCAGGCAGTATGTGTGCGTTGTCTTTCTGTCAGAGATATTGACCATGTTCCAGCATACTTCCTGTCTGGACTGACCTCTAGTTCTTTAATCTTACACCTCTGCAAAGCTGCAAAGTTCAAGGTAAGGCTGTCTGCATAAGGCTCAAGCCACTTTCAGCAGAGCATAGTGCTACTCTCTCCTCAGATCAGTTCATGCTGAAGACTAGTAGCTGTTGGCCGTTACACCCAGCAGCAAACTCTGTCATAATTGTAAGTTTTGTAGCATGTTGTCATTGGAAGTGGGACTTGATATGTATCAAATGTGTCACCGCAGACATGAAAAATGCTCACCAGGACACCGAGAGTATAAGAGACTGTTGCAGACATTGTTTTTGTCACAAAAGTGTATCTTTTGTTTCCATGGCAATTCTAAATAGGTGAAGTGTTTGTCAAATTGGTAAAATAATCTTGGAACAATTCGGGATTATAAAAAAGTGACGTGTACTGTAGGTCCTCCCTCTGTCATTTTGGATGGAGAAGCTGCCCTACTGCATTTTGGGTTCATTTTATATTTTATTAGAAAAGATCAAATCGTTAAGCTGCTCCTGCATTCAAACGCCAAACGGAAAAAAGAAAGCATCCATTTCCTTTATACTAACAGTGAGATTAATGATTAATTTTAGTACACCATACACAAGGCATCGACTTTCTCCAAAGAAACAGACCCAACCTTTGTTACATATAACAAGGCAAATTTACTATGAATTGGTACTGAAATACTTTGAACAAGAATGCAAATAGCCTATCGCTTAGGATATAACAAGCATTTTACACCGGATGGTCTTGACAGGACGCATTGCCCGACCCCCAACTTGATTGCAGTGACTCTCCAGTAGAGGGTCTCCGTATTTCCCAGCCTCCCCGTTACTGCATGTGGAAAATAAGCATGTGTGCATTTCTGAGTGACTTTGTCTGGGCAGGGGTGCCGTAAGGTGAGGGAAAGTTAGGATAATTCCAAGGGCCCCTGAGTGACAGAGAAAATTTGGAAAATAACTGGGGGTCTGGACTGGGGGGCCCAATATGATATGCCCTCATGTTTGTGGCCCAAAATCTCTAGCAACGTTCCTGTGTCTCGGTGTCACATCAATCACCTGTTTAAATTGGTCTGCAGAAGCCGTATCCATCGTAGGCATGACAAAGAGCTTACCGGCTGTGGGGGGTCCACTTAGCAAAAATATTTAAGGAGAAATATTTCACGTCAAAGCCCCACTCCCCCCGGACCTTAGCTCTTAAGTATATGATCAAGCTTTGCTGGTGGGAGTGGGGGGGGGGGGGGCAAAATAAAAGTTTTTTTTAATCTGGGGGTCACTGTCAAAGAAACCTGCCATAACTCATGCATTATTCCAGATCAATCTGGTGAGCCTTGCCATCCATCCATCCATCTATCTATCTATGACAGTACCTGGATTTATGCAGCAATGTTGAAAAATGCATTTAGGATGACAGAATTAGATAATATGTTTGCTATGCGGAGAGCCTAATTGGCTGCAGAGGTTTGTATTAATTCTGTTTAATTGCCTTTTCATTAATACCAACCCCAAGTGTAGTTTTGTGGAGCCCAAGCTGAGCCCAGGAGAAACGAACATTAACTAAGCAGTTATTAAAATCCCTGTTATGAGATCTGCACATTCAAAAATCTCAGTGATGTTAATTTGTTACTAATTCAAGAGAGAAAGTGGGACAGAGCAGAGCCCTTTTTACTCTGAACATTTCATACTTTGTACCAAACTTTTGAGATGATGTTTCTGATTAAATCCACTCTCCAGTGTAAGTGTATCATAACCTCATGTTAACCAACCCTAATTCAGCCTCACTAACTACATGTAAACGTCCCAAATCTTAAAGTGAAAACACACATTTTGACACAAAGGTCACATAATATGTTTTTATGTATCAGAAGTAGGACCTGAAATGTAATTTCATTGGTATTAAATTTTATTTAAGAATGCCATCATCTGATTCAGGATTTTGCAGCCTCATCTAGGGAATAACCGTATCCGGCTACATCAGGTACAAGAAGCTTACAGATCTGAAGTTTGTCATTGCCGTTGCACGTCCACAAAGACTTAGAGCATTTGCAGCTGAATATTCTGCTGTCTGGTTAAGCCAGGCTCAAAGCCATTGCTGGGACGTGAACCAATGCTCTGCAGGCTACAGATCTGTGCCCTTGATACCATGCGCCACACTGCGGCACATCTTCACATGGGAAACCAGCCTTTGCTGCTGCGTGAACAGCCTGCTTCTGTGTGACCCGTAAAACCAGGAGCCTGCAGTGATGTGACAAGTCTCAGGACTACTTTGAGCTGCCAGTGTTCCCCGAACAGCATTTTTTTTGTCTCATCTCTATATGCAGGATGTTAATAAATATCTATTCGGGAATTTTCCATGCCCACTTACCCAGGCAGAGCTGCGGTGGGCTTGGTGGGGGAATCCTGGGTGATTTCTGTCAGTTGCGGTGTAGATACTCACCCTGACAGCACCCCGAAGGCCACTATGGATATACCAACTAACCAAAATAGCTAGAACGTGTGCGGCTCGGTGTATCAGGGTGCTGTGCCTCTGATTGGAAGGCTGCCAGTTCAAATGCCAGGGTTGACAGAGTGATGTTACTGTTGGGCCCTTGAGCAAGACCCTTAACCCCCAACAACTCCAGGGACTGTCTCAAGAATGAACATTGCTTTGTATAAAATCATCTGTCAGGTAAATAAAATGCAAACTCAATGGAGCACAAATGCGGAAATCAAGCCCACAACCTTGGATACATAAGGGTACAGTTCTGCCATGATAACAAGCAGAATTTATCTAGACTCTTTGACTATTCCGTTTACACTTTATTCTTATCTTCGTACTGATAAGGTCGCTCTCACATTAATCTATAAAAAGCCTTGTAAGGCTCGTTTATCATGCGGACGCACTACATCCCCACTGCGATCCTTTTTCTCTCTCCCGTCGCCAAGCGCCCTGCATTGCGTCCTCCGGATCTGAAGGGGGCGCCCGCCCAATTGACATACCCCTCGCATCACCACCCCCTCCTCCTCCTGTCGCTCGCCTGATAGTTGGCGCTGGCAGGCCGGCGACTGCTAGTAGCGGGTTGGTCACCGCAGGAAGCGCAGAACAGGAGCAGTATCAGCAGCCCCGTATACGCGAGTCGGAGTACCCATCCGGTGATCGGCAGCATGGGGGTTCGGAAGAAGAGTAGCAAGAGCCCGCCGGTGCTCAGCCATGAGTTCATCATCCAGAACCACGCCGACATCGTGTCCTGTGTCGCCATGGTCTTCCTCCTCGGGCTCATGTTCGAGGTGAGTTCTGCGCCCGCAGCCCAGCCGGGCTGGACCGGACCGCAGCGCTCACACGGAGCCCGTCAGGTTGAACCAGGTGCTCGTCCATCCGAATCGGAACCGGAAGCGTGTGCCTCCTTTTAAGGGGAGCTTTGATCACCTTTAACCTCGCACCCGTGCGCTTCCCGGTGCCTTTATGCCGTTTTTAGATCTTTTCAGGGATATTTCTGCCGCTCTCACTTGGGGCTGTGAGACAGCAGCCTGTCTGGTTGGGGGCACCGCGGCCGCTCGCAGCCCCGACACTTTAGCGTTACGTGGCAGTCTGTCAGCGGTCGGCCGGTGGCGGCAGTCCACTAGGCCAGGACCTGCCTTCCCCTTGGCTCACCGCTGCCTGAACCCCGACAGGGTCTCTTTCAGAGAATATTTACCGCTCTATGGAACCGCTGCGAGTGAAAAACGCTACTTTAAATGCTTTTGCGAGCTTTAGGCCGCATTGCGTCATGGGAGTTGTAGTCCCGCCCCCCCTCCGTGCTTGTAGTACATGAAAAAAAGTACACATCATGCTACAGCCGGACGGTAGTGGCGTGCAATCTGGCTTTTGAATGTGTTGATTGTGAAGCACAACACCGCTATTAATAATGTAGAAGGGCTTTCTTTGCCAGGTTTACACACACAAGAGTCGTCTTTTACTTAACCTTTTACTAAAACACTGACATGTCAGCACCGCCGGAGCCTACGGTACTGACCACGACACTTAGCATCTGTCTGTCCGACGCATTTGCTCTTCTCTGTCTTGCAGGTAACATCTAAGGTGGCCGTGTTGTTCATCACCGTTCAATACAATGTCACCATCACGTCCAGTGGTGAGTGTGCTTCCCCGTAAGGGTCCGTTTAGGGGTCGGGACCCCGGCACGCTGCTGCCCGTTTGCTTTCCCCCCAAAGGCACCTCTGTAAAGCAAATTGGCCGGGGCTTTGCGCTTTTAGCACCCTCTCTGAGCTACTTGCTTATTTTTACCCTTCAAAGCATTGCCTTTTATACCCTAGAGTTGTCCCGTTCTGCTTTAGTTCTGCAGGGGCGGGGCGAGGGGGATTTGGCATGTTCCTCAGTTCAGCCTCAGTCCTGTGAAGGCCAGGTGCAGAGCGTCCCCTCGTCCACGCCCCTGCACCCTCCTGCCGGCGCTCCTACCTGCTGCAAGCTCCCCGCTGGCTCGCCGCGTGCTATTTACAGCATCTGATTTGTTGAATCATCGCGCCGGCAGCCTGGCGTAGTAGAAAGCAGGTTAAGATGTGGTACCGGCACTTTCTGTCCTTGCTCCTTTGTCGAAATAGTTTTCGTCGCACGCGGTCCCTTCCAGAGATTTACTTTATCCCAGAGACGTGGTCACAGAGTGGTCAAGCGCGGCAGAGTCAAGAGTGGACCGTGTTATTGTTCGAACGCTCAAACTATATGGGTCAGGGTACCAAGGTGAACCCGATTATGCTGGTCAGAAGAATTGAATAGTTTATTTTAGCGTTGAAAATAAATATATACACAGTTTATTTGGTGATCAAATGAAGGCCGTTTAGGATGCAGTCTTTTTTACCCTGGCCTGGATCCTCACAAACAAGGCACACAAGTTATTATTGTCAGAGGAATCATGCTGGGTCTCAGGTTTCTGGGGAAAAAAGGTACATCTTCAGGTCTAACTATGGATGCTTCATCCAGCTAAAAGTGTAGCTGACCCTGTTTTGTTTTTACTATTTGCATTTTGTCGGTTGTTTAAGCTGAATTGTCTTGGGCTTGACTCTGGCATGGGTAGCATGCTGTTTTGTACATAACTTAGAGGCTCCTTGATTTCCTCTTAGTGTTTTCTCTATATACTTTTCTTTATCGATCTGCTTGTAGTTTGCAGACTGGCCAGTGCGCTCCTTGGCCTGTTTATTAGGCCTGTTTTTTAAGAATCCCATCCCTTCCAGTACCTTCTCACTTCCCCTTTTACCGTGGCTGATGTTCGCTCGCCATTTCCAGTCTGACTCAGCAGACGGGTTTTGACACAGTATCTCTCTCTGCCTCTCAGATGACTCCGAGGAAACCTCCGTGAATTACTTTCATCACGGGCTGAAGGACCTGGCCACGGTGTTCTTCTACATGCTCGTCGCCATCATCATGCATGCCATCATCCAGGAGTACGTGCTGGATGTGAGTGACGGCGCCGCCCTGCTGGCACCTCCCACTCCCTCAGAGTAAATCCCGGGGTTGGGTGTTTTCTTTGGCTGTACAGTCTTGTAAACATGATCCTGGTTAACACTGAGTATTAAAACAGCGTAGATCAGGTGACCAGGCTCTATGTGTGTGTGCGTGCGTGCGTGCGTGTGCGTGTGTCCCCGCTCCATGCAGAGGCTCTGGGGGGGTAGGCTTCATTAACCACTTGCTTCCTTGTGACTTTTGTCATGTCGCTCTTTTTTTTCTCTCTCCTAATTGTGTAAAGAAAATAAACAGGAAGATGCACTTCTCCAAGACCAAGCACAGCAAGTTCAACGAATCGGGCCAGCTGAGCGCCTTCTACCTCCTGTCCTCCGGGTGGGGCATCAGCATTCTGCACTCAGTAGGCCCCCCCCCGTCCCCATACGGCACCGTGCAGTGTCCCTGTTGTTTTCTCTGTCTGGAGCACGATTCTGAGCCTTTTTTCTGTCCCTGTCTCTTTCAGGAAAACCTTCTGTCGAACCCTGTCAGTTTATGGGAGGGGTACCCACACACGTTAATGCCGTAAGTAAGCCCCCCCCCCCCCCCAGCTCCTCCCTTGGTCATTCTGCCCATCCTTCACTACCCACCAAGAGCCCAGAAGTAGCCATTGAATGCCAAACTCTTGTGTTGGCATCGCAGTGACAAATGGAGTGATGTGCTGGTGTGTGGCATCACAGTGCCACCGTCGCCCTCAGTTGGCGAGACGGCGCCCCCATGTGTGCCACGTGTGAGGGGGAGTAGCAGTGTCACCTGCCTGGTGACTGTGATTTATGGTTTCATGGTCTGTGTGCAATTCTTTCAGCTAGTTTTAATGTTAAACCTTTGATTGTAGGATGGATGAATGGATGATAATCTAAGGATATTGTAGGTTTACAGTAGCAGAATGCAAACATTTAGACGTCACGAAAGACATTAGACAATAGACATTAAGTGAAAGCAACATTAAATAGTAAATAACAGTGCAAAGAATGTCAGAAATTGTTACATGAAAATCCGTAGTTACAGGAGTAGTGTTCAGCACGACCGTAACAGCTTATAGCGGCGTGTTCAGCACGACCGTAACGGCTTCTAGCGGCGTGTTCAGCACGACCGTAACGGCTTCTAGCGGCGTGTTCAGCACGACCGTAACGGCTTCTAGCGGCGTGTTCAGCACGACCGTAACGGCTTCTAGCGGCGTGTTCAGCACGACCGTAACGGCTTCTAGCGGCGTGT